>WBNH01002950.1:99921-261726 GCA_013401255.1 Urocolius indicus | reverse complement strand
GAAAGACAAAATGTTGGATTTTTTTAAAGTTTTTTAATTTGATTTTCTGATGAGAAGACACAAGCAACTAATTAAAAACAAACATAAAGCTTAATTTCTGATTTACATTTGTTGATATTGGTGATAGCAGCATCAGGATAGGTTTTCCTAATCTGGCAGTATACACTGTTCCACAAAACAAAGCTGTATGAAATGATTTTGCCTTCATATTTGCTTGACAGGCCAAAATAACTCTTAGAACACGAATTTGAAAAAAATAACATAAATAGTGAAATGTTTGAGACAATGGATGCTTGTTATGATTTATAAAATAACAATAATCAAAATGGCTTACCTCTTGATCAACTCAAGTACAGTAAGAATGAAAATAAATATTTCATTCTTTAGAAATTCCTTGCCTACCTGAAATGAACTGCTGAGAGATTTTGAACATGGTGTGTGTATCTGCCTTAACATGAATGCATATTAATTACGTAAGCTGTATTACATGAGTGACACTGGAAAGAGGAAGCAAGATCTGTAATAAACCTTACTGCAATGTATTTAATGTATGCATCAAAAGATTATAGATTATTTTTATGACTATGCTTATGAGTGTTATGAAATGCCACTGCTCCACTTCCATATAGCTAAAGGAGTGCAATGTCTCCTTATGATCCTGCAGGTGACGCAAGTCAGAAATTCATGCACTGAGTATTAAATAACCCTTTTCTTCTATGCAAGCATTTAAAAATACTAGCTTCCTGAATATTTTAAAACATTGTTCTCGTAGATCTTACAGTTGCAATATCAAATAGTGCAGCTGAAATTGCAGTGTTGTGTTACTTTGTGATGTGTTTAAGATACACAACAGGATATTTTTTCATTTAAATGTGGTGGTGTTGAATTTAATAGAGCTTTGATGTTCATCCTTAAACTTCTAGGCACTATGAAATGTTAAACTTACTTTGAGAATTCAAATTTATATTAAAAAACCCAAGAATTTTCAGCTAAGATTTCAGCACCAGGCATCTCCTAGACTGTTGCAATATGTGTATCATAGAAATTTCTCACTGAAGCTAAAAGGATTAAGCATCGAGCTAAATGGGATCAAGTTTAAATATAGAACCAAAATGTATATTTCTGTAAAGGCCTCTCTCAAAATATGCCATCTAAATGAAGTACAAGAGGAGAATGATCTCCATGGCCTGTGCATATAAATGCTGTCTATCATTTCATTTACATTATATTTGTAGAAGACATTTCATGACAGCAAAACTTTATATTCCTTCTAAAAGCATTGCTTATGAAATATGTTTCCATTCCAAGTCCTTCTTTTAAAATATCACATGTTCTGAAATGGCTGTGTGTAAAGTAAGAATTTTTTCTTTATTCACAGGTTTAAGCAATTCTGTGTCTGAAACCAGTAATGTTAGAACTGATACATACATGAAAATTGGTTGACCTTTCCTACACAGTAAGAAACAGTAGATACAGTATCTGCCTAGTATTGATTTGTCCTTTGCAAAGGTCATGGATGGGAGACTGTATGGATGAGTGACATCTGAGCGCTGAGTCCCATGCTTCTTAATGGTACCAATCAACTTGAAAACCTTGCTTCAAAACTAGGATGGTTCAGCTCTTTTTCATGCTTGTTTTATAGTGCCATTTGCAAATGCTTCTTTCCCTGATTCCCACTGCTCAGCAGGGCAAGTCTGAAATACCACAGTTGGTCAACTCTAGCAAAAGGAAACGGTGCTCACTGATGAGGCTCTGTATATGGCAAACAGAAGAAGTGTTAGAAGATGATTATGAATAATTGATAGATTTTTTGGAAGAGCTTGATAATAGGCAAGAGAGGTGATCTTTTTCCTCATGGTTCATGAAATGATTTTGCAAGAAAAGAGCAATGGCTTTGGGGCATTGTTCTTGGCCACACCTAGCCTTTTATGCAACTGTGGGGATGCATTTTTTTAATTCTGATCACTAAAACAAGAAAGCTAGTGGGATGGACAGTAAACTTAAAACAAAGGTAAAGGATTAAATTTTATAAACAACTGTTTCTAGGAGTCAATCTTTTGTTGGATTTACTCTCTGCAGTCCTATGCAAGGTAGTAAAAAGCTTCTACACAAGGTAACAGGTTATTTCTCAATGAACTGGTTTAAGAACTAATGAAATCAGTCTGTTTTACTTTGGAACTTTGCACCTGGACTTTCATCTCTATTTTTATAAATTCATTAACCATTAACTCACTAAACTGAAGCTTTAGAAAGCAACTTGCTAATGCTATCTGCTACTCTTCTTGTAGCCAGATTTATACTTTAATGGTTTGAAGAGATAGCACTAAAGAAAGTTTGTGCATTCATAGTCATGCTCTTTGAGTAATCTTTGTGCAAAGAGAGACAAATCTAGAATGTTTCACTTCAGGAAAGAAATAAATATTTCAGTAAAAGAAATTAAAATCTGGAGGTCAAGATAGCCAGTTTATGAACACAAGGGATGGAATGCCTCTGGCCAATTCTGAGTTTAATTTGTATGGGTGGTGAGAGGATGTCTTGCAAAGAGATCTGAAAAAGGGTGGATATGACCTTTAATTTTTTTCCTTCCCAATTCAGATAAAAAACCTCAGGAATCTGCTTTTGTAACGTGGCTGTAACAAAGAGTCAACGGAGAATTAAGTTTAAAGGTGATATTGCTGTGCCATTGCTCTCTAAATAACAGAGTAGGAAGAGTGATACAGGCTTACTTGGATTCAGGATGCAATGTTAGTTATTTTGAAACACATACAGCCTCACTGCCTCCTCAGTTGTTCTTTTGGCAGGGACCTGATAGCCTCTGTGTCAGTGGAGAAGCCTGTGAGAGGCCACCTGAGCTGATGAATGAGATATTCCAGTTGAAATAAAATACATTTATAAAAACAATATCCTTTCCCCAATGCAGATTCCATTTCCCCCCCCCCCCTTTTTTTTTCTATTTATTTGTTTTAGCATTTATATGGAAGTCTTTTTACCTCCATAAGCTGTACAATACTTGTACAGAAATGCAGTGTTCCTCTCTGTCCTGGATTTGCATTTTCTTCTTAGGAAGCAGTATTGACAGATTACCAATCTGTGACTTTTCTGGTAACACTTGTTGCCCTCGCTGTTCAGTCAGTAGTAACACAGTCCTGCCTAACTGTTGGAATATTAGCAGATCTTTTGCCAGCTCCAGGGAACTCTGACAACCTCATTACTGGCCTAGATGATTATTTGTATTTTAAGTAAGCCTTTTGGAAGACCAGATACTTAGCACAAAAATAATTTCTGCCATCCCCTGTGTGCATCTGTTGTGCTTGACAATGTTCTTTTGACTTCAGTGCAGTTCTTTTTGTCAGCATAAGTTATACAGTGCTTCATTTGCTTCAAGTCAAGAAATGTTGAATGCCATCTCAGTTATGTGTGTTGTCCAAAATTCAACTCTTTTTTTTTTTTTTTTAATTTTTTTTGAGGACTGTAGACACTTTCTGTTTTGCTCCAGCATCTGAAACTTACTCAATGATCCTCTACCAGGAAGTACATAGTGGATGAAAATACAACCTGCGCTGTTTATATCTTGTTATATTTTACATCATAACCCTGAGAAAGATTAATTCATCTACTTTTTTAGAAGCACAGAGATAATTTATTACTGCACTTTTTTTAAATAGTCTCTAATAGTCTTTATGTGAAGTTAGAAAACCCAATATTGAGCTGCATTTTGAATCTTATTCATTTCACTTGTAAAGCAATCTGAATACTTCATCTGTTGTTATAATTAAGCTGTTGAAGAGACACTACAACATTCCCAAGGGCTTCCCTGGTAGCATCTGTATCTTGATGTATGTAAAATTCCTGGAGTCCTTAAACAATTATAATTTGCATTAAGAGTTTTTTCCTCCTACCCAAAAACATGTCAATTTTGACTCTTCTTTCTGTTCTGTTTCCTCATCTCCTTGTTACTGTTTTTGTTGCATACACTTCATGATCCTGTCTTGATTTTAGTACTTTAAATATCCACCTACATGGATAGCTATTAGTGTTGTTTGTCTTTTTTATCATTACAAACAGGGGCTAGCTAGTTAATGGCATGTTATTTCAATAGATATGTATGTCTAACCTCCTGAATATAGCGATGTGTTCAGGAACTTCCATTATTTTTTCTCCAGAAACTGATAGGATCTGCATATAGTGGTAACTTTGGGGCAGATGACATTAGAGTGTGTTGTTTCATTATTTTTTTTCTTCAGTTTTGATGTAGTCTGAGAATTATCTTCTTTCCTGATACATCAAGTGTAACATCAAGTCTTCTCATCTCTGATAATGCCATTGGCTTTTATGTGTTGCTTTATACCATCTGTAGCTCATCCAATCTTACAGTGCAAACACATTTGCTTTGCCAAACAATGGCACATGTCTTTAGAGAGTTCTCTCTCTAATGAGCAGGTTATTTGCAGCATCTACGCTACATGCTGCAGTCCTAACACTGTGGGGTGTTTCTGTTTTGCTGCTCTCTTCAACCTGCTGTCTTGCTGAAATGCTCAGTTAATATCCCATGTTTGTGAGTGGTTGTTGCTTTTTTTTCTCCCCTCAGCACTGAGATCTCACTTGACCACAGGTAGATGCTAGCTAGCTATGTTCATTAAATATATAACGGCTTGTTACTGAGGTCATTGCCTCCCTGCCAAACATTTGAACATTTCTGTGGCACAGTTTCCAGGCTACTCAGGTGATGTGTTTAAACACCAGAGGAAGTGGAGCCAGTGGGAGCACTGCAGCAGCAGCAGTGTTGAGCAGAAGGAACTGGGAACAGGGAGTGCAGAGGCTAGGCAGTGACTGGCAAAGGGTAAGGCCATGATGCAAACCAACCACCTTAACCTGAGCAGTGATAAAATGAGATTTTGAGTGCCAAGTAAGAGTTTTAGGTTGCCAGATTTCAGGATGGGTAATAAACACATCCCAGCTGGTGTGGTTGAAGAGTATTGGAGTGCACATGACCTTCAAGGTTTTTGTGCCTCATTTCCTGCTATTACAGGGTACTTTTTATCTACCATTGATGATCTTTCCCTACTGAGAGGGCTAAAAGATTCCCTATTTGTCTGATGAATGAGAAGTGTCCTTTTGTTTCTTTGCCAAAATTTTCTGGTGTCTATAGGCTTTTGTGGTCTTTAGCTCCTCTTAATGCATTTGTATAGAGGAGACCTGTCTTACTCTCCTGTTGAACAAAATAAACTCCTCTAGATTTTACTTCCAAGGTGTATTTTTTTTCCCCCACTCCAATATCATTGACCCTGTCTCTGGACTTGTCTCTGGACTGCCTTCATCTTTCTGAAATGGGTAGCTGAAACAGAATGGGGGTATTGAAATTAGTCCTGCAGTAAGGCAAACAAGAGAATAGTGATTGAGACAGAAGAAAAGATTCCTTAAAAGGCTATGTGACCTGATCAGTAAGACAAAAAGTATTATAAAGAAAAGGAAATGGCACAGGCCTTTCAAATGAGTAGAAGAAACCTGCAGTCATAATGCATTTCCAGGATAATGAAAACACTTTTTTGTGAGGATTCTTCTGGTTTGTTCTTCTTCTTTCACTCTGGGTTGAAAGTGATAACGTGGTCTGTAAACAGGTTGATATGATATGAATGGAGCAAAAATGAAAGAAAACTGGGAGATTTTGTACAGAGAAGTATTGTGTAGGAAACTGCTTCACTTGAAGGAGAAAAAGTTATTTGATTAACTTGATGACTTTGACCATCTGGTCCTTGGAAGCTAAACACACTAGCTTGGATGGGTAGGTTGAAAATAAGCAGCCAATACGTGTCTAAAACTCAAATAGACCTTTGTAATATATGCTGGCAGTATTAATGAGCTTCTTCCAACCTTCTTTGTTCTTTCTTTTGTTTCTCTTTTTAGAATCATAGAATCATAGAATCATTTTAGCTGGAAGACACCTTTAAGATCATCAAGTCCAGCCTTTGTCCCAGCCCTATCAACCCTTAGACCATCTCCCTAACTACAACATCTAACCGTCTCTTAAACACCTCCAGGGATGGTATCTCCAGCACCTACTTGGGCAGCTGTTCCAATGCCTGACAACCCTTTCAGTAAAGAAATTCCTCCTCATATCCAGCCTAAACCTTCCCTGGTGCAACTTGAGGCCGTTTCCTCTTTTTCTATTGCTTTTTACCAAGGAGAATAGACTGACCCCGGCCTTGCTACAGCTTCCTTTCAGGTATTTTTAGGCAGCAATAAGGTCTCCCCTGAGCCTTCTTTTCTCCAGGCTAAACAGCCCCAGATCCCTCAGCTGTTCCTCATATGAGACTTGCTCCAAATCCTTTACTAACTTGGTAGCCAAACTCTGTATCATCTCCAGCACCTCAATGTCCTTCTTTTAGAGAGGCGCCCAAACCTGGAAACAATATTTGAGGTGCGGCCTCACCGAAGCCGAGTACAGGGGAATGATCACCTCCCTGCTCCTGCTGACAACACTGTTCCTAATACAGGCCAGGATGCCATTGGCCTTGGCCACCTGTGCACACTGCTGGCTCATGTTCAGCCGCTGTCAACCAATACTGCCAGGTCCCTCTCTTCCTGGCAGTTTTCCAGCCACTCCTCCTCAAGCCTGTAGCCCTGCTGGGGGTTGTTGTGGCCCAAGTGCAGGACCCAGCATTTGGCCTGATTGAAACTCATGGTGTTGGCCTTGGCCCAGCCATCCAGCCTCTCTAGAGCTCTCTGTAAAGCTTCCCTACCCTCAAGCAGATCAACACTTCCACGCAGCTTGGTGTCATCTGCAAACTTAGTAAGGGTGCACTCTATCCCCTCATCCATATCATTAATAAAGACGTTAAACTGGAGTGGCCCAAACACTGAGCCCTGGGGGACACCACTCGTGACCAGCCACCAATTGGATTTAACTCCATTGATCACAACTTGTTGGACCCAGCCGTCTAACCAGCCTATTTCATTGATTCAAATTTCTTGTGTTATATCTATCTATCTATCTAATATATTTAATATATTTCTAATATGAAAGGTGTAAGCAGTGATGGTGTCCTTAAAATTAAAGAATGTCTTTAAGAAGAAGTCTTTATATTGAAGTTAATAATGTTTAGTGAATCCAGGTTTATTTTGCTAGTTTTTACTATTTGTATTTGGTATGTGTTGAGGCAGAAGGAAATCGTGTCGGTACTATTGGGTACCAGCTAGGTAAGATATTATGAATACTTCAGAATCTATTGCAAGCTTTTGGATGGTGGGACTGTTTAGAGGAGTAAGATGTGTATACTTTGGATTTTATGAAGATTCACTATGCTTGTAATGAATCCAGTGTTCACAGTCAGTAGTGTTCAAAAGAGCTTTTAAACACTCGGGCATTTCTCAGCCATGCACTTACCATGTCTTTAAGTTTTTGTTCACTATTTTAAAGGTGTTTAGTATTTCACTACATTTTCTTTTTGCATAATACCTGTCATGAGATAAAGGAGGTTTTAGAGATATGAATGAATTATTTGAAAAATCTATCAATGCTCACAGACCAGATTTTCCTGACTTGTGAGTAAACTATCTATGAAAACAGTGTTGTCTTGCAGGAAGAAAAAAAAAAAAAAACGATCAGAACACCAAAGATGATGAATAATACAAAATTTGACCTCTGGAATATAATCCTGAGGCTTTTGGAACAGAGGTGCAAGCCAGAATCCCAGTTACTTTTTTTCTTTAAAGAAAAAAATTCACTGACTCATTGGTTCTGAAATCCTGGTGCCAAAATCCTGTGTGGTAACCCACTCAGCTGTTAGGAGAATGGTTCTCTGTTGAGCCCTGCTGTGAAACTTCCAGTTCAGTCACTGTCCATGGCAAATTCCTTGCAACGAGACAATAAGATCTGTCTTCCAGGAACAGCTTTTCTGAAGATGCTTACAATCTTACTGTAAATTCACAAAAGCTAAAAGTTGTTTTACTTCAGATAAATCTGTCTTGCTGTGAAATATGAAAACTAGAATCCCGTTAGACAATAACAGCTCTGATAGCCCTACAGGCTGAAAACCCTTTAGTACCACACCAATACACTCCAAACCTTGACTTCTCTGGCCTTGCAAGAACTGAAAAGTAGGCCACATATATAGAACTTTATTGTGCCAAAATGCTCACTGTGAACTCCATTAATATCATACACACAGTATAATGTGAGGGTTTTTTAAAGCATACTTTGGAAATGTTTCCTCCTCGGGTATTAGATATTTAGGGATGGTTTTGTTCACTTGGTTTTTATCTGCAGTCATGTAATGACATATTTACAATAACTTATTACAACCTGCCTCTTTAGCTTTTTGGGTATTACCATCATTTTAAACTGGAATCAAAAAATGTACAGACCTCTGAAATGTTGTGGCTGAGACTATGTATGAGTGCAGTGGGTAAACCTGGGTTAAAACAGACCTCCTAAACTCTTCTTGGTTATGTTCTTCCTATATCAACAGTGTTCTACAAAAGGCTAATTTCTGCATTATTGGCCATGTTTACAGGATAAAATTTGCCTGTGTTTATTTGTGATGAGTTAAATGTGCTGCAGTAGTAGTCTGAAAAGAGTTTATAAATCTGTCAGCAATAAATTACCTTAGCTAAGAAGACTAAACAGCCATAACATAGGTCAGGTAACCAAACTTACTTAATTACTCAAGAGGTAACTCTCCTCTCTCCTTCTGCTCAGAGGAAAGAGTGAGGCTTCTTAATTTCAAGTAGCATTTGCCAGCTGTCTTGAGTGATATCTAAGTAAATGGTATGCTGTTGCTTCTCTTCAAGTCTCCTTCTTTCTCCTTTGAAAGCTTTACCATGTACCGGTGTCCTGGGTTTGTCCAGGATAGAATTAACTCTCCGCAGCTGCCGCTGGGGCCGTGTCCAGGCTGTTCCATCCCACGTGACATCACGCTCGGGATATCAGGGCAGCAGCTGGGCCGGAGCAGCGCTGCGGCCAGTGCGGGAACTGCAGTTCTGCCGCCGGGCTGAGCGCCGTGAGCAGTTACATTGGGTATTGCTTGTTTTTTCTTTGTCCTTTGGCCATCATTGTAACTGCCTGCTCATTGTGGTGTTCTGTTGAACTGTCCTTATCTCAACCCAGAAAGTTCTACAACTCTCTCTTGATTGTCCTCCCCATCCTGCTGAGATGGGGAGGAGTAACTGGGTGGTTTGGTTATTGTTCAGTCAGGGCTAAACCTCCACAACCAGCCTTTCAGGACACAGTCTAGGCCATATGTATTTTCAGAAAAATCAGTTTCTGTCAGTGAGAAAATCTTGCTATGTGAGTTATAGTTCAGTGATGAGTATTTTATGCTGCTTCATTTGTGAGAGGATAAAAATTAAAGTACATGGAGATGTAGACAAAAGTATATGCAAGAAAATTCTGTAGTTTTTCCAACACTTTGACCCATACCTGTGAAACTTTAAAATCAAGATATGTTAAGTAATAGGTCAAATATAGATCTTCATCTGAAAAAGCATAGAACACTCAAAGCTGCTCCGGGTTTACCTGACCATATTTGCCTAATTAAACATCCAAATGGGATGAGATCTTTATATAAATAGTACCAGCATTTAGCATTTATAATGAACTTCAGAATGAGTTTGAAGTATGCCTTTAGTATAAATTAGAGTTAAGCTACACTGCCAAAATGTGATATTATAGGTGGCATTCTTAACAATGAGGTGCAAATGGAATTCTGCCTGCTTTTAATTAAATAAGCACACACTCCACTGAGTTTGGAAATTTAATTCTCTTAATCTGAAGTCTCAGGCTCTGAACAGCTATTGTAACTTGAAAGATAGTGTTGATATGTTTCAAGGCTGTTTATACTTAACAAAATACTCATGCTGTTTTCTTTTGTAAATTTTGGGCCCTTTCAATTTCTTCAGGTGTTTTTTCTATTGTGTGAAAGAGCTTAGATAATCTTCTTCCTGATTTTAGCCCATGAATGTCAGAGGTGTAAGCATTAATGAAAGGATAAAGTATCCAGAATCTGGCATATCTGCTGAGGAGTTGTTGATTGTGGTTGTCCAGTCTGGACAACGTGGTGAAGTATGTTGTTGTACATGAGGAAGGCACACCTGACAATGCAGAGCCATCGTAAGACTTCCAAAGTGGAAGAGATTCACCACAGTTTCTTACTGGGAAAGTGCCTTGCTATTTTTAAACTGCATAGCCTTGGTAAGATACTGGAAGGCCAGGAGGCTGAAGATGTTCCTATGGACAGGTCGTAAAGCTTGGAAGAGAGAGATTTCCCCTGACAAAACATCTCCTACTAGATGTAGTAAATTTACACATGTCAGTGTCCATTACTTAATTCTTAGTGTTGTGAGGAAATCTGCACAGCTAATTGAATAGGGGAGAAAAAAGGAAAAATAACTGCCAACATTCATGGGATACTGTGCTGTGAGTTATGTGCCTTTTTAGAGAAATCAATATATGCTTCATCATTTTGCACTCTAATTTCATTATCATAATATTCAAGTTACTACAAACTAAGACAAAGTTGCATATAAAATAGTTTAAGAATGAGAAATAAAATTTTATTTGACAAGAGAACATAATATGAAGGAAAGTCTAATTAATTAGCTAGTGTGTAAAAAGAGTTGATGCTTCCTGAGTTGGATGTAGTCAAATTTAAATGCTTTGATGGTGGTTTTGCATACATAGACCTGAGTTCAAACCATCTCAGAACCATATATGAGGTGGAAATCTCTTTGAAAATGTTTATATGTAGCTTAGACATTTTTGAGTAATCTTAGTTTTGTTTTTCACGATCTGAAGCATTTTTTTTACACTCATTATAAGTAATTTAAAAACGGTTGCATATAACATTTTCTAAGTCACTTGTTTGACTTTCATTTTCAAGTCTAATTGAGGTTTACTTGCAATGAATTTGAGCTCTCAAATCACTTAAGCCATTACTGTAGCAGAAGTACTCTGCCTTTAGGGTGTACTTGTATTTCTACATTAGCAGAACTGTGTTTTGTACCTGTACGGTGAAATTCCCCGTATCAAACTCAGACAAGAGAAATGGAAATTAAATACTCTTTTTTTTCTTCCCTAGATCTAGCTGGAAAAAAAAATTCTGGCATGACTGTATTGGTTTATTATCATATACCTGACCAATGTAGTAGCTGTGGCAGTAGAATTAGGTAAATATGGAAAAAAAGCATTTGAGGAGACTATATTCAAAACAACTTCTCAAGAAGATCAGAGTTACAGTGTGCAATTAACAGCTTAATGGACCTTTACTTCTTCTAGCAGCTCATTTTAAATGAGACAGATTGCTTGGCGATGTTTAATAAAAAGTTTGATTACATACAGTGTGTAAAATGAAGACTTAAAAATTAAGCATGCTTAGAAGTAATTTCTCTCAAGCACATGTGGGTTGCTAGAAAAAGAGAGACTGTGTGAACTTGATAACTTAGAATATAATTACTGAGGTACAAAGCATATTGTAAGTCATTTAAAGTTTGAGAATGGCAGCTCTGTGGGAAGATTCAATCACAGCAAAATATAAATGTTGCTCAACTTCGTTATTACAACCCCACTGAAAGAAGTGGCCCTGGTGATTTATTCTGTGTAGCATATGGATCAGTGCCGCTTCCTAGAAAGAAAAGGAAAAAATGGCGAAATACTGTTTGGTGAACAGGGGCCAGCAGACTTACCTTTCATTCATTCTGACATGGCAAAGTGTTTGAAGGCAGCTTTTAAGGGAGTCATAACATTAATCATGCTCAACAAGCTGTGGTCGTGTGCTGCTGCTCCCTCCGATTGCCCTCTTCCTTGTCTTTTTTGGCAATTCATCCTCGGTACCAGAGCCAGCAGACTGGAATTGCTGACAGTCATTTCACATCCAGATGCTGGATGTGGTGCTGAAGCAGTGGATACACACACATACACTCGGTGCCAGCTCTGACAAAGATGGGTAGTTTTTATCAGAGAGCAGATCAAGCAAATTTTAGATGGTCAAGACCGCTGCTGCCAGACTCACAGCAGCTCATAGTAATGGCTGTGACATGCAGAATACCCACAGTCCCTGTTAGGCTTGGTGGTGTGTCTAAGTGAGTATATAAGACAGCAAGTGTCCCTGGAACATTCTCTCCTCTCAGTGCTCTGGGTAGGTGCTCAAGTTGCTTGAGACTTGCACTGACTTGTTGATCTAGGGCTGGAAAGTCCAGGATTCTGGGTATCCCTTGGCAGAGAACAACCTTCTGAAGGTTTTACCCTCGAACATATGAGTCTTAATCTGTTTTGTACATTATTCCCACAGTTAATGGTGTCAGGGGAGTTGTGGCAGATGGTTTTTGGCTGTATGTAACGCTTATGCTTTTGGGTCTAGCACAAGTCTGTGGCCTAGGAAAAGCTACTGATACAATGTAAAGGAGAAAATGAGAATCTTAAATTCTTCCGAGCAAATTGTGAGGTTATTACTGTGTTATGCAACATTTTAGGGTCTGTTAGACCTATTAGAGAATGAGTACACATTGACTGGTGTATTGGTAGTCGTACTGCCACTGAACTTTCTGAACCTCCAGTGTTTATAGTTTGATAAGCACAACCTGTTATATGCTAATGGTATTATATTAGTTTATTTATGTAGGTAATTTTAAATGGAGCCTCTCACCATTGTACTAGGTGCTTTGCAGAAAAATTAAAAACATAAATTACATAAGCTACCTGCAGTAGGTACAGTAAACTAGGACTGCTGATAAAAATGACCACCAAAGCACATAGCTGAGTTATCTTAAATAAAACAAATAACAGGGAAAGGGATGCAAGTCAGGAGAGAACTACTACTCTAATGCAAAAATAAATAGTGGGTCTTTGTGCTGTGTTCCAGATCCCAGCAGCAGTTTGTATCAGATTGAAATGATGAATGAATTGGAAAAGTGTCCCAGTAAATTTAATCATATATTTTCTACATTTCTTGAATAGGTGTTTATTCCCTTTTCCTTAGCCACTCTGCTCTAGATATTTGCTCAGTTTTATCTGCTGATTTAATAACAATGCAGAGGGGTTATTATGTTTTCCTTCTGCTACTGTGAGCAGGTGATATGGCTACAGGAAAGGGCTTTGCAAGGCAGAGCAGCATTGAATACAGAACCTTGGATTTGTGTTCTTTATACCAGTGTAGTACTTGTGATGTAGCTAGAAGGCTAGTAATATGAAGGGGAAAAAACCCCAAATTCTGTGAGTGGTGAGCTACTGAAAAAAAAAACCTCTTTGGGCTTTACATATGCAATTTGTCTACTTCTTTGGAGCAGACTGAGATGAGAGGCCCTAAAATAATCTCTGAAACCTGGAGGGCTTTTATACTGTTGTGCATCTGCCATGATTTTATTGGTTATATTTTTGTTAGCTTGCCCTTTAAACCTAAGTTAAAGAAATATGTCTCAGCCATTTTCACAGCTTTTTGCTGCTGAGCTCCATATTTTAGAACTTTTTACATTCTTTTCTCTCTTCTAAGTTCATAACACAATTAAGACAAATACCTTATTAATATTGTCCAGGGAAGGTTATACTCAAAGGAGAAAAGACATTGTTGTTTTCTGTGATCTTTTTTTTTCCTGCTTGTTTTCTATCTGAGGTGTTGTTTTCTCAGTTCATAGGCTGCATTGGTTTTGCCTGAATGTTCTAACTCCTCAGCCTCTCTTTAGTAATTTCACTGACAGCTTTATTACTTTGAGATATATTTCTGAGTTAAAAACAATTATATGAGCTCACTTATGTCTTGATATTTTCTATGTAAAATAGATCTTCAAATCAGCCCTACTACTTCTGAAGAGCTGCTAGAAAAGCAACAGCTCCTAGCTTCTAGACAGATGCTTGCCTTGAAATATTTGAAAAGGACACTCTGGACATCTGTGTAATGGCAACAGACGTTTAGAAAATACTCCACAAAGAATAAACTGCTAACCGAATAATAATGAAACAAATTCAAACCCCAGAACAGAATTTAAGATTCCTGCCTTTGTGCCTCTGTGACTCTGGTCCTGTGCTCAGGCCTGTGTCTTACAGCTGAGTAAAGCCTCATCACTCACTTGTCCACAGGAGGAACACTGCTTGCACTGTGGCAAAATTAAAATTGGGAGACTGGATGCTAAATCCCACAGCTGTGACTTCTGCTCCCAAGAGGAAACCTGATATAGTAGCTGTAAATATTTAGGAGACTTGCAGTATCTCCCTTTCCATCTTTGAAAGCTTTTGGGTTGACTGTACTAAGGAAGAGTACAGTGGACTCAAATGGGCATTTTGCTTGACTGCGTGGTGCTTGTGTGTGGCTTGGCTCCTGACAGATGGCGAAATTCATAGAAGCAGACTGCTCTCTTTTTTTATCCCACTGGAAGTACTTACTTGAGTCTGTTTCAACTACAAATGAGAAACACAGCATCTATTTTAGGTTGTACCAGTGATCTGAGAGACCTTTTCTCATTGTCATATTTTGACATGAAACCATTTCTGGTAGGGGGCTCTGTAAGAAGTTGCTCAAAACACTCTCCAGCTCTGAGCCAGACCCACTTCTGGGGCTGAGCCAATTGGGCACCTCCACAATCACTTTCTTAGAAGAAGCCAGAAGATGAGGCTTCTTCCTGTTCTTTCTTGTTCTGTCTTTCCTTCTTTTCTGTCTGGTGGTGGTGCAAGGAGTTGGGAGAGAGGGAAAAGTGACCATGCAGATCCCAAGGTAGGTAAGCTAAGAGAGAAGGAGGTGTGCTGGAGCAGAGACTCCTCTGCATCCTACGGAGAGGACTGGATAGAGATACTGGGAGCAGTGAACTGGGTCAGGGAAGAAAGGAGGGATGGGGGAGAGAGATCTTAAAGTGCTGGTTGTAATTTTCTCATCATCCTACTCCCTTTTTGCTTTTTGTGTATTTTTTCTTTCTTGTAGTTAGTAGAATAAACTTTCCATATTTCCTTACTTTACTCTGTAAGTCAAGTACTGGAGTCTGTTTTGTCTGGAATCATAATTGGCAGCGAGCCCTCCTGGCCCTTGTCTCAATCCACCACAACCTTGGTTATCTTTCTTCCTCCCATTTCATTGGGGCCTCCACTGTCCTAAGGAGGGTGGGGGTGAATGGGAGGCACCAAGTAAGAGATTGTCGTGAAAAGACATTGCTAGCGGGACAAAACGACAACACCCATCAGTCACACTGATTTGAAATTTGACGGTGTTCGCAAGAGGATCTTGAGGTAGAGGTGTTACCAGTGATTGTGTCATGGCATGTAGTTACTCCCCATCTGCCCCAGAAGGCTGAAATTGTTACTGGAGTTTGGCTTTCCGATCTTCTGAGTGTTTTTACTGTGACAATTTGCTTGTAAGAACAGGAGAGATAAGTTGAGATTGGATACTTACCCACTGTAGTTTGACGTGATGTAAGAGGTGGGATGATCTATTTCATATAACTTTAGCACTGAAATCTCTTTCTATATTATGCGACACATTGTCTCCCAAACAGCGTGGAGATGTGTTACCAGTACCAAATGTATACTGATATTTTTTTCCTCTGCTTTCCTTATCTTTCATAAGCTCCATGAACCAAGAAGGGTTTTCTTTTTGCAGGACTGCTCAAGCATAAGAGATTTTATAAATTGTAATAATTAATCCTATTTAAATGAAAATGGCTTGTTATTACCATAACCAAGACAGAAAGAAAACTACATGACAAATGAATGCACAACTATTATGCATTATCTGAAAATACTTTCACTCCTTGTTCCTGTACAATATTTGAGCTGATTTGAGTGAGGAAGAAGACAGGGAATATTTAGCCTTGTGAAGCAGTGCTGGAGTGTGGTTAATAATACCTGGAAACTTGCTACCATCTGGAGCATGCTGAAATCAGTTATTTTTAGAAGGTTTTCTGGAAGCCACAGAGAGTTGTGGAGAACAGGGGTTGAAGAATCCTCACTTTTCAAAGAGAATTTTGCAGAATAACAGTAACAGTTCAATCAAAAGCAAGGATATGCTTCTTTCTTCTGCTTACAGAGTTCAAAGTTAGGGGACTGGAAGAATCCTGTAGATATTTCCAAAAGCTGTTGCTCGTTCATGACTGAATCTCAAGCTGTTTTGGCATTGTTAGGACCTGTGTTTCCATGACAGAAACTATTTTTAAAATATTTTTTGCCTATTGCCAAAAA
This sequence comes from Urocolius indicus, assembly GCA_013401255.1. Lineage (NCBI taxonomy): Eukaryota > Metazoa > Chordata > Aves > Coliiformes > Coliidae > Urocolius > Urocolius indicus. The sequence continues at coordinate 245,576 of WBNH01002950.1, read as the reverse complement.
CCTCTGCCTTAAATTCACATATGGTAGAGGATGGTCCTTCATTCAAATATCATAGCATTCTCTTATAACACTCAATATTTTAAGGTAGGTGATGACAGTAGAGAGGATATCCTAGTTTTTTTTTTTTTCCCCTTAGTTTGCAGTCATACAACTATGGTACAGGAAAGTAGAAAAACTTGCTGAAGATTACTCAAGAAGTTGATGTATGAGTAGATCCATAGATCTACAAGTCTCAATAGCAGAATCTCCAGACAATGTTTTGTGTTTTATAGAGTGTGTATATGCACCGAAGTAATTTTCTTTAATCAAAAATGTATTTGATGTACAACAATGCCTGCATTACTTCCCTCTCCCCACCCTTGTTGAGCTTTTAGTATCCAGTTGTTACTGCCTTCTAGTGAGCAAGGGAGAGACAAGGTCTTTCTCCTCCACTCTTACTTGTAGTTCTAGGCATGTACTAGCCCTCTTATCCTGGTCCTGTAGCCTGTATGTCCTCAGAGCTGCTAATTACACTATCACTGGGGTAGCAGCAGCAGTGGAAATGTGGTGATTCTGACACTGTCTTCCTAAAGACATCTGGGTTGTGCCTTTCTCTGCTATTTATATGCCCCTTCATATAAACCACAAAAGTGATATAAAGTGTGTGTGTGTGGGTATGTGGCTGTATATAGATACAAAGAAATTGTAAGGGAACTCATACAGTGTTGTTACATATTTGATGCTTCTAATCAATAATCATTTCAGGTGATTTTATTACCAAATAGTTATGCTAAGTTAACTGAAATGCTTAAATCCTGACATATTCATATCACTTAAAGATGTAAAATGCTACAATGAAGACTGAGTGTCTTCACACCATGTCTTCTTAAAGGAGAAAGAAATCACTAGGCAAGTAAAGCCTGGGTTTCCTTCTGGGATTTGGGGTAAATTTCACTTCTCCCCATAAACCTTGAAAGATTTAAAAACTGAAAAAAACTCCACAGATTGGATCATATGAAATTGTTCAACTTTGACCATTTTTGTTGCCTTAAAAATGAACCAGAAGATTGTAATTTTTCATTCATAAAGGTCAAAGCATTCCTCACTGTCTCTCCAGACAAAACTTGACCTCGCAGAATGCTGTGACTAGATGGAAATAAGCCTTCTGTGAACTTCCCTAATTCTGCTGCACACAGAGCTAAGAGCAAACCTGCTCAATATTTGTTTTGTGTGTACCTTTGTGAGTTCCTGGAGGACAATTATGTGCTTATCTCCCATCATTTACCTGAAACATGAAAGAAACTAATATAAAAGCTTTGGCTTTTTTTTTTTTCTCCAATGGAACATTAAACAAATCAAATTCATGTGATACAATTAAATGTGGGTGGAATTTGGAAATAGAATTATTTTTGTCAAATGCTGATGTTGGGATATTAATATTTTGTGTGTGACAGTCTGATATAATTGAACATAAACTGCTAAAAAAAGATGTCAATCAAACTGGTCACATAATTTTGGTCAATTTACTTAGTTTTTTAGATAGTTTTTGACCATCTAAAGTTGAGATGAGGATCTAAGGTAGGTAGAATAAATTGCTTTTTAGAGGATAGATTTAAATCGTAAACTTACGTGAATTGAATCCTGTCTCAAAATCTAAAAAAGATGATTTACTGTATGTATTCCTGATGGTGTAATTGTATTTATTGAAGAGACTATAAATTTTGTTAAATACTTGGTTCAGAATGTGATAACTTTTTAATCATCCAGGGCTTCAGTGCAAAAACAGGATGGTGGGGAGAAAGATGATGATAAGAAAGGAGTGCCAGAAATGACTAAATCAAGATCAATATTGCAAGTTTTTATTACTGCTGTCATTCTAAAAGGGGCAGAAATAGTCATATTACCATGTTGCAGTAACCTGAGTGCAGCAGTGACTTATATGAAACAGTCTACATCTGAGAAGAGTGAGAAAGCATCAAAGCTTTCAGTGCAAACTGCACCTGTGTTTGTGGGAAGCAGTCAGCCCAGCATCCTTAATGCTGGTGAAGAATCAAAGATAGGCAATACAACCAAGATGATCAGGGGACTGGAACATCTTTCATAGGAGGAAAGGCTGCGGGAACTGGNTACTTCTGCAGTGAGTTTGGACTAGATGATCTCCAAAGGTCCCTTCCAACCCCTACCATTCTATGATTCCATGATTCTGTGATTCAATCCAATGAAAAGTATAAGAAGTCAGTAGGTTTAAGGCCAGTGTTTTTTCATAAGGAGAGGGATAAAACAGTTATGTTTTGTGTCACTATATCTCTTTTTCTTCCAACTCTGGGGTAATATGTTTCCCATAATCAATATAAACAATTATGTTATGCTCAATATTAACAACTATGGTACCTGTGACTGCAGATGATCCGTAGCAAGTACTTGCTTGTTCACAAGTTAAAATACTGTCAGGTTATTTAGTTTGCACTTCAACTTTAGGATAGATTTTACTCACAAAAATGCAGTCATGACAAGGTGTAAAACTACTTAAGGCTATGAGATAACAGATTAGGAAGAGACAATGTAATTCTCAGTGTCTGCTGATGTTTAAGTAGCTAGATAGGAATAGGTGGTGTTACCATTCATCTGTGATGAATAACGAGAAGAGCTCTTACTTACAGAAGCCTGTGCATTGTTTTTGTCTGTACTGTAGCACCTTTAGGGAATAACGAGCTGTGATGGCAGCATATCTATATGTTTCACAGCCTATTCCTCAGCTGCTTTTGAAATTACAGTTTTTCTCAAAATCGTTGGCGAAGCCAAACTATTTATTGGGTGCGTGTTTTTAAAAACTTGTAAGACAAGCAGATAAACAGTTATTTTTATACACAGCAGTGTAGCAATGACACTTTCCCACATGTTAGAGTTGTGGAGACAATTTAGGATACATTAAAATAGTCTCAGCTTGAGAAAATATGCTAGACAATTTATTATAAACTGTGGTGTAAGATGAGGTTAAGAGACATTGTTTTGAAGTCACCCATAACTGTACATGCCATGAAAAAGTACATCTTTTGGACCAGCTCTCAGAAGTGTAAGCAAGACTTCAGCGTTAAAAATTAAGCCAAAAGATCTACCTGCATGTTTCTTATTTTCACAAATGCCTTCCTCACTGCAAGTCAAGCAACTAGGTATAAGAAGGAGGAAAGATACCCTAGGGTCCCAACACAGCTCTTAGGTCTACAGCTCAGACAGTGTTAATACAGCAGGGAAAGCTGCAACTGAATGTTTCATTTGCACAGGACAACCGTCTTATCAGAAGCAAAGAAAATAAAAAATGTAATGAATAATTTTTCTCCCTGTGCTTGAGTCTTTTTTGAAAAAGGAGTAATTTTTATTTTATAAGAAGTCTGTGAAGGAAAGTAATAGAGGGAACATATTTCTCACCTAAGAAAACTTATTAAAGGAAAATATTTAGGCAAGTGAATGTGAAGGAGCCCCAGCTGCAATGGTGTAGTGTAGAACAGGAAATGTTGCAAGGAATTACACCCTTGTCCAGTATTCTGCCTAATTAGCATTAGGCATGTTTGTACATGTAAATACAAGCTTCCTTCATGTACACTTTGCTGCTCACAGAGTTAAACTCAAGCATGGGACAGCTACTAATGTGCCAACCACATCTTTAGTGCATTTAATACGTCTGAAAACATTGTAAAGGAGGACAGGGAGAAGAATCTATTGGTTGTAGTTTTACTAGCATACTCTTGTCTGGAGTGATATCTGGTAGTGGCAGAGAGTAGTCCAGCAGTATTGGTGGTGATCCACAATCTAGACTATTCAAAATACAGGTTTAAGGTCTATCTGAAGCTGAGACACAAACCAGAAATGAGATGCAATACACTCAACACAATGCAGTGCAGATGAAATTCAGTTACTTTTAATTCACAGAGTTACTGAAATTTAAACCTCTTAGAATCAGTTCTCTAAAACTGAATAATTGTTGTGCTGTGGTACTGAAATACGATCTTGTTACATTCTTAAATATGGTTTCTGTATTGAACCAATCCTGCTTTTTATAACTTGCTAGGTCAAACTTTTCAGTATTCTGTTTCTTCAGACCTTTTTGAGTTTGTATGTTCCATTGTCTCTTAAATGTAGCATAAGATACTCAGCTGATTATTATTGTTATTGGTAATATATCTTAAAATTTTGCAGTTTGTATATCTCTATGTACATAATCTTCTGCTGGGCAAACAAATCTTCTGTGAGATGCTGATTGTCAAGGTTAAAAAATTAGTTATATTAGGATTTAGAGAGCTAATCACAGATTTGGAGGTTACAAGAATTAGAATTCTTCCTACTGCATCAATGACACGGTGCTAGGTGTCTGTTTTAACTCCTTGAAGCCTGTTTCTCTCTGTGTAAAATTTGAAGATAATATCTCGCTGAGTTACAGAGGTATTGTTCTGAGTATTAATAAGAGGATACTTTTTATCATTTTAACAGGTCTGAGTTGAAAATAATGTATTGAAAAAAGTATTTCAGAAAAAAAAAACAAAACAACCCAAGATTTCTTTTTTAAAATACATGCAGCCAAACTTTATCATGATTGTTATAGGACTGCGTCTTTCATCTTTGGGCAGTTTGAGTCTAAGGTTACAGATTGACATTTTCTTAGAATACGTATCTCATGCTTATACAAGCAGCACATGCTGCTTTTGATGGACTGCTGTGAAATAATGCTGCTACAATTTTGTAAGGTCCATACATAGGTGCAGTTAACAAGACCTAAGGCCTTCCCAGTACTCAAAATTGCACTCTAAGCCGTTTGAAAGTGTATGATATCATTGCAAAGCATCTTGTGTACAGTTGAGGTTTAAGTTCTGTTTGCATTAATTTTTCTACTGTTTGTTCTTCTCAATTCTAAAGTAAAGGGGTATTAACAACCAGTAATGCTTTTGCCTTCATGATAGGCTTTCTGAAATATGAGCTTGAAGTCAGTAAACCAGAGTGGTGATGAATGAAGCATCCAGGAGGCTCATGGAATCAAACCACCATTTTCTGACCAGTGTTGTAACTCTCAGACCTTGTTCCCCCCACATTGTCCTTTAAGCTAGCAAATATCAGCAAAGTGTGTACAGGTTTGAATTTATTTTAATTTAACCTTTTAAATAACTGTACTTAGAGGTGTGTGTTTCTGAGTATGGATAAGATATGCAAAGTGTTTTGACATTATGTTTTCTTTTCCTCATCTGTGAAACTTTGTGTTCTTTCCACACAGGAAAAAAAAAAAAAAAAACCAACAAAAACTAAAACCTAACAAACAAAAAGCAACAGGATCAGGACTTATTCCTACCTTCCTGAATATTTATAAGTTCTTTGGCCTTAAGGAGTTAACAGTGATGCTGACTGGGAGGACTAGTCTTGTTACTTGTGCCACTGAAATGCATTGTTTTTTATAGCTGCTAAGAGGGGAAAAACCCTCTAGTCTAGAAGAGCCTCTTTTTTGTACTTTTTGTTTCTCTTCTATATATGGGAGAAAAAAAAAGGTACACCGTTAGATGGGAACTACCTATGAAAATCTAGGGTTACGGCTAGCAATACAAGTTAAAAGTTGACAGCTGTGCTACAAGTAACAATGTCTTCTTTGTGAGCCAATTTGCATTGAGCCTATGACCTGGGCATTTTGATCTTGGCAATGAGGTGAGGTCAGGGTTTTGTCACTGTGACCTATTGTACCTTGATTTCAGTTACTTATTCCACTGTTTGGATATACTTTTTTCTCCTTCCATGCTCTTTCCCACCAAAGGGTTAAGTGAGGCAGCTTGCATTGATAATTTCTAAATAATTCAAGACTGATTGTACACACTGTGAATAATTATGGATTTTAAATTACACACATTTGGAACTAATTTCTGCAATACACAGATGGCTTGGATAGACAAAAAGTGAGCATCATAACTTATTGAAAGGCAAAATATGTACAGTGCCATGATTCTATGTATCTTTTTGGGGGACACCAAATGTGTCATTTACAATGCTCAGACTTCATACAGTTCAAAAGTATTCATGCTCCCGTGAAGCTCAAGTGACTTTTTACCAGTTACTTCACTTCTGTACTGAGATATATACGAAAGATTCATCAGTAAGGTGTTAAAGGACAGCAACTTTGCTAATATAAATCAACACTATTTCATGCAAAACAACTTGTTTGATTGACATCCTTTTCTTAGTTCAATTGGTAGAAAGAGCTCTTGACATATTAGACTTCTGATAGGCATTTGACTTAGCACTGCACAGTGTTTTAATGTCTTTATATTTTAAAGACTCTGCATCCAGAGATCTTCTACAGAATAAAGATCTATAATTTGGAGTGACTCAAAAAAGCTTTGTGATGCATTAAAATAACTGACATATATGGCACTTCTGCTGCTAGAATATGTAAACAGGGTGAGTTTTAATCAAAAGAGATTGTTCAGCCAGTTGAGGAAAACTGGCATGTGCATGTGCCAGAAAGAGAAGATGCACACATGCAAAAAGATACAGCCTACATTTTTGTTTGTTTTCAATGTAGGCAGTTAGTGAGGAAGACAGTTGAGTTTAAAGGATATGAAATGATATCCAAGAATCAAAGGAACTGTGTCATGGAATGGAATATACTAAAACTTTTATAAAATGGTAGTGAAGATACTCCTGCAGAACACACACATTTATAAAAGCATGTTTTCTAAGATGACGAAGCACCTTAGAGATTGTGACACAGGTTTTGTACTGTTTGCTTGCACTAACAGTTCCCACTGAAATCAATACAAAACATTTATGGAGCAAGATAATACTCAGTTTAAGCCAGGGCGACCTAACCTATGCCAGTACAAATATGTGCCAAATGAAACAGTGGAATGTGCAAGCTTGTTTTTAAGTTTACTGAAAAGGTCAAAGTCTCAGATCACCTACCTTAGCCAAGTATGAGGTTTTTTTATCCCCTTGCCAAAAAGCACTGTATTTTATAATATTTGTAATAATAATTTTATAATTTATAATAATTTTATTTTAAGTACAATAGGCAGTGTGTCTAGCAATACACCACAATGCTGAACGGTGGTCTTTTGAAATGAATTAATGTTGTTTTCATGTGATCATCAACAAGGAATCTTTTTCACCAGGAAAGATGCTCTGTATCTGTTGCTGAAGGGTTAAGCTAATCTCAACGTTGGAGAAAGATTCTGGATTTAGTAAGGCTATCTGCAAATGGCTGTTGACAGAAAAAAAGACAGTGACCACTGAAAGTCCCATGGAATTCTGTGTCAAATGAGAAGCGGTTTTTCTTAGTGCCTTGGAGATCATCACAACTTTCTCTTCTCTAACACAATGTGCCTCTGTGAGACTTCAGGCTTGACCTGAGTTCCTTTTCAACACAGAAGTAAATAAGTAGAAAAAAAAAATCTTCAAATGACATCTTGATGCCATTACTTAAGTCTTCAAGAACACCATAGCTCTTTCCTTTGTGTGAAGATGACAGATTGCAGTGCATTCTTATGAAATATTTTCCTTCTTAACTCATCAGCTATGATGAGTAAGATTTTCTTTTGTTTTATTTCTAACAAACTACTAGAAGTCTCTCGCTGGCTGGTGTAGTGGAATCAGTCAAGATAGAAAGAAGAAATGGCTGGGAAAAGGGAATAAGTGATAGTTGAAATCCATCCAATTAGTGACTGTGGAAAAAAGATAAGAACTCAAAAGTAGTCATCATCATTACAAATAAAGGTAACCCATATTAATTAAAATATTTCTGTTTTCTAATCAAGTACATATGCATGAGGTAGATTTTATAGTTTGCACCTTATGTCATGTCCAAATTACATGCTGTGAAAAATAGCATTTTTTCTGTTTCATCGGGAGCTGTAAGTAGTTGCTGTCTTTTGACAGCTGAAGAGGATTCCTGTTATGTCAATTGGAATTAAAAACATCCTTCAAACACTCTGTGAGCATATCTTCTCAGAATGACACATAACATGCACTTCCTCAAAAAAAAATTTTTAGTTTTGTTGTATTTTGGAACAGTCATTTTGAAGTTCATGTACAGTCACAACCAGTATACATGTAATTCATTGCCTAGGAAAGAAAGATAAGATTACTTTGAAATTTGAAGACCTAACTTTAAGACTTGCCTGTGTCATGAGATTACATTTTATTTGTATGTACAGTTGTTTATTTCTTTAGAACAATGCAGTGATCTGTCACTGCACAAACACTTACATCTCCATCTCGGTGGAACACCGAAGTGTGATTGCTGGTGACAGGTGTATTAGATGTTGAAGAGTTCTCCCTTTTTTTTTTCCGAGTTGGAAATAAGGGTTCAGAGTTATGGAGGTGGTATTTTCAATTAGAAGGAATTGCTTTTCCACAGCTGCAGTGAATGTCAAAACACCTTGCTCACTTTTCATAATGATCCAAATAGAAATCTAGAGCTTTTATTAATTTGCAGCTTAATAAAAGCTTCTTTTCTTAGTGCAAGGAACATCTGTGATTTTTTAATCTGGCATTGGACAGAAGTTAGTGCAACCATTCTTACTGATTTAGAAGTTAGATATTGCCTTGAAACTCTTTATAGGACTACCGTCTTTTTCCAAAGAGGGAAGTATTTATACTTTCTACAAATATGCATATATACATACATATTTCAATTTACATATACATATACATTTATACATATCCTCCTTTACCTCATCGTAATATTTACCATATTTTTCAAGCTGCAACATATTGGTAGTGTTCTGAGATGTTTCTATGTGGTAACAATCACAGTGAACATATCTGAGTTTTTATCCAATTGAAATCAATACACGTTGTCTAGTTTTCATCACTTGCTAGTATTTAATTAAGCAAGTCAAATTGATCAGATATATAAGAACCTTGAAGCTTTGAAGCAAAATGACTAAGCCCTTAGATTTAGATAGGAAAGCTATCAATGCTGGTCGCAATTAATAAATGGTATTAATCATATGTAACGTCAATTGGGAAGAACAAGTTTTAACAACTTTGAAGGACTTTATGCAGCTGTGGCTTAGAGTTAAAAGCCATCATAACAGTGAAAATCATTGTTAGAGCTAGGGTTGTTAACTCTTCTGTCTCAAATTCTTATCAAAGATGCTTGTTCATACCCACATCTTCTTTATATTCCTTATATTTTAGATTTAAAGAAAACATTTGTATGGTTTAGTCCCTTTATTTCAATTTTCTTAATTATTGAAGGAAAAAGTTTTAAGTGTGGGTCAAAAATAGAGCAGAGTATCTGTAAATATTGCCTAGGTAAAGGGTTGAATGAGCTCTTTTTGCAAACAAGAAATGTACATCTTGCATACAGTACATGTGTGTGCATGCTTTGCGTGATATATCTAGAATCAGTTAGAAATCCTTTAGCTGACTAGAAAAAAATGTAGCTCTTTAAGAAAATATTCCACTGGTCTTTATTTTGTATTTCTTTAGATTTAAATGAAAAATGGGTAAAAACCTAAACATCCTGAAGGCAGAGGGAGAGAATAAAGGGCATCTGAAATGCCAATGCAGCAAAATGAAGGATATTCCAGAGGGAAGTAGAATCTAAAGAAGGAAAGAAAACTCTTGGTCAGGTAACAGATGTTTTCCCTTAGGAATAGTGACGGAACAGACACTAGAGGGGCAAAAATGTCTGATGAACAGCAAAATTTCTCGTTTCCTTTTTCCTTTTACTCCCAATGTCGGAACAATATGACAGAACAAGAACTGTCACCTTCTTTAATATTGAAACAGGAAAGAAGAAAACAGTTAATTTCAAATTTCCATGTAGAAAGACATGAAATGCTTTTGTTAGTCAGATTGCTTGATATATGAAAGGAAGCTCCTTCACAGCCTAGTACTACACATTTAGTTGCACCTTCTTCAAAGGGGTTGCTGCATGGGCCAGCACTGATAGTTTTCTCCTTTCCATTGCTGGAAGCATGAAAAGAAGCAACAGAGTGCTTTGCTCTGTAGAATGCTCACTGAAGTAGGGTATTATTAGAATATTTGCTAGAGATTTATCTGCATGTTTGTGTTGTGCAGGCTAGTTACAAGTTAATGTGCTTTGGTACTTGACTAGTTACATGTTTGTTCTCAGGTTTCCTTGCACAGACTTCCTTATTGGAGGTCAGGCTCCGACTCGCAAGAGAATTGGATAAATCCATTTAACATGAAATAACAGTCTTTGACATTTGGCTGGCAAAGAGGTTTTTGAAAAGGATGTTGCCAACACATCAGTCAGTTTCTACGTGGTAAACACATTGTTTCCAATATTTGAAAAAACAGCAACTTATCAGAATAAAAGGTCATCAGTGAGTCAGACATAAAGCCATGCATGTGCAAGTCTTTTTACTTTTCTTTATTTCCTCTTTTTTTTTATAACAGCAACTAAGTAGTGCAACAGTAAGTTAGGAGCTTTTCTTCCCTTGACATAAAACTCTTGTTGGATAGAAACCACTGGGAGCCATATGCTTCTGAAGTTAAAACATATTTCTTTATGTTTATGCTGTTTTAATGAAGGTTATGATCCTGCAGTCATTTATGCAGTAAAAAAAAAAAATCCATCTAATTCAACATCAGCATGAGCATCAACTGTGGCAATTTTCTTTTAGCAAAGCTTCAAGCAAGAGGCTGCCTGCTGCTTCCAGCTATTGCAGAATGCAGCCTCGCACTGCTCATGGGGCTGAGCAGCTGTGATCACATTACATCCACCCAGCAGTCTTTTCACTCATTGCCTATAAAATGACAATGGATCAATTTTAAACTGACCTTGTTGACTTTTAAAGCCCATAGCATAGAAGGAACCAGTTTTCTGTAAGCTTTCCCTATTCATTTGGCTTTTGAGTCCTTAATTGTCTTCCAGACAGGGGTTGTTCGTTGGCAGGAATTTGGTTTTTTGTAGCCCCAATGGTTTTGTAACTTTTGACTCTACAACATATCTGTTTCTTTCTCCTTCCATCTTTTTTAAAATGTTGTGGGAATCCCACTTTCTGATACACCTTTCTGACCCCTCTCCTCTGCCTCCCAGAAGTGTGTTCAGTTTCCATTGCCCTTCTACAAAGCAGCAGAAATGTTCCGCCTCCTTAAAGCATTTCATAATGATTTTGCATATTTACACTTTTAAAATAGAGAGCAATAAAATAATTCAGGTTGGAAGGGACTTCTGGAGTCCCATCAGATCTCAAAATACGGCTAGCTTCAAAAGCTAAGTCAGACTGCTCAAGGCTGGGTCTTGACATCTGAGTATCCCTAAGGATGGAGATTACACAATCTCTCTGGGAAACAAGGGACACTTGTTCCAGTGATTGACTGCACTCAGTGGGGAAAACTTTGTACTATAGTTTGATCAGAATTTTCCTTAAGCACCTTCCTTAAGCTATGATTGTTGCCCCATATTTTTCATCAGTGTGTATCTGAGAAGAGTCTGTCTTATCTACAACTCTTCTCTTTTACAACTAAAGACTGTAATGAGGTCCTCTGAAGTCTCTCACAGGCCAAGTAAACACCATCCTTCAGTCTCTCTATATAGAGCATGTTCTTCAACCTTCTTGCTTTTTTTGTGGGCCACTGCTGAACCACCTCCAGTTTGTAGTTCTCTGTTATACTGAAGGAGCAAAACTGTACACAGTCTTCCAAACACCTTTTGAGTGCTAGGCAATAGCACTGGACCTGCTATCCACGCTTTTAGTAATACTGCCCAGTATGCGGTTGGGATTCATTGCCACATGAGTGCACTAGTTGCTCATAGTCATCTTTTCTACTAGGACCAGGTCCTTTTCTGCAGAGCTACTTCCTAGTCAACAGGTCCTCAGTCTGTGCTGAGGCACTTGTGTTGTTCCATCTCAGGACCAGAACTTATTTACCTCTGAATTTTGTGAGGTCAGCCCATTTCCTCAGATTGTCAATGTCCCTTTGCATTTCAGCTCTGCCCTTTGACATATGAACCAGTCTTCCTACTATGATATTATTCATGAGCTTTGCTTGAGAGTGTGCTCCATCCCCTTTTCCAGATTGTTGATTAAGATGTTAGACAGTATCAGTCCCTTTTTTTTTAAGTTTTGAAGTGTTTCCTTAGAGCTGGGAATAAACTAAATTAGCAGTATAAAATGCAGTAATTTTTACAAATGCTGAAGTATTATGTTAAAATACATGTTGGAAATGTGTCCAGTAAAACTAAGCATTAATGAGATGAGATCTATGCCTTGGTAAATAATATATCTACAACACACAAAAAAAGAACCTTTGTCTGAATATTCCCATCTTAGGGATATACAACTGAGACCAAACTTTTCAGATAGGGCCCACATTGCACTAGAATTTTGTATTTGTGGTTTAAAGTGTGTCTGCTTAAAAACAGAGAAAGTGGCAATTATTTCTATTGCAGCCACATGACCGAAATGTGATCACCTGAGTCCCAGACCAACACTTTAATGTAAGGCATTAGCTCAGTATCAATAGCAGACATGTAGGGAAGAATAATTTTGTGATGCTTTATTTTATACTTTTTTAGCATCCAAACTCTTGGAACAGATAGGTATTTTACAATTGTATTGATTTCGTGTTTAATGATATCATTCATAGTTAATGAGTTGGTTTTGAAGAGTCCTGGCATTTCCATCTCCAAAATCCTTGGTAAATGGCAAGGTATCTGGCAGTGAATTGTGCAGTGATCTTTTTTCATTTGAACAACTTACCTGGTAGGCATAAATACAAGTTCTCTGTAACAGTGTTAGGCACCTGATAATTCAATGCTACTGAACTATCATGTCAAATGAATATGAGCTTGGACAGATATTGACCTCCCTGTCTGTGCTAAATATCCTGGATCTACTCAATCCAGCACTTGTTGATGTGTCATTTAATCACAATCAGAGCAAGCAATAAGCACTTTGTTCTAATCATTGTATGTTTCTGTTTTTTCCATACAGTCTCCTTCTTGCTGTCTTTTTAGTGGTTTTTATGAGTTTAAGTGTCTGTTTCTGTTTGCTCAGAAGAACATTTCCTCCCTGCAGAAACATGAAAACCATGGGGCAATGTTATGAAGAATGTTACTTCCTAATAGCCTGGAAATTCATCTTGGCCAAAGAAAAAAGTAACACACCAGAAAGGGTGTTGATGATCATTCTATAGTGTTTCTACCTTTATTTTGCCTCATTGTTCTTGTCCTTGGTTCCTTCTTCACAGGCAGTAGAAATGATGCCTGTCGTGAATCTGACACTAGGTGACTAGCTGCACTCTGCAAAGGCAGACTGTTTTAGAGATGTCATCAAGAAATATGATAGGTAGATGCCTGAAGTTCTGAGTAACTTGGAGGAATAGAGACTTTTTGACTTAAGTTTAGATAGCTGTGGTATTCCGGACAAGTAACAGAGACTTACCAGGCAGTACAATGCGTCTCGATGCTGGTCAGTACCATAGGAAGGTAAGTCCATAGCTTGTTCTTTTGGAGCAGATTACTTATACATGATAAGATAGTCATCTCAAGACTCTTAATGGTTTGGCTTATCAGGTTGCTGTAGAAGTTCTGCAAGCCACTTTTGGCTACATATACATGTGCTAAAATTGTCTCTATAGGTACAATAGCAAAGCTTAGCACCTTTATGAACTTGTTAATCATTATTTGAGGGAAATAAATGTCTGTATAATGCATGGACATGCTATGACACTACATTACTTGTTCTTCCATCAACTAATGCTTCTGGTAATTCCAGGGGTACATCTGAAAGCCTAACCAAATGAATATCATAACCCAGGTGGAAGAACATGGTATTAGGCTGTTGAATATTCTAATATATAAAACAGCCAGCCCTATAGTTATGTTTTAACAACATAATCAAAACAGAGATACATCTATGTAATAAAATTGACTGTTGCTATAACCAATACACTTAGAATGATTACATGATTAAAATGAAAATGTGTTGGTTATTTGCTACATTAATTAGCTGTTGATTTACTGTTATACAAATGTGCTTCCTTTGAAGTAATCATATTTCTTGATGACATTTCAGAGTAGGACTACCAATTAGTTAAATATGGGTATGCAGAAGTGCTGATTATGGGTAAGATACAACAGAACACTGTGGAATAGGGCTTCATGAATTTTAACTTCTAATACTAATACACAAAGGTTATTCAATGAAATCTGCAAAACTGAAGAAAGAACAGCCACATTAAAATCCTATTATACAAAATATGGTAGAAGATCTGTTGTATTAGTACAAAATAATATTTTTCTCTGAAGGACTGACAAAGAAAAACATACTCACATGCAAACATCAGGCCACAGAAAACTTAATTCCAAACCTTTTTCCTTGGATGTTATACTTGGCAGGCAGAGCTGAAGCCATCAGAAAGGAAGGAGATGGGCAGAAGGTGAATAATGATTTTAAATACTTTGTTTTGGAAGGCACTGGTGGAAGACTAGGTCCAGTGCCCTTTTTGCTGCCTTCTCTTTTCTCCTGTAGGACTTACAGGTAGCTCTAGTGGTAAATACCAGAAAGACCTACACAGATGTGGACAGATTTTCAGGAGATGCTGTCAGCCTGTTTCAATATCCCTTCTGGTAAATGATGTCAGTCTTCTGCTCCAGAAACGAATTTCTTTTATTTTTGCTGTCTGGGGTAACATGTAAGCATCAGTTAAAATTTCAAACCTCTGCTTCTGTGAGACAGAAGCCCACATTTAAAATTAGGCACATGTCTAACTGCTTTCCAGAAAATATATAATTTTTTTTTTTTAAGTTTTCTTTGATTGCACAAAAACAGAGAATGATGTGAGGTTGTTTGGTTGTGGGGTTTTTTTTTGTTTGGTTGTTTTAATTGAGTTATTTTTCAGTTCTAATAACCTAAATATTTTTAGATGATGCTCATGGTACTAGGGACTTCAAGCTCTTTGAAGTCACTCCAGCTCTTTGTCCATAAGTACTGCCCCTACATGAACACAATTTACTATTCCCTTGGCTAGTATGAATTGTGTGTAAAATTATCTATTCTTCTGCTCTGCATTATTGTGCTTTTTTCATGTCTTCTAACAGGCATGGATGTCAAGAGTCTGAACAGTCTTTTTCTAAATGCTGAAATTTTCTTGCATGCTTGCACTATCAGCTTTGGAAAAAAAGAAAAAAAAAAAAAAAAACAAAACCAAACAGCTGGACATCCAGTTGTAGTTCATAGACAGACCTAAGGTTCTTAATTGTTTAAGATTTAACCGTTTTTAATTTTTCTCATTGCATGACATATATCAAAGCAATTTTCACACTTGCGAAGAGGAAAGCCGCATCTGGCAGGCATTTTTTCTCTAGTTCTTGCTTTCTTGTTTCTATAGGGTGCAAAATAAACCAGCTAAAGATATCAATCATCTCTTGTGCTTTAAATGTAAAGAATCTAAACTGAAGAATGGAAGTAGGTGTTTGATACATTGTGAAAAGAATGGGATCTGTCCCGAGGAGGAAGAGATAAGGAGGAAATAAAGAAATCTTATACTGACTTACTGGAATCAAAAGATCATAGGTTAATTCAGGTTAGAAGGGATCTGATGAGGTATCTAGTCCAACTTCCCGCTTGAAGCTGGTTCAGCTATAAAATGAGATTGTTCAGGGCTTTATCCAGTTCTTGACAGCCATACCCATTTGAAAACCTCCAAGAATTCCAGACTGCACAATCCCTCTCAGCAGCCCATTTCATTGCTTTACTGTCCTTAACTATCTAGTGGGTTCCTTTGTCATTTCATTTTACTCCACAACCTCCTGCTGCACCACTGTGGAGAGCCTGTCTCTGTCTTCTTGATGACCTCCTCACCGGTAGTGGAAGGCTGCTATTAGATGCCCTCAAAGCCTTCACTTTCATGGGCTGAAAACCTCTCCCTGTGGGACACGTGCTCCACCTTGATGTCCCTCCACTGAACTACCTGCATTTGATCATCATCCTTCCTGTGCAGACGGCCGAAAACTGCCGTGCTTCTCATGTGATCTGATGATCGCTTTGCAGAGAAGGATGATGAGCTGTGCTTCTGGAAATCCAGGCCAGGATGCTGCTTAATTTCTTGGCTGCCAGGACATCTTGCTGGCTCATATTCCCTTTTGTAGATTTAGATCTTTATCTGGAAGGAAAAATTACTTGATTACTAAAGCTTTATAGAACTGACCAAGTGCCAGGAGCTGGTTAACTACTTAGATTTATTAGAATTACCTTGGTCTCGCTCAGCAACAAAATGCTCAGCTGCCCTCCAAGGAGAATTGGCTGACCCTGGAATGTGTAAAGGCTGTGGAGTTTGGACCATCATATATTTGATACATTCTAAATGTTCTGTGGTCACTTTTCCCCACATGTGATACCTGTTAATCCCTGGTGACAGTGACCTGCTATTTTGAGCATGGAGTTGATGCATTATTGATTAATCCATCTTTGGCTGCACTTAAAGTGGTTGTACTTTAATTACATTTGTTATCTAGAAATAATAGCTTAGCATTTTGGAGGCTTCTTGGAAGAGATGGGGTTTTGTGTACTGCAGAATGGCATTTTTGTTTTATCAGAAGAAAAAAAAGTATATCTTTTAATGAGGCATAATTTTTAATCTGGTTGCTTTTATAGTGCAATAATTTATCATTAGTAAGCTTCTTTTTCTATATGGATGTCTTATTTTAGCAGCACAATTTGTTACTTTGAAAGGAAATAATACATCACTTGAAATCACTATCTCAAAATGAATCTTCTTCATTGAACCTTTTCCTTTTGTGGGCACATGCATATTTCTTGGTCAGTTACTCCCATTTCATTAATGTTGCATTCTTTTATAATAATTTGTCTTAATAGTTCCTGATTGTGCCCATTAGTTTACTCTCTTGCTTTCTGATATTGAGAGCAAAGAGTAGGGGGTGTAGATAAGTTTCATAGTTTAAAAAATATTGTGGGTCTCCAAGTACTTTCACATAAGAAGGTTTTATTTTCTTTTATGAATATTTTAGCATCATGCTGATTTTGAAACTAGCTTTATCTAGTAATTTGAAGGGATTTCTTATCTGAGTCACTTCAGTAGAATTATCTGTTAAAGAAAAAACAGTTTAAAATACAGCCTTATTGGTTAAAAATCAGTTAAATGTGTTAAGCCGTTACCAACATTAGTAGGTACTAGAAGTGTGTTGCTTAAGCTTGAATTTCAGAAGTGCTACCAAATCAGGCATCCAAAATCTTCATGTTTTAACTTGTGTTTTGGATTTCATTTAAACAATTAGGGTACAAATGTTTACCATACCTCTCTTTTTATTTGTCCTCTAATAGTGCATAAATGACCTGGTGCATACTGTGGTACTTAGTGTGTTGGTTATTGTCTGGGGAAGGTAGTGTCTTTCCTGAAAAATTTGTTATTTAGTTTTAAGATCAGAGAGCACAGGTGGGCACAGGTGTTTAAGGGAGCATAGCAGACCCAGTGGACAAGAGACATCAACATGAGAAGTAATAGTGCCAGTGTCCTACTTACTGAAAGAATATTTATTCTGGGGAGTGGCAGGGGTGGAATGCAGTGTATATTCTGCTAATGGATCTTTACTACAGGCTTTTTCTGGAGCAGTGAGACCAAAAAAGTGAAAGTGAGACCATTTGAAAATACATGAGAAAACAAAGAGGTCTATAACACAGAAACATGAGTCAAAACCTTGGCAGTGGATGAGAAGTGTTAAGTAGCAAGGCTGCAATGAGACTTGAGAAGAAAATACTCCTTTTTGGTTCAGTTCAGTTGGGCTAGAGCTACTCGCAGGCAATGAGTTTGTAAAAGTGCCAAAATACAAAACTGTTTCTTGCAATGGAATTTGGAATAGTGGAAAGTAAGATAAGTGAGTAATGCCAAAGGCAAAGGAGAGCATGCTAAGGAACATGTTATATTAGAAACTTTGTCCTTCTGGACAGATAGAACAAGCATCTTATAGATAATGTGGAACACTGTAGTGAATTGTGTAAATGTACTTTAGTTCAAGCTCAGAGGGATTCAAAGTAGTGATGGATAGATTTCTTTAGTTTCTTCAAAAGACTTAGTGGGAAGAAATGTTTTAAATCAAATAATACTCGTGACTTTTTTAGGGAAAAGCCTAAGACAAACAAACATTCACACTCTCCATCTTTTCCTTATCTCAAAAGTCTTTTTTTTGACACAAATTTAGTGCAATTGCTAGCAAGAGTGTCAAATTGTAGGATCTGGCATAGCCTAAATCTACTAGCCATGTAGAGAAAAGGAGAAGAGTTTAACCACTGTAAGGACTTCAGATTATAGCTTTCTAAGAATAGCAAAGGACCAAAGTGCAGCATACCTTGATTGCTGTAGGCAACAGTGGATGTACAAGAAAAATAGAGCATGCACAAGTAATTGCTATGCTTGTGGTTTTTTGACTTAGGTTTCCTAATGTCAATTACCAAATATTCTGCAAAGGCATGAGGGGAAAAAAGAGATAAAGGGGAGGAAAAAAAAACCCTCTAAATTGTTGAATTCCCTGTTTGTCCATTCATTAATACATTATTGAGTTTTTGTACAAAGTAAATAAACATTTTTAGTGACTATGTATGGTAACTTAAAATCAAACCTTTGGTTTCTCATTCAGAGTGAAATTATAGTGCCTCTGTTGATCACAAAAGAATGCAACTTTGTGGCAGATGTATATTTTCTTTCTTCCTTTGTAACATTGCTGATCAATATCGTAAGAATAACAATAAGCTTAATCCTCATGAGAATGATAAGGAGAGTAAAGCTGCAAATGATCTCCATGTGGCAATATGAAATCTTATGCACTGAATAAAGTAGATATCACGACTCTTTTCTTTCTCTAAAATCAATACTTGATTAGGTTTGTCTGGGAAGTATA
Organism: Urocolius indicus; assembly: GCA_013401255.1. Lineage (NCBI taxonomy): Eukaryota > Metazoa > Chordata > Aves > Coliiformes > Coliidae > Urocolius > Urocolius indicus. The sequence goes on along the minus strand of WBNH01002950.1, from coordinate 226,732 downwards.
TAGAAGCTCTGTTCCTTTGCACAGCTTTTCAGATGTTCTACAGCTTTATCAATTTTCTGGAATAATTTTCTTTTTATTTACATATGTTTTTATCAAACTGATTTTTTTTCTCTGTACATACACACAGACGTATATCTAAGCAAAACAAAATTTCAATTTGATTTTGTTTTGTGTAGTCTGCCTAACTATGAAGTGCTTTTCAAGGCTGTGCTGGAAACCTTGCAGATTCTGCAACACAGGCAGGCTTTCCTGGGAATCATAAGGTGATCAGAGCCATCCCGAAGTTCTTAAGAGAATTTAGTTTATACTGTGTGCATACAGCAGCTCTCATGGTGGGATCCTGCAGGTGAGCAGAGCTTCTTGTGTATTAAAAGAATGCAAATAATTTAACAACAATGACCAAGACTGTGTCTGTACTATCAATTCAGGGGAAGAGGAAGTGAGATTTTGGGACATGGTTTTGGATTTGCATTTTTTAAGCTTAGTCTCTATCTGTTAATCTTACAGTCATATGTTAGATGAAGCATGAAGGCAATGGAAACACAGTTTTCAAAAAACTTGCACTAAAAAGTGCAATAATAAAAAAAATAGTAATTATTTTCTGTTACTAACAATATAAACTATATCAGTATCATTGTTAGAAGTTGAAGTCATTTTTATAAAAAATTAACCTTGAAAGTTACATTTATAAGAATCTATAGGCAGGATTCAAGACTACTCAAAGTCTCTCCCTTTCCTGCCAGCCTGCTAGCAATAAGAGGAGTGACGGTGGTCAAGTTTTACTGCTTGACCTGAGGTTAAACAGGAATAATCAGTAAGGCTCAACAGTGAATAAAGCAACATTGAGTCACTTATAAAGTTGTTGTGGCACTTAAGACATTTAAATAATTTGTTGGGATTGAGGAAGAATGAGGATGAATATGAGAAGCTTACTGTGTAGCCTCTCGGTTCGGGAAGTGTTTTATGCATGTATGTAATTATAGACAAGTTGAAAACAATGGGTAAGCATTAAGAGTTAAAGACATTCTTAAGTACTCTCCTGAACCAAAGCTTAAGCACCACATAAATCTTAAGTGATCTTGTAGTACAGATATGTCATGTCAACACTCTCTTACTAACTTTAGTGAAGTGTTATGGGTACATCTGCTGCTTACAGTGAAAGATAAATAGGATTTGAAATGATAGCTGTTGCTGCAGGAGTTTTCTGTAAAGGCTGCCAATGGGAGGGAAGAGGGGAAGACAGCAGCAGAGGAAGCAGTAACCTTCATGTTCCAAGAAAAGAAACAAATCAATCAGTAGCTCTATGCAGAGAATTGGAGAACCTGCCCAACATCTGTCAGATGAAAACTGACACACTGCAACAGAATTTGCTTTATAACCAACCACTGTAGTTGTTCTGCCTTCAGAGAGATATTCAGAGAGCTGTATGAAGTTCTTTACGTGGTGCAAAGGTGGGATATTAGTGGTAAAGCATCCCTACAGATATATTTGAAGTGGTCCCGCAGCAATAGGTATAAAGAGTGTTTTATCACTTTCATATTTCTTTGTTAAGCTCTTGTGTCTGGATTACTATAAGCAATGTGACACTTGGATACAAGTGGACTCTTAACCAAAAGATACAGGGAGTATGCTAAAAATGGTGATTTACTCAGCGAGACTAAATGGTTTAGAGGAAGGTCTTTGTAGCATACAGATGTTGCTCAGTTCGTGCTAGCACCCTATTAACTTCAGGAGCTCCCTGGGAAGCATAACACCCTGTAACAGGGACGTCCCTCAAGTGAATCCCACTGCTTTTGGTTTCTGCTGAGAGGAAGAAGTTTTGTTTCAAATATAACTGTTTTGATTTTGTCTAGTGGCAATGAACAGGTGAATAAAAATACTGCTATATTCTTTCAGAAAAGAAAAATGTGGGGGTGCAAAGTAAGGGCTCTTATGTTCTTGCCTCTAACTGTAGGAGACTAACCAGAATGTACTGAAGTCTCAGCGGTCTTTCTGTTGGGGCAGTAGTCTGAACAATATTTTAAGAGAGGTGAGTAAATCACTGAGTCCTGATTCCCAGTTCTAACCCTTTGTTGGTGAGCCTGATAGCAACTCTCTAATGAGTAGCAAGAGTTGAGCACCCAGAAGTAAAGTGACCAAGGCTACCTTCAGCCACACAGACTTGTAGCAATACATGCAGTGTAAAACATAACTGTGATGAGTGCTGGCTTAGTGGATGACATCTACACATTCTGAACGAAAGCCTGATTGATGGCTGCCCAGTCTCAACAGAGAGAGGTTCTAATAATTGTGGGCTTAGCAAAGATATTAGATTTCTTGAAGATTTTGTGCGGCAGGCTGTCACAATACCTTTATTTTTATATTGATAAGAAAATATTGCTATGCAAGGGAATGGCATAGTGTCAAAAGGCAGGGTGATATAAGAATTAAACTGTAAATTTGAAAATATGTATACAACTCCTGTCCTTGTCAAAAACTTGTTTAAAAATCATGCATAATGAAAAAAAACCCAAAAGATCTATAATGTGAATAAGCAGTAACAATATTAAATAACTTGTTCTCATCACATTTAGTTGTCTTTGAACCACAAGCAAAGTACATTTGGAAAGAGCCCTTCTGCTTTTTTTAGGTGACCACTGGCTGTTTCTGTCTTCTGCTAATACTCATAGGTAACTTAGGTAACTTATAGCATCTCCTGACAATTCGTGCATCTACATTTGTTTTAGGGGCATGCAGTGTTGACTTGCAGCCAGATGGTCTAGACAAATAATAAGAAAGCATGAAACGATAAACTAGAGCACTCTCCTGCTGACCTGTCATACTGAACAAATACTTAATGAAATCTGAAATGTAATAGCTAAAAATATGTACTGAAGTACAGTGGACTTTCGCACTTCCCTCTGGGATTTAATTATCTTTTAAATATGGCTTCCACAACAACAACAAAAAAGTTGCCTTTTATGTCTATTTCTGGACAAATCCCTAGTGAGGTGGTGGAATTGAGAGGGAAAAAAGAACACGATTATTTATTTCCTAGGAATTTTGTATCTCTGATTAGAAATTGTCCAGAATTAGAAATTGTCTAGACTGTTCTTCAGTATAATTTGTTATTCATGAAATAATTCCTCCTGACATCCTTGAATGGAATACTTGCCAGCAATTCAATTTGAAATCTTGAAATTCAAAAGTTGAACCCTTCAATGAGACAGAGGGTATGTGTTGAGCTCTACCTTTGGCTTTTAAAATATAGACCTTAGCGTCAGATTTCTAGTGTACAACTACAAGTTCAGTATTTACTTTCCTAGAACATTCTGTAAATCATTTGTACTCATTGTACATTTGCTAGGATGTTTGCAGAAAGCAAGGTACAAAGGACACAGACATATGTATTACCTATCACTATCTTTAGAAAATATATATATATAAAAATATAATATAAATATATAAATATTCATCAAATACATTCTGCACTCATTAGATGTTGCCAAAGCTAATATCAAAGCATCGGAGGTGTGATAAATCTTAAGAAATAGTGTTGAAATCATGATAGGTAGACTTGAAAAGTACACAAAGCAGAAAAGGCAGTAGATTTTATCTGAAAAACCTTTGTGAAGTAAAGGTCTTGAAATTCTATTCTCCAGCTTTGGGTATAAAATTTTACTTCATCCTACTAGAATTTGAGCCCAGGGCTGTGGAGGACAGATTTGATAGATATCTGAATCTCTGATCAGATCCTGCTGCTCACATTCCATCTGGTTTGTATTTGAGAAGGGATCACGTTCACAACAGCCAGCCAGTTCTAATGCAATGCTGCAGTGTTACACAGAGGCTGTTGCAGTTTCAATTTTTTTTTTATGAAATATATTTTTTTTCAACCATTAATAAAGCTTTCCAATTCTGATGAATTTGTAGAATGCTTAGATTCACTAATTCAAGAGGGTTATAGGTTAAATCCATATCTAGTGTAAGATTTATTCACTCAATTACCTTTTTCCCAAAAGGGTTTCATCACTGTACAAAGTAGTGCGTGAATGTATTCAGCCTTTTGCTTTAGCTTGAATACACTTTCAGGACTTTTGGATCCCAGCAGCAATAAATTCTAGACTGTATTTTTCCTTGAAAATTAATCAAGGGTAGAGGGTTTCTTTTTATGCAACTGTATGTAACAAAATATGTGCTCCTGCATGTGCATACACTGATAGGAATTGCATCAGTGTTGTCACAACTGTTAGTTCTGCTGCAATGACCACAAATTTATCACTAATAACAAGAGAAATAATTAACCTCTCCCTTAAAAGTAACTTTTTAGTTACTTTAGATTTCATGATATTTGCTGTTACCAAGCAGCACAAATTGCAAAAAGGTTACTTAACATACATCCTCAGGGGTAAACTTTCTAGTCGGCAGTAGATTTACTAGAATTAACTAGAATAACAGCATTACTTACTTTTGATTTATAATTTTCATGTCCTTTTTTTTTTTTTTTTTTTAACAACACAGTGATCCTCAGACAGTATGGGAAGGATTGCAGCAAGTTACAAAATATTTAATTCCTTTTCACACGTGCAGTGGCTAGTTCCTGAGTTTGACGAGTATTTTCTGTTCAATTAGTAAATGACATTTATATGGTAGTTTTGTGATGTTAAGGGTCTTAATTTTTTTTAAGTTCCCTCTAAACTGCTTTCATGTAACAATTCTAAAAATACCACTTTTAAGTTCCTTAAAAGGGTTTTATTGTACCTTGTTCCTTAATGTATTTGTTGTAGATTGCAACCAGGTTGTGTTTTAAGGCAAGTCAAGAGTATCCCTGAACAGTCATTTATGCCTTGTTGCATCCATCATGTGTAGAACAGTTTCTCCCTCAACTGTCAGGAGCACTGGAAGCACAGTTGTCAGGATTTAAAGTGGATGAAGAGTGACTTGACAGGCAGAAATTATGTTTCCCATATGAGCAAACATCCATTCATAGTTTCTGGGAAATCTTGAGGTTGTTAGAGTCAAAACATGAACAATGTTCAGTGTGAACAGCATGCAGCAAGTACACACTGGCCCCGAGAATGCATTGGTCAGCTCAGCAAAGCAGCAGAAAAGCGTTTCACTCTTCAGTGTTTCTGTAATTATGGTCACTGGGATGGCTACATTAGCATTCGTGGTATTGTGTTGTTTCTAACTCACAAGTTGAATAGTCCACTGTTTTACTCAAGTATGAGGTTCCTACTGGAACTCGTGTGCCAAAGATTACCAGCTCTGTTCTTCATATTATTGTCACTGCCCTCCATACCGACAGGAGGTTTTTGTGCTTTTGTGGAAAATGGTTCAGTGTTCTTCCCAGAAAGCAAAATCATAGCTATGCTGCTGAGGTGAACCATTACACCACCTGAAAAAAAAATGGCAAACAAATAATGGCTAGCAGTCTTCCAGACTTCACTCTTGTGGCTTTTCCTCAAATCAAGAAGTACAAACTGCTTTTGAGGATTCGTCTAATTTGCCTGCTATACCTATGCTATGTAAAGTAAAATGCTATTGAAATACTTAAATAGATTTACATAAGCCCTCTGTATTTTGAAAGCAGACTGAAGTGATTTCAGATTAACATCTTCATCTAAAGCCATTTCCAGACAAAAGCATAGTACTTGAAAAGCAACCCTTGATGAAATAAGGCCTATTTATGTATGAGTGTTTGCCATGGTCCTTGTCACCATAGTAACTGAGGCCCAGATTCACAAAATCATCAAATTCCCACTTAAGCACCTGAGTACCTCTGAAAGTCTAAATGTTTCTCAAGTAAATGTGAACTCACTGTAACAGGCCTTTTATGAATTGCAAGAAATTATCCCTTCTTCTTTTCTTTTCTTTTTTTTTTTTTTCCTTGAGCAAGAAATCTCTGGCTAGGAGTATAATGATTTTAGTCATACTGTGGAAATACACTGAGAGCTGAATAGATAAGATTTTGCTGGAAATAATCAGTTTCTAAGCTTCTGGATATGTGGGATCAGAGTATGTCATCACTGCTACAGGTCCATTTTATGTAGCTGACTCCTTTTGATGTGAAAGCATTTTGTCTTTGTCTCCTTTCACCCTGTATTTTGAAAATTTATCAGAGGGATGGGTCAATATTAAAGAGTCAGCAATAGATATGTGATCTGTGATATGGCTCTCTTCATTTGCAGTTGATATTCTTCAAGATTAGGATCAAGGCTTTGTTTCAGAGCCAGAATTGGAGTAGGAACCATCAGATCGATCTCACTGGGAATATGTCTGCCAAGTGACACATCCTACTGATGAGGCAAGCAGTTATACTCTTTGCAGGCTATAGGCTCTGGTGTATCCATTGTCTGATAACCATAAATAATAGTGACTGAGTCTAGACGTGTCAGACATGTCAATCCTTAAACTTCAGAAAGAAGATGGTGGGAGAAGATTGCTAGCCATGTGGGAGTGTTTGGGACAGGCACACCTTGTCACAACTGCTGTGCTTTGACCTCCAACCCAGCTCAGGAATGGACTTACTTGGAGCTGGTGTAGAGAGGCCCAAAGTATACAGGCATTGCACAGACTCATCTACAAAACTGCTCTCCTACTACCTCTCAAAACCTACCTTTAGTCCCAGGGAATACTGCTCCAAAGTAAAAATGGAATGTCTACACAAATAATGTACACATGTCTGTAATTGGCTTCCACAGTGCAGAATAAGCCTAAGCCTATTTTATAATAAATGCAGGGTTATGCTTTTGAAGCTCTGCTTAGTTATTTGCACTTTACAATCCCAAATACCAGGCAATGTGCAAATAACTAAAAGTTATTTGGTTTTGATGACAAATCCATTTTGTAAATAGATCATAGTTACTGGTTGTCACACGACTACTCTCTGGCACCAACAGGGAAAAGAGATTGACTCTTTTCACAGTGTCTAGAGTAGGTGACTCACTGTTTCAGAAAAAAAAAAAAATGCTGTGAGTTTTTTAAGTGTTTGCAAAACCACTGAAAAAAAAACCCAAATCAAAAACCACCATAGCTGGAGAGATCACAGAACTACATAGTTTAAAGACCAAAGATGATCTAGAAGCAAATTCCATTCAAGAGAAGTTGAACAATGAATAATGTTAAAAAAAATACTGGAAGCAATGGCATGTTGTTTTTTTTAAGGAAAAAAAAAGCCTAGTGTAATAATTTTTTTAACTTCTTAAAGACTTTTTAATTTCACATCTGAAATTACTTAAAAGGTTAAGCACTGTAAAAACAGTGAGTGTCAGAACACTTAAGTGTGCTTCTTTTTTACCTTTTTTTTTTTATCTCTTTTGTCTGAAACAGTCTTTACAAGTTTATACTTGTTATACTGCTGGAAAATAGCCAACTGTCATGTTCTACTTTCCAAGAGCCACAAAAACAAAGGGATGTTACTTCTGACCAGTTATCAGCAAATATCCCTAGGGTGGCTAACCAGGCCTCATGTCAGTGATGCTTGCTGGCACTGGCAAAATTAATCAGACACTGCAACACTGAGGAATGAATGTCTTCAGCAGAGCTCAGAACGTGTAAGAAGGTCAGAGATCATTACTTACTGAGTAAGATTGGAAAGACTGGGCTAGAGAGATACTGAAGGTGAGGTTAAGTTGTATAAGAATAGCTGTGTATAATGCACAAGGCATTTAGATGTCTTTGGCAGGCAATGGAAATAGTCCGGCGTTGCAGAATGAGACAGCTCAGCCTGAAGTAGATTTCTAGCTTAGGTCAGGAGCTGCTTGCTGTAGAGCCTGTGACTTTTGAGTGACTGTAAAAGGAGATAGGCTCTGTTGTCCCAAGTATAGATGTCTTGATACAAATTTCCATATACACACCCTTTCATCTGTTTGCATAGTGTTTGAGTAGTATAGTGCACCTATTAATGGTAGAAATTACACCTCTGGCTGGTACTGTGTTGTCTTGAGCGTTAGCCATTTAAATAAATCTTGATTCATTCTTCATTTCTGTTCAGGTGATGCCTAAATAAAAAACTTATATCCTGTGCTTAGAAAGAGGAGTTTGAAAGGGGAAAATACTGTGACTGTAGTTGTTTGGCATATCGTATGAAATAAATACTGTGATGCATCTCATGATGAAGTTGCCTAGACAGCAACTGAGGTGATATGCTAGTCCGTGTACAAAATCTTCCTACCTTTGGTTTTAATTTCACTTCCTTGTAGTGACTCCTAAGATTTACTGCAAAAAAATACTTTGAATTCTAACACACAATGGATTTGCAACTGATTCAGATTAATTTTTCATTTTCTACTTGGCAATTAATTTGTGCACATGCAGTTTAGAATTATGTGTGAGCTATTTGCTGTTTATGACTAGTCCTCCTTAAACAATTGCCTAAATTATGGGTTATTTTCAATTTTCTTCCTAGTTGACTTGGATAGCAGGTGGTGAATTTTCATTTGAAGAACTTATGGTATAAATTTGCAGAGCCATTTGTGTCCTTATTAACAAAAATACTGGAATTCTGAGTGTTTTTACAAATCTTTGTCTGTTGTTCAGGCGCTGAAGTAAACAGATCTGACTCACAAAAAATATCCACAGAGTGGTTTTAAAATCATGTAGCTATTGATCTTCCTTCTCTACACAGAAAAATAACTATTTAATTTCAGAGGAAACAGTCACCCAGGGGTTTCTGCCACATCAAAAGTTATAGGAGTTATAGGTTTCTGACAGTGAACGGAGTTCTATTTGTGTGCTAGAACAAACTGTACCAACAGGTAGCCTGCAGTATCTGATTTTATACTTTTCATGATTCCTTTCAGTTGTTTTTCTCTTCTCTGCTTACCTTAAGTTTTAATTTGCTCTGTGAGTATGCCTGGTGTGATACTGACCACCTTCTGGATGTGCACTTTGTAAGGAAAGTCAACAACTTGCATTCAGGGCATGTGCTTCTCATAGTCTGTGTTCTTCAAAGCATCTTCTCCTGCATGAAGACATGTTGTAGGCATTAAAGAGGTCCTGCTCTTCTAAAGATGTCGCATGAGGGGAAATTCCAGGCATTCTGCTGTCCTGCCAGCTTTGCAGATTGGAGAGGGGGTTTGTTTGGTGAATTCCAACTATGACCCGTCGTAAGCAAACAGATATTTTCAGTGTGCCTCCTGTGAAGGGGACAGTGCTTAAGAGAATAAATGCAGTGGATTACAATGCTTCAATTCAGATCGCTAAGCATGAATGCCTGAAGAAAGTAATGCTTTCAAATAGAAAAGGAGGGAGTTTTCCATCACCTAACTATGCCAAGTGCAGCTTATGAGGCACATTCCAGCTAGTCATTTATTTCATACATTCAGGGAACTAGTTTCAGTGTTGCCATAAGCAGCAGTCATGTAAATAGGTGAGATCCTAATCACTGAGTTCAGAGTGAGTGCCTTTTGCATAAAACGGTCAGAAAATAAGTTTTTGTGTATGTAACCAGGAAGGATAAATAGTGTGTGCATGTTTCACAGTTAGCACATGCTCTGAGAGGTTTAAATGTGTGAGTTGTCAATATGAGGATGGGAAACGAAACAGAAAATGGGATTGGGCAAACTTTGAGAGAGAAATACAAAGGATTATTTATGACAGTGGTCTTCCATATGCAGGTATTAGTCTGTGGGCAAATCCTTCAATCTGATGGACTTTTGCTGGGTTAACTGCACAGGCCGCAGAGATTATATGTCTCAGATTTGTTGAAAACATAGCTTTAAGAGAATAAACCCAAACTTTTACAAGGGCTTTTTTTCATTAAATTAATGTTTTACTGGTGGAAGAGCAACTTAGTACTTTTTTTTTTTTCCTCCTGAAATATATTTCTTTCTTTAAAAATATGCATAGACTTCAGTTTGCTTTTGTTTGTATTGCAAAATGGCAATAATAGCTCAGTGTTGTGATATACTGGATCAAATAGACATTGTCTTTATTAAAAAAAAAAAAAAAAAAAAAAAGATGTAAGATATTTCCTACCAGAAGGCTTGTCTTTTTAGTTTGTTAAACTAGAGCATTCCCCATATGGATATAGCCATAACTAGCTAAGGTAAGCTGTCACTTCTGTCAGTGAGAGAAGTTAGGGAAAATTTGGGTTGCATGTTAAGCAGTGCATCCTTTACAGTACCCTTCTGCCTTGCTTTGAGTGAGGATACCTTCATCTCCTGATCTTTTTTTCTTTGTATGCATAGAGAGAAAAACATGTAAAGAAGAGCTACTGCTGCACATGAAGTCAAGCCTAAAGGCAAGGTGTAGGTGATGGTATCTGTAACAACATCAGTTTACAAGACCTTTAGATCCTTCACTAAAGTTGATGGGAGTATTTCAATTGACTGCTTTGATAGCTGGAGCTGACCCTTAATTAATAAATGAGGAAGGTTAAAATGCTCTTACAGTAAGCAGAAAGGATTAAAATGCTAGTTATGAAAAGTATTAACCTCTAACACTTAAAAAAAAAAATCTAAATCAAGATTTTTCATGTGACTCAGAAGTAATTTTTTTTTGTTGATTTGTACAAAATCTGTTCCTTAACAGTGCATTGCATCTTTTCAGTGTTACTGTAAAGCAGAAAACAGTGTGGAGAAATTTCTGAGACTCAAGCTAAGACCAAACTGGATTTGTGCTCCTGGGTAGCATAACAATGGAAAAATTTTATAGTAAGAAGTATTTTTTTATAAAAAATAGGATTTATAAAGTGTTACCTAAACTTGTGCTGTTGAATAGATAATGAGGCCTCTGTCCTCAAATCTGTATCTCTTTTTACAATGGCAATACTTAAACTTTTAAAGGCGTCATTTTTAGCTAGCTTGGCTGCTGGCTAGAAAATGATTGTACTGACAATATTTACAAAAGCTCATATACAATCTAAATAAAAATGTGAATACAAATAGAAAACATGAAACTCCTTGGCTATATCTTGCCAACTAGAAATTGAAATGTTTGCACCAATTGCAAATCAACTGAATTTTGAATGGCTCTATTGGAAATGTTATAGTGTAGATATCTATACCATTGTGAGAGCATTGCTATTGGCCTGATGCTGAGAGCCACAAATGAAAAGGAGGTAGCAAAGAGGAACATGGGTTTTTTGCAGGAGGTAGTAACAGCCAGCCAGCAGGTTTGGAGGGCTGTTTTCGTGTAACTTTGGATGATGTTGTGTAGCTAAGGTAGCTGAACAAGTCAGTTGCCTTTACCTTCTGCACAGTGATCAGTGGCAATGTGGAGTGTCTAGTTCTATTGATTCAGGGCTTTGGATTAAATGAGTTAGATAATGTGACTGCTCCTTCAAAATATATGACTTGATTATAGATATCTTTTAATATAAAGCCCATTATTAATTATGTGTGTATTAAATGTTCAAAATGAGACAGCAAGCCTGGTCAAAAATTAATTGACTTTCCCTAGCAAAATTTCCTTTAGAATAATAAGACATTTTGGCTCAACTGCCATCATGAAGATACAAAATTCTCTTGGCAATTATACAAGGAAGTGTGATCACGCGAGGCCATTTTCAGTGGCTTCTCCCTGGATAGGCTTCTTGGCCATGGGCTATTGACCTCCTTGTGTTATGACTTGTGTGCTCTTGGAGAGGTGAGAGGAGGAGAAGAGGTGGCCAGTCATGGCGGGTCTTCAGTGTACTGCAAAGATGCAGCTTTCTCCCCACTTTGCCAGCCTGAAAGCAAAGCATTGGATCAAGTTTCTCAGCCTTTCTACTGTCTTCCCCATGATGGCACAGCTGTATCAGTATGTTTAATGAAACAGTTATCCAACTGAGTCATTTCTTCCAAAGGGTCCCTTGAAAAGTGGAAATTTGTGGTACTATAAAATACCACTGTTGTTTGCAGTTATGAATTATACTATATCAAGCTATCTGTTTTCTACCACAAGTTTTTAGTCCTACTGCCAACAATGACCTTATATATGGTTACAAGTCTTCCAGGAGTGAGATAAAGGTGAACTGCATTTCACTGTATGTCTTACACGAATACAGAGCATTAGGAGTTCTGTGTGTAATAGCCAGGGCTTCCCAATATTCATCAAAACAGACGTGTAGTACTGTGGGCTGTAGAAGACATTCTGATGTATTGCAGCTTTCTGTCCCTAAGTACTCGGATTTTATCATAGCACTGCTGCCCTGGTTCAGAAGTTCATGGTCTTCATTTTATAAACTTTATTCTGTGCTGCTAGCAGCTCTTCTGCCCTGCACATCACAGGTCATTCTGGAGAAGGGAAATTTTTTAACTCAGTCACTATCTTTTTTTTTCTATGTTAATGTTAAAAATACCTAAGTCAAAATGTACATCTGATTTTGTAAATTCTACCTCTTTTGCAAGTACTGGAGTCATAGCAAGTTTATGAGGCAGCTAGAGACCCAAAATGCAAATAGGTACGTAATAAGATTTGCAAAAGAACCTATATCCTATTGAACTCAATTAGAAATATAACTTGGTTGTTTCTCTAGCTTTAGGAACTTAAATGCCTTTTAAAAAATGTCTCTAATTAATTTGTGCATTTTTGAAAATCTTACCCTAAAGCTTGATTTTTTTTTTCCATGTAAAAGTCAATTTCTAGTACTCAACTGAATAGATAAATGCATCAGTGTTATGTCATAGGTTTTATTTCAGAACTGTTCAGCTGTTTCTGAATTTGAATTATTTAAAACTGAATATAATTAGAATACTACCAATGGGAATGAGCTTTGTCTCTCTTGAATTAAATGTAGAGCTGTTATAGGTGAGCCTAAACAGCTCAAAATAATATTTATCATTTTGTAAAGTTATGAAAATGTTTCATAAAAGTGCTCAATGGCCCTCATACTCATGTCTGGGCAACAGCATCCCATTATTAAATTCTAATCTACCATTCCTGCATTCCAGCTTTTATCATTTTACAGTGCCTTTTGGTCAAATAAAGTGCTGTGGTAAGCAAGTATCATTCCTATGAAGAACTGTAGATTGTTATTCCTGATCAAAATCTGGCACTTTGCCTACCTGTGTATCACCTCCCACTCAGCCTGTGTGGCATAAGGAGGCTGACAAGAGAGGGGAGGAGAACAGAGGAAAAGCACAGAGAGTAGGAGAGGAGCAAGCTTGATAAGAGTCTTCAGCATGCTTTTTGTTGCTGTTCTTGTCATCTTGTGCTTATGAAAGAGATTACGAATTAAGAATTTGCTCCTGTCACCTAGCTGTTTTATGCAAAAAGTATTCTGTGTTTGCACATAGGTATGAATGCATAACTTCTCCTAGTGCTTACAGAGGTAAAAAACATAGAAAGTTAGGTACTTAATTGTTGATGCTTTTTCTTGGAATTGCACAAGCTGTTTGTGATTTCTGTTTATATCAGTGTAATGATTATGTACATGACCTCAAAGACCCTGCCTCCTTAATAACTTGGTTTCCACGATTCCTTTCACCTGGGAACAAGAGTCTAATGATCTCCCTCTCTCTCCCTGAAGTTAAGATGCTGCTTTTCACCTTTCCTGTATCTAGGTAAATGTAAAGGAGAATAAAAGCTGAATGACATCAGGACTAAAACTGAGGGCATGGCTCTGAGTGGTAACCGTACAGCTTGCTTAACTTTGGCAGAAGTTGCTGTCTGAGTTGAGGGTTTCAGATTTCTTTAGTCAAATGTCCTATATGACACAGACAGACACTTCAAGCTGTAATGCAGGTAGTGGTGGGAAAGGCTGTACAGCTTACTGCAGGGGAAGTGGAAGTGGTTCAGTGACTGGACAGAGCAGGTCACAGTGTTGAATGAGGCTGACTGCCAGTTCAGTATCCAAAACAAAAGCTTCTGTGATTGTACCCATCTTCGTCCCTAATACAGTTTCTAAATCTAATGGAGAAGTTTGGTTTCTCAGAATATAGTGTTTAAAAATTATGTCCAGAGCTAGGAATGCTTGCTGCAACTATCCTCTGGCAGGTCTATTTCAGAATGATGGTTATGAATTCTGTCCAACAGTTTCTCAGAACATTTAAAGCTTAAATCCATGACCTGCTGATGGCCTTCATGAAAACTAAAATACTTTCTTCATTCCAGAAGACATAAAATACTTACCAATTACGTAAGATTTCAAAAACTTGAGTTCTGAAGAAACTCAAGTCTCATTTGGGCCTATGAATACATTCGTTGCATTCCATACATCCCAGTACAATGAAACTTTCCTTCAGTCAAGGAAATATTCATAGTAGAATTTCAGGGGGCTTTCCCAGGGTGTTTTTTAGTTCTAATCATCAAAGTAATTGCAACTATTTCTTTTCCGATGTTTAATCTTTAACTACTGTACCTCACATGCACAGCTCTACTACCCTTTGCCTGTAGCATGTGTGTTTCATACTGGATACTTCAGACTTCAAGGCATTTCTCTCTGCTGTCCTATGGTTTGGGAAATTTTAGCTTTAATTTGTCATGTAACCTTTAACCACTTAAATGCACTTACTATGTCAGTTTCTGCCTGTTCTAGTAAGGGAATCTCCTGTTATGTAAAACACTCAAAATTTTAATGATACGCCTTGGGAACCAGAGTTCATAGACACCCCAAATGCTGGTCTGCACCTTGGAATTACAGAAATCAAAGTGTCAGCTGCTTGGAGAACACTGAAGCGTTATGTTGCTCGCATAAATGCTCTGCAGCCTCAGAGATGAACTGAGAAACCCTGTTACATCTTACCTTCCTTGAAAGGCAGCCAACATCAAAATGAGTGTCTCTCAGATGATCGTCACATTTCCTGTTAATATTAGTAGGAGTTTTGTAAAAGTTAAGAAAAAGCTCATCAGGTTGAAAAAGTAAGAAAGGTGACTTTAATTCAAAGCTGTTTCTCAGCCTCTGAAAAGACTCATTTTGTACACTTGCAGAACTATAAGAAATGCACAAGCTGCCATGGATACTAAAAGGTGCATTAGATGGTGTTCACTAAAGGTAGTTTCGAGCCAATGAGGTGCTATCCAGACATTGACAACTGTGTAGTGTAGATGTGTCTCAAGAGACTGGTGTGCTTAAGTTTTCGTAGTTTGGCTCACTGGAAGACATTTGATTGCTTCTGCTTTAGGCCAAGTTTGCAGACTACAGAGATTACAGCCTTCTGTGCTTTAAGCACACAGGAAACATTTGTTGGTTTTTACTGTCTTCTGTTTCTGTTGTTAATAATATGTATTTTGTAGGCCCCAAATACTTTGTAAACTAAAAACTGTGATAGTGGGCAAATAAAACTGGTTTCTCTCAAGGACTGTGTAATTATAATCATATGCAAGCTTGATTCTGATCCTACTGAGGGACCAGACTGGCCACAATATTCAGAGCCAGGCAGAATAGGCTTCTATGCTTAAAACCAGAGCCACATTCAGCACAACATTGGACAGAGTCTCTTCTGGCAAAATTGTTCGGGTTACACTTGTTGAAGGCTATTTTAGCAAAACCTGTCTACTTCTATTGAAATAATATGTCAGCAAAAGGATTTACACTGAGGAAAAACAAAATATGTCACACATCAATAAAACAGAAAAATCAGAAAATAGCTCTTTTTTTCTTTTTTTTTTTTTTTTTTTCAGAATATTGCAACACTTCCATACTACTGCTGAAGATTACACTGTCATTTTCACATCTGGATGCACAGCTGCACTTAAACTGGTAGCAGAAGCATTCCCTTGGATACCTGAAGGCACAAAGCAACCCAGCAGTCGATTTTGTTACCTAACTGACAGCCACACATCTGTGGTGGGTATGAGGGGGATAACTGGCGCAATGAATGTCTTGTCTGTTCCAATAAAACCAAAGGAAATCTCATTATCAGAAAAAAACAAGCTACCAGATGAAGACCGAAACTGCACAACACCTCATCTTTTCTCTTATCCAGCTCAGAGCAATTTTTCTGGTACTAAATATCCTCTTTCATGGATACAGGATGTAAAATCTGGAAAACTCTGCCCCATCAAAGTACCAGGGAAGTGGTTCATTTTGCTAGATGCAGCTTCATATGTGAGCAGTTCTCCATTAGACTTGGGAGTTCACCAAGCTGACTTTATCTCTATCTCATTCTATAAAATCTTTGGATTCCCGACTGGTTTAGGAGCGTTACTGGTAAACAACCGAATTGCACCGCTCTTGAGGAAAACTTATTTTGGAGGTGGAACTGCAGCTGCTTACCTTGCAGGAGAGGATTTTTATATCCCAAGGAAATTCATATCAGAAAGGTAAGGCAAAAAAAGACTTTTTTTCTGATACTATTTGCATCAGACAAATATCTTGAGATTGGTGCATGCACTGGGCTGTGACACCTGTGCTTTGTTTTGCAGTTGGATAAGTATCTATCTAACCATTTCCTTCTTAGTATTTTTTTTTCCTGTCTAAAGAACAAAATCTGAAATACCTACCTTCCTTCCCTGATTTAGTCTGTCACAACTGGTAAAAATATAAGGCTTCATTCAGTGACATAAAGGACAGTCCATGCATTTTTAACTGGACCCCGATTTGTTTTAGAAGATCTGCACCTGGAACGGCCAAGCCAAGGTCGATCACCCAGTATAATGACCCTCAGTGAAACAGGAAAGAAAGGTCCATATATTTCACTGGAAAAGTAGCATGCTCTACTCTCAAGAAGCTTTATCAGAATAACATGTACAGTAAGATAAATTACCTAGGACAAATATTTTCAGTACTCATATTCCATGACTGAGCTGGAAAACTCTCCTATAGAAAATAGATGCCTAAAGAAGGTCAAAGAGCCACACATAAGGAAATGCAGGCCTATAGATAAGCTACCCCAGTCCCTAACACATTGAAACACCACTCTTAGTGATGCTTGGTCTCTTTGCCTCTCTCTTTCATAAATGCAGTAAAGGGTCTTCCTTCCTGTCTCCCAACCAATTCATCTGCACAAAGGAAATGCTTGAGATTGGCATTTAATATTATAGTCCTTGGGAGAGGCTAGAGGTGAAAAGGAGAAATGATTAAAAAAGCCATTCATGCTTTACATTTCTTTAAGCAGCAGCAATATCCTGCATCCCTCAACTTTCACTGTACATATAGTAACACACAATGCGTCTTCATGTGTGTGCATTTCTTCCAGTGTGTCCTCTGAGTGCTGTTGTGGAGTTTTGGTTCTGGACTGGTAAATGCAGAGGCTGGCCACATTAGCCTGGCTTTCTTGCCATACGAGGCCATGCGTTATTTCTGAAATAGAAATTGGCACAGTGAATGTCCAGTTAATCTTTTAATTTCTGAGTAGAAACAGCACAGAAACATGGTTCATTCTAAACTCTGCTTCTGGTTTTTCAAATCTAAAAGGCTTTGAAGTGCACTACTCACTGAAAGTCAGGGTGAAAGGGCATAAACATCATAGGATCCTAAGGTGCTCCTGCATCACCCACAAGGCAAGGAGATAACCTGCTTTAATTTCATCTGGGCAGGTTCTAATTTCTGAGTGGCTTTTCTAGAGGTAACTGACACATAAGTCCTGAGATTGCATAGCAGGTAAAAATATCTGAAATTTATTTTAGATCTAATTTGTGATTTTTTTTTTTTTTTTTCATTAAGAAGGGAAAGGTATTTTGGAACCTTGAAAGAAGCTGTATTTTTGGTACCTTTTTCAGGAGTTTTCAGAGGCTGACTAATTATAAGCCCTTCCAGTATTTGAGGCTCTCATTGCATTCAAGGGCTGTTTTGTTTTTTTTTTTACTGGAAGAGCCTGCTGTAACCTTTTCCTACTACAGATTTAAAACCAGAGGAATTTGTCCAATTAAATTACTGAGTCAGGCTGGATACTGAGTATCTGATCTTGGTATGAGTGAAACTAACTAAAATAATGAAATCAGACAGCTGGATACCCAGGCATGTGATGCTAGTTCCCCTTAGACAGCAAAGCAACAAGCAGACAGTCTGAATCATTATGCATAGGTAAATGTTTACATTTGTCCTCATCTAGCCATTTGGTTATTATTTGAAAACCTAATATTTAAAAGTTCATGTTTAGAGCATTATTGATGCTATCTGTGAACTGTGGAGACTGAAAGTCCTACCTGGAGAGGCTTGAAGTTTTCAAAGACAGTTCAGGAATGAGGATAACCACTTTCTTGAAAAAAATAAAGACAACAGCAGTTAAATTATCAACCAATGTCCTCCAAGCTACATTATCCAGTTGTTATTTTTTTTCTTTCAGATGTTAGAGAGTTTTGCTTTGTACATTTTCAATGTGTTTTCCTGACAAAAAAATGCAGAGATGGAGCAGTTAAGAACAGAACTACTACACTTTAAATGAAATGCTGACGCTTGTATGATTACCTGATCTGTGCTATCTGTAGGCCACATTTCCATTTCTTTGCTAGTGACTGAAACACCTGTGTCACTATTTCTCATGCAAAAAGCGATTCTAGACAGGTTTGATCCCGGCCAGATTGCAGTAATGAACCTCTGTTCTTGGAGGTATCGAAACTCAACTGGAGAGGGTACTGAGCAACCTGCTCCAGCTGGATATGCTTTTGGCAGGAGGTTGGACTTGAGATCCCCAGGGGTCCTTTCCAGACTGTGCTTCTGTGGTTGATTCTGCCGAGCTCCATCTGCATTCTGTCTTTAGACATGACTTTGTGATTTCAAAAGGCTGGTTTCTTAAAATTGTTTTTGAAAAGAACTTGT
The DNA here is from genome assembly GCA_013401255.1 of Urocolius indicus. Taxonomy (NCBI): domain Eukaryota; kingdom Metazoa; phylum Chordata; class Aves; order Coliiformes; family Coliidae; genus Urocolius; species Urocolius indicus. Next base: position 208,125 of record WBNH01002950.1, on the reverse strand, counting down.
TTACAGTGCTGGATTAACATTGGGATTGAATACACTGAAACATGTCATGTCATGTGGTAATTCATAAGGAAACTTGAATTCTAACAAGTACCATTTGAAAGGGGGATTAGAATATGTGTATCTGCATACCATTAGCAGAAGAAGACTTAGGGAAAAGATAATCACATAATCAAAGTGCAATATTTTTTTTAAGTCAAGGTGAAACTTGAGTGGCGATGCGTAGTGAGAGGATGTTTTTCTTTGCAGGACTGTCAAGATGGTTCCCTTTTGTTTTAATAGATACTTGTACTTGATTTTCTTGTTCTTGCTATCTAAATTATCCTATAGCAATCTCTTTTACGTTCCTTTAACATCTTTAAATCACTTCCACATTTTCCCATTTCACGGCAGTATCTCAACTTTTAAAATCATGTTTATCGTATTTTCATCCTTGTATCAAACAGCTTGACAAATTATTATTATCATTCACAAATCTAACCTCGTTTCTCTTGTTTTTTTTTCTGCACAGCATGAGATAATAAAATAATATGATTATGTAGAGCAAGAATTCAGCAATAAAATATTCATCATCTGCCCTATTTTTCTTTTGTATCTGGGAGCGCTATTCAAAATCTGATCATCCTGGTATTTATGACTAAGGGAAAAGAAGCGGTTGTGTTATCTGTAAATTGAATATCTGCATCTTAGTCACCCAGTGTGAAATATCTAGTATGCTGTGTGTTTTTCATTTTCAAAGGCTTTGGAAATGCAGATGGAATGACTTTGTCCCTGACGAGGTTCAGTGGCTCTTCTTTCTGCTGCTTGACTGATTTAACAACCCCAAAGCAGCACCCACATTTTTTGTACGTGGTGCATTGTATGTAACCAAAGCAAGTTTCTTTATTCTTGATGCTATAACTTTTTTTTTTTTTTTTTTGAGATGATTCAGTGGCTGACATTTATGACCTGCAGGTAAAATATTAGATCCCTTAAGTTCTGCAAGAAATGTTCTTAATTAAGGCCCACCCATGTACTATGGTGGAGAATTATGCTAGAGACCACCAGGACAACTCTGTGCATGCCAATGCAAGTATGTGTATAGTTACGTGGTTTGGATGCTCAATTGCATGCTGAGGGGAAGGGAAGGAAGGAGTGGAACATGGAGGCAGAAAGGTAGGGATGAGAGCTATCACTTGGATGCCGAGAGATGGAGCTGAAGAAAAAATCCTGAGGCTGGGTGGTGGATATAGAGCAGCTTGAGAATCTCTTGTCAAAAAGCTGCTCTTCTGCTTGAAGTTGATTCTTTAGCATTATTGCATGTTTCTGTCAGAGGAAGGAGGGAGGGAGGGAGGGAGGGAGGGAGGAAGGAAGGAAGGAAGGAAGGAAGGATGGATATAGTGACAGATGCTGGTTTACTCCATAGAAACTCTTGACAGTGCTGAGAAATCACCTATGGACCAGATCATACTTACATACATAAATACAATGCTTAGAAAAATGCACACCTTGTAGTCTAGCAGATGCCCTTTGACCCCACACTCAAGGGCTCTGTCTATCTGCCCACAGTTACTTTAGTGTGATAAGTGGGCTTAAACATCATCCTGTTGACTAGTATGTTTTGTTCAAACATATTATTATGCTGCTTCCAGGTTTTTGTGATTTTTAGAGACCTTCAAACAGGACCATCTATGGGGGAATTTCCAAATCCATAAAATTCCTGAAAAACAGCAATGATGACTTTCATTTGAGATACTTGGGAAATGACAGGGGTCTGAATTCAATTTCTCACGTGTGTTTGCACCACGAGGCTACCTTCTGCACATGACAGACCTATTGCAGCCACTGACAGGGAATCATAAGACTGGACAGGCAACGAGAGAGTGAGCAAGTCTCTTCTTTCCTTTTATCTGTTGGTGCCACCAACAGATGTTGCATATATGAGAGGCCAGAGGCCATTGGTCAGAATTGTACTGCATTTAGGCACACTGCAGTATCTTTGTGCTAGGCTGCAATCAACAGTATGGACATAAATACAGGGGGAGGTGTTTTGTGAGTCAGGGGAGGTTCTGCACGCTTTTATTGCAATGTTTGACAAAATTAAATTAACAAAAAAACATAAATGCAAATAATTTTCACCTGTACGATGAGTTCTTTTTCTTGGAACCAGGCTGAACTAAACTAAGCTTGTTTCTTCTTTCATGCCAAAGTCTCATTCAAAGACTGTAGTAATTACATGCCTAATGTAGCCACATGCCTAGAACATACAGATTTGCGTAAATCACATCAAGCATCAATCTGTATTGTTAAGCACCTCCATCCCAGTATATAACTGACACCAAAATATTAACTTAGGAAATAAACCTTATGAATTTTTAGGGATTTATGATACCTGCAATTTTTTAATAAAAGAAAGAAATCTGGAATTCATGATTTTTTTTTTCTTGAAATATAAACTGTTTTGAGACAATAGCAAGAAAGAAAGGGATTCCATTATATACTAGAACTTAATTTTGCTTTCGTTCAAATACAGTAAAAATTCTGCTAGCAAGTTATCATCATGTACCCTAGGGAGTTCTTATACTCAGAGTTAGAATCAAACCTTTTCCCTAAGTTTTCTTTGAGAGGCTTTGTGAATGCCTAGCACTAGCTATTTTACAGTGTTTGTTTTCTGGTGATAAATTTATTGTACAGTTTTTATTGTGCTTTGTAGATTTTACATTTGTGATCGATTAATCTGTTTGATGTATGAGGAACAACAATGGTTACTTGTTGGCATAAAAATCAGGTTTTTTCTTCAACTATTTGTACTGTTTACTTGATATTAGCATGTAAAAGGGTGAGACTGGCTTTTTGACCCAGGTGATATTTACAACAAGTGAGTCGTCTTCAGATAATGTTAAGGGATTGATTTACTTCAAAGTGCAAGATCTAAAGCTTTTGCTCTCTCTTTTTACCTCAGGCAGTTCTTACGAGTAGGAATTGCAGTAAATACTCTGTAGTATACTATATAATTAGTGTAATCCTCTTTCTTTGACTCCTGAAGTCTTAGAGACAAAAGCGTGAGCTAAGGCAGACATACAGAAGAGCAGTAACTATTATCAGGGGGTCAATTTAGGTATTTAACATTATTTAACCTATTTTTTATGTGCTCTGAATCCTCTGGTGTGTGTATGAGTGTGCTTTAAATACTTCCACAGTGCTGATGAAATTGTTCTGTATTAGCTAATGAAAATGTATCAACTGTTTTGGAACACGTTTAATCTTGGTTTACAGAATGCAGTCTGAGATATGCAGAAAGCACTGAGCTGGGATGTGTCCCTACATCCCTACTCCTCTTCAGAACCACCCAAGAAGGGATGAATTCTTCTTAGATGTTCTCTCCTTCCCCAGAAAAGGAAATACGTCTTTTACTAATCTTGGGGGGGGTTGAGGGGGTGGGGTGGACAGAGCAGATCTTCACTGCTCCTTCCTTGTCCTACAGTAGCTCCACTGCCAAAACTAGAGAAGAGTGATAAGAAGGTCATTGGGCCAGGGAATGACCATGACAAGGGGTTTATTTCTTTTTTTTTTCCATTAGGGTATTTTTCTTAAAGCATGAGATGACATGAGCAGGAGAAAGGCATAAGCTTGTAAAAATGGAAAAAGTAGAATGAAGATTACAAAACAGAGTAAAAGTTGAAACAAACATGTCTGTAAGGATGGCAGTCCTGAGCCCCAGATGTGGTGATGCAAGGTTGCTGCTGCGATGGTGGCAGCTCTGCATGGGGTGAGACAAGTCTGCTCCTGGAGCTGGCTCACCCACATGAGGGAGTCTTCTTCAGGCAGAATGGGGAAAGCTGTGTCAGTGTGGGAACTATGGCTGCTCCATCTGGCTGAGCTTTGGGCTGCAGACAGTGAGCAGTGATACCAGGCATCGCTTGTTCTCTGTATCCCTTGGCTGTCATTATAACTGCTTATTCTCTGTGGTGTTCTATTCAACTGTCCTCATCTCAACCCACAAAGTTCTAGAACTCTCTCTTGATTCTCCTCCCCATCCTGCTGAGATGGGGCGGAGTGAGTAACTGTGTGGTTTGGTTATTGTCAGCCAGGGCTAAACCACCCATCCAGTGACTTCCACTCAGACTCATGCTTCTAAATTGTTTTTTTTGTTAGTATCATCAAAGCCAAGTCTTATCATTTAAGAGAAGAGTATATTTCTTTTCAATATAAATAAAGTCATAATACAAAAGAGCAAGCTGAAATGCCCATAAAGGTTTGCCTGGTAATAGCAGAAGACTCACAAAACCATCTTAAATTTAATGACTCAGATTATGTGACATGTGGTACCTATATTATTTTATATTTTATTTACAGCTAAGCTATGGAGAGCTACTTTAAAAAAGTTTAGTGGTCACTTCGTAGTGGGGGGAAAAGAGAGGTACAGAAACAGTGCAGTTTAAATGTTTAGCTGATACCACCCAGGCTAGTATTTGAAGGTTGCAAGTACAGGCACAGGTTTGTTGGAGTTTTTTTAATCTTCTTACTAGTCAAATATATGCATGAGTGCATCTGGCTGTGGTGCTCTTGGGAACCCGTGAAAGAAACATCTACAGACTTCTCAGATTTAATTCAGAAGAAAAGGGAAAATATTGATGCTCTTGAGAAAAAAAGGTTTTACAGTCTTTCTTGACTTTCACATATAAGCAACAGTTTCCAAAACAGGAAATACTCAGATTTAATTAAACACTTGGCTGTCACATTTCAGTCTGTTCATGTTCAATTAAAAAATTCAGAGGGATTCTCTAGCATTATTATAATCTCCTTTTTCCATATCTAGGCATTTATATTATCAACTAACATCTGCTATGGCTTAATAACTGTGTCAAATGATTATAATAGTTTTATTTTTGGTGAATTTGATGATAAAAAGTTTTAGAGTTACAACAGGGAGAGTGCTTATGCTGAAAGGGTTGTATTTCCTATTTCACACTTTATAGCAGATACCTTGCAGCTGTGTTTTCATGTAGTACTCTGAAGTGGGACTCTTTCTGGTTTTTTTTTTTGATTGCTAATGCCAACAGTTTGTAAGTTCAGCTATATAGGTTGTATGGTTTTTCTATATAAAATTAATTGCTAAAAAGTAGTTACTATAAATCTAACTCTTCTTGTCACTCAGTTTGGCCTAAAATAGAGGTGTCTTGGTGTCTTACACTAATATGTGACCAGTTTAAGTAAGAAAAATGGTACGTTACTTTTGTCAGTAACAGATTTAGCATAGTTTGTCCTCTTGGACAAAATAATGAATTAATGCTAAGTAACAGTAACCCAGTTTACCCTTCCTACAAAAGCAAATTAATTTCTTAAAACATTTTCTGTTATCAGTATAAAAATGAAGGCATCTGCTTTGAAGTCCTCATCAGTGTAAAGAAGGATGTTGTTCATGTCAGATTATGTTTAACATCTTGTTTGTTGTGTATATACATTTTTCCTGTATTTCATCATGATGGGTTAGTTTGGAAAGGCTACATCAAAATAAAGAGCCAGCACCACTGTTAGCCTTAGCTATTCTGGCTTTGCTTGAGAAAGATAAAATAAACCTTTTGTGAGCTTTTATCAAATTAAACAAAGCATGTGTATCCATAAGAGAAATATAATCCTTCACTGTAAAGTACCAATGTGTGGACACCAAGTTCTCTCTAATCATCTTTTACTGATAATCATTTATAACATTCTTCTAGTGTCATGTTGATTACTCAGTTCTAGTGTAGTTCAAATGACATCTCTTTATGACAGAAATCTTTCAAAATAAGGTTTCACACATCAGATGTTTATATATGAGACTGCTATTTCTTTTAAAGAAACAGATTTCATGCCGATTTGACTGACAGCATAATTTAGAAAGCACCAGTAATGCAATAGGACAATAGCATTTTGAGTCCAACGGTGTGAATATTAGAGCTTGGTTTGTATAAGAACATAAAGATGCTGTATGCTGTTTTGTTGAGTATCAAGCTTAGCTGTGGCTCTGTTTTCTTTGGATATTGCACATCTGAGTAGGAAAAAATCCACTCATATTTAGCCCCTCACTGTTATAAAATACAGGGTCCCTCACACGAGACACAATCCTTAATGAATATCTCTGGTGTGGATTCTTTGCCACAGTTGCAGTTTCTGCAGATACAGGGTCCCTCCCTCAGGACAAAGCCTCTTCTGGGCATAATTTTAATGAGCTTCTTTGGCGTGGGTTCCTCCCCACAGTTACAGCTTCTGTGAATATGGGATCTCTCACACAGGACACTCCTCTGGCCATAGTCACTGTCGCTGGCTTGGGATCTTCAGTGAAGAGAATTGCTGCCCCTGGCACAAGGTCTTCAGCAAAATGAGTCACTGCCCCTGATGCAGGGTCTTTAGCAAAGTAGAGTCTTCCCCTGATGTGGGGTCTTTGCTGAAGTGCATACAAATCTCTGCTTCACCAGTCCTCTCCGTAGGATGCAGGGGAGCCTCTGCTCCAGCACACCTATTCCTCTCTTTCCTCACTGACCTTGGAGTCCACATGGTTGTTTCTCTCTTCCTGCTCCTTGCACCACCACCAGCTGGAAACGAAGAAGGGACAGAAGAAAGAAGAAACAGGAAGAAGCCTCCTCTTCCGGTTTCTTCTTAAAAAGTGATCATGGAGGTGTCTAATTGGCTCAGCCCCAGAAGTGGGTCTGGCTCAGAGCTGTGGAGAGTTTTGAGCAACTTCTTACAAGAGCCATGTTTACAGCCCCTTCCCCCTTACCAGAAATGACTTCATGTCAAACCATGACAGATGGTCATCTGACAAGGATGAAGATGAAATGGAGACCAATCACCAGTAGTGTTCCTCAGGGTTCAGTTCTAGGGCCAGTCCTGTTCAAGGTCCTTGCAGAAGGATCTAGATAGGTTGGAGCTTTGGGCAATAATTAATCCTGGACAGCAGGATGAGCATGAGCCAGCAATGTGCCCTTGTGGCCAAGAAGGCCAATGACATCCTGGGATGTATTAGAAAGCCTGTGGGTAGTAGGTCAAGAGAGATTCTCCTTCCCCTCTGCCATTGTGAGACCACATCTGGAATATTTTGTCCAGTTCTGGGCCCCTCAGTTCAAGGACAGGAAACTGCTGGAGAGAGTTCAGCGCAGGGCCACCAAAATGATGGAGTGGAGAATCTCCCTTATGATGAAAGGCTGAGGGACGTGGGGCTCTTCAGCTTGGAGGAGAAGAAGAAACATAAGGAAAAACTTTTTCACCGTGAGCGTGATGGAGCACTGCAATGGGCTGACCAGATGGGTTGTGGAATCTCCTTCTCTGGGGACATTCAAAACCCACCTGGATGAGTTCCTGTGTGACCTACTCTAGGTGGTCCTGCTCTGTCAGGGGGGTTGGACCAGATGATCTTTCGATGTCCCTTCCAACCCTTAAGATTCTGTGATTAATGGGATGAAATTTAACAAGTTGGAATGCTGGATTCTGTATCTAGGACAGAGTTAAATGTGGAGAGCAGCCCTGCAGAAAGGGATATGGGGGTGTTGGTCAGCAGCAGGCACAGCATGAGTCAGCACTGCCCAGGCAGCCAAGAGGGCAAAGGGCATCCTGGGTCCATCAAACACAGTGTAACCATATGGGTGTCATGGTTAGACATGAAGCCTTTTCTGGTAGGCTTCCTAAACTGGTGGTTGATGCCCCAAGGCTGTCAGTATCTCCTCGCCTCGCATCTCTTTTCTGAATTTGTGTTACTATAGCTGGATCAAGTGCACATCCTAAAAATCACCTTACTTTCCCTGGGGTATAAATATTCCTTTGATTTTCCTGGGTGTATCTGGAAGTTTGTAGATGTCATTTACAAAATTTGTCTTTTGGAAATTATTTCCTGAAGTTGTCAGAATCTCTATTATTTGACATCTTGCTCTTTTTGAAAGGTATTATTAAACTAATTTGTTTAAATTTTGACTGCTGTTTCACAGAAATGCAAATACTTCACAGGGAAGCATCACTTTAGATGACTTCTTAATATAAAAGGCAGACATCTTTCAGTCAAAATGGAATATTTGATTGAAACTTCATAATTGTCTAATTGACATGTAACCTGTATTTTGTGTAAGTTATTATATTTTGACATATTGTCATGATTAGCATAAAAATGTGTGGTATTTACTATTAATTTCATACTAAAACTGCTTTAGTGTTTGCAAGGTCAAAGCATGGTTCTTTTCATTTTCCTGTCACTATAACTTTAAAGATTTCAAATATTGTTCTTTTACTTACTTTAGCATGATCCCTTGCTAGCAGAGCACATGTAGCCCCAGAGAGGTTGTACTCTTTTGTGCCAAAAGCCCAAGAAGAGCATTTGCAGGCTTTCAGAAGTGTGACGCAGTAAAGGAGAATACCGTAACATCCTGGGAGGACAGTGACAGAACTGCTATATAGAGAGGCCTGTTGGCCCAATTTATCTCCTGTTGGACTCAACAGAAGACCTTTGTTTACTTTTTATGTGACAATTTTAATCTCTTTTATTCATTTACATCAATTTTTTAAATTCAGAAATTCTCATTGATTCTTTACTTAGATATTTCTAGTTGATTTTCCTAGACAAATTTAGACATAATTTAGGATGATCAGGAAAACCACTTCTCTGATTGTCCATGAGAATTACACTCTTGGCATTCAATTATTGTGATGATTAAATTAGATAAAAAAAAAAAAAGTGCACTTAAGCTGACATTTTCTGAAGAATTTGGTATTTTATATATTAATATATATAAGGACACATATAAGGAAGAAACCATAGTTGATTTACCAGTACATAGATGACTACAGAAGAATTCTTCCCTGCAAGCTTTGACTGCGTGGAACTATACATTCTAGATGTAACAATTTCATGCAGCTTTGACTCCCTAATCTCTGTTACCAAGTGGTGGGTTTACAATGAGTTTTACACACAGAGATGCAAGGTGCAATTTTAAATTTAAGTGAGCACTAAATGCTATGTGAGGCTAACAGGAACTTAGTAATGGACTTGGCATACAAAATGTTTTGAATAATAGGATGTCATAAAGCAAATTTTATCTTAATGACATGATTGCGTTTCTAATAATGCTGAGCACCTTCATCATTTTCTTATTTGTATTTTTTAAATTGTGTCGCTTATAGAGAGAGAGAGCACAGGTAAAGATTGTTAATGAGACCGATGTAAAACCATAACTCCAACCATGAACACATCTGAGTCTGTTCAGCTTCTATACAAAATGTCAATCAAAGCATACTACGCTTCTCTTGTTAGGGGAGAATGGTCTCCTAAGTTTTTAGTGTGACAATTTGCAGCAGACATTCTGCATGCTATTAACATTGTCATCAGATCCTTTATGGGATACTATGCATATCTTAGTGGATGTGCTACTTTTTAAGATAACTGTATGAAATTTTCAGAAATTCAGATTATTAGACAAATGAAACTCACAATATAACTACAGTTAAAGTATAGGGAAATATGGGTTTTATTTCAGTACTCCTTGTGCAAGAAAATGTAAATTAGCACATACTTCTCCCATGCAGGGAGTACTGAATAATTTCTCATTTAATCTCCCATCCCGTCTGATGAACACAAATGCTTGGCAGTCAGAGCTGAGAGTCAAAGATAAAGTAAGATTTCTTATCCTAACCTGGTTTATTTAAAAAATGAGCTAAAGTAAGGAATGTGAATCTTGAAGAGATCGTTTTGTAGTTAATGAAGCAGTTATAACAGCCGACGAGATCTACCTTCAGCTATTTAAATAGCCACAAGAACATTAAAAATTTATATGACCATAAGAATTCTCAGCAGAACATGTTATTTAAGTCAACTTTTCTTATCTTTACTGCTTTCTCAAGTTAAAGATTAATAATCCATTTATGTAACATTTTTGAAACTTTTTTCCTCCGATACACAAAGAATCTAACAAGAAAAGGCCAACTGTGGTTAAATATCATGTGGGATTCATTCAAGTAAATTTAAACTACAGTGACATATTGAAAAGGTGTGAAAATACTTGACAGATCTGTCAAATTTGCTGTTGTGTGGGTGTCCTGAGGAAGATGGAGGAAGAGTAGTATTTGCTCACTATATTTATTGCAAATTGCTCTGCCAACACATTTTCAAGGTGCAAATGGCATGTATGAAAAGGAAACTACATACACACAAACAAGAAGGAGAGTATACCATTAGTGAGCTTTTTTATGGAATTACTGACCAAACAATATCTAAGCCACAGGGATGGATGCAGTATATTGCATGATTAATCTTTTTTCCTCCAACTTAAATTGAGACGTCTTTCTTTCTTTCTCCGAGTCTACTGGAGTTCAAAGCCAATAGCTAATATCCAGATTAACAGAGGTGTGGGACTCTGTGTCTAGTGACAGGTTAATTTTTCAGTTCCACATGATCCTGTGTGTAAGCCCTATCTCACATCCTTTGCTCTTGAATTCTGAACAACATCTCAGGCAGTGGCTTGGCAAACAGACTGACCAGTGTACATCATCAGAGGGTGAGCAATAGCTGCAATACTGTATTCCTAGCTATTTCAAATTTTGCTGGCTGATTAGCCGTGCCTTGCTCTAGACTTAACTGTATAGAAAGTAAAAATAGAAGCCATGTGTCCTCCTCATCTTTTCTCTGAGCTGTGCTGAGGTGCATAGTGATGACAGCTACAGATTAAAGTTCAGAAAAAATTGGAAGGACTTGATGTTACAGAAAATATCTGCATATCAACTCAGTAAACTTGTAATGGCTTGACTGTTTTAGGACTCCTTGTGATTCAAAAAGTCTTTGAGTGATGCTATCCTCAGAAAAAATAATGTGATTCTTAACTCTTTCTGTAATAATACCTGATTAATCTCTGAATTTCAAACTAATAATTTTCCAGACATACACTGCCTGGAAAATGAGATCACTTAATATGAGATTATTTACACTGTTCTTATTCCTATTTAGTTTCCATTGAAAACAAATATATGAGAAATTCTCTGATAAAAAATTTTGACTTGAGGAAAAGGCCAAAACCCAAATGTTGAACCCAGCAGTTTTCATTTCACAAGAAAGGAGTGGCAGGTTTTGGGCCTATTTCCATAGTCCAGGCTCTGTGTGGTGCTGTAACCAAGAGTGTCCAGCCAAAATCTTCCCCTGATACTCCAATGCGAGTTGTTGTGGTCATAATAGTGTAAAATGCAAGTGAGGCAAGGCTTATAAATTGCAGTAACCTAATTTATTGGACCAACTACTACAGCTGGGAAATCTGTTTACCTCTCTTTGTATAACTTGCCTTACAAGGTTTAGATGCCATTAAATCAGGCAGCATTTGCTGGTGTTCCACTGAAAATCAATAGACATTCAGACAGTCTTCTGCTCTTTACCCGTTTCTCTGCAAGTGAAAACCTGAATTCTGACAAAGTTTAATTTCTAGAGAGTAGCCTTAGGGATGAAATTTGTTCTTACATTTAAAACAAAGCACAGTATAACTTCATTTGTACTGGTACATAGAGTGAGCAATTGTAACAGACTTTCTGCTGTCATATACCACAGTGATTTGACATCCCATGGTGATATAATTACTATATGCACTGCATATCTGCAGGGAAATAAGCAAGCAATGACAGTAGCATTTGTCTGTTTTCCATAGGGGAAAAATATCTTTGGCATCTGTTTCAGTTTGTAGAAAAAAAAGGAAAAAAAAAAATCCCACATCTTTTTTTTGACAATCTTTGCATGACATTAAGTTAAACTGCACAGTAAAAGATCATCTGCCTTTGAATAAGGAATATACTTCTGAATAAACCCTAATCCTAAAAGGAAGGAGAAAAAATATAGTTAACAGTATCATCTTAGAACTTGGTGAGGGTATCTATTGTTTCAATATACCTAGTGTAAGTGAACTCAAGTGATCTTATACTCAAAGATGCACTGGATTCTGCAACTTCAAGCAACTAAAATTCAGTGAGACACAATGTCTGTCATGCTTTCACTGTTTAATAACATACATATCTAAACAGCATCAATTAGGTTTGGAAGTTCAGGTCCATGTTGGCTCTTCTTACAGTCTCTGGGGAGATTCGAGACAGTGTTACCTTGTGCTATTTTCAACATTCCATCTTAATATTTTTATTTAAATTGCTTCCCTGATTGCAGGGAAAGTACAGTCAATAGAGTGATAAAATCTTGACTTCTTTTCATCCTAGCAATTTGATTACCATTTAAAATGAGAATTTTTTATGACTGAAAAGTTCAAAGTTTGTCTTTTCCCTTTTAGCATTGCCCTACAGCAGCATCCTATGAGAGTAAGACCTTCTTGGCATATATGAGATGCATCAGTAATAATCCTGTTTGCAGATACACTGCGTAGGTTGAAAATGTTGACAGTCAGACTAAATACCAGTGACAGTTTTTCAGGATTTTTTTATAAATTACATTGTTATGATTTTCCTTGTAAGATTATCCCAATTAAATATTGACTCATTATTCTGTTTTTACTCCATTGTTTTTCTGGTTTTGCAATCCCATGATTATATTTGAATCTTAAGAAGAGCTTTAGAGAGCTCTGTATTTGCAGTGTGAATTACAATTGTGACAGTATTCATAACAATTACATTATAAATATTTCCTCAGCCGTTTGATAGAAACTCAAATTAAGAAAAATAATTACCAGTACAATTACAATTATATACGTAATTACACTATATTCAATTTAGTTTATCTGTAATCTTCTCTTGCCATAATATGTTCTTTGTTGAAGAATGAGATTTTAGCTGTCTGAGTTGGAAGTAAATATGGGTTTTTCTGTCCTTTAGAACATATTTGCTTAATTGAAGAGTTTTATCAGCACGTTTTCTCACTGGATAAACAATATAGTTAGCTGGTTCAACTTCAAACTTCAACTACTAGATGAAAATTCTTTTTCTTATGTGTAGTTTATCTTCCATTAGATTAGAGAGACTGTTAGCGCTTAACAATGCTACTTCCTGAAATATAAATTATTTATACCTGGACAAGTATAGTTGATTTGTACTTCTACAATAAGAGAGATGTATGGTTGCTTGATTGACTAAACACAGCAGATGCTTTTGTAGAGAAGCACAAAGTCTTCCGGATCATTCAGTGAGGACCTAGTGTCTCTGAGAGCAAACGATGCAAAAATATTAGCTATGGTCTAATCAGTATGTATCAAAACACCTCAGGAGGTATAACAGGCAAGATATGCTAGCTTGCTTGATTTACTTAGAGTAAGTGTGAACGTATCTGCTTCCCCAAAAACTGCGTTCCCCAAAAACTGTTACTACACTGTCTTGCTTTAGAAGGACTCATCAGCCCTTTATAAAAAGAGAATAAGTGATCTAGAAAAGACAGGACTGTTTATTTTGCATCTTACAAATTAAGAAATGCTTTGTGAAGCTTCACTGCTGCCGCTACTGATTCAGAGTATTTAACTGATGTTAAAAGATCATCTTACCTGATCACATGCTTCTCAAGCGGTACACAATCTTGTAAGCAGGAGAGGCTACATAGAGCATAATCTATATGGTGGTATTTCTTCTTTACGTTGCATTCAAATAGTCTTGATACTTTAAAGCAATCCTTGGGTGTTAAACAGTTGTGTTAATTGTGCTTTTCAGAGACTCAGAGACTAAATATTTTCTCTTTTTCTACTTGCTTTAGGGAATTCTTGCCCTATTCCAGATTAAATCCTGGTTTTAGACAGTCTCTCTGTGCAGCTTTGTGTCTTGGATGTATGTAATTCTGATTACTTGCTGTTTGTTATTCAGTGTGCAATCTGCCAGTGTACTTTGACTCCACAAAGGAGTAATAGCCTATGATTAAAGGAAATTCTTACGATTTGAGAGATCTGGATCATCTTTCTTTTTCAAGTTCCATAAAATTTTTATTTGTTTGAATTTAAGATAAGATTTTTTTGCTGTTTAACAGTTTTTGAAAGTGACTGCAGATTTTATTTCTCCACATTGTGTTAAACTCTGAAATCCAGCATTGACGTTAGTTGGCAGAACACTACCTATTCCCAGCACTTGAAAATAGAACCCATAATATCTCAAAATGGGAAGTGCAGCTCTTTTCTTTTTAAGCTCCAGTTCACCTTCATAAAGCAGGAGAACAGTATTTATCCTCAGTATGTGGGCCCAGCAAAAAATGTTGGTCAGAGCTGTAGTAAGGACCTGGGGGTCTTAAATTACAGCCAGATGAATATGAGCCAGCAATGTGCCCAGGTGGCCAAGAAGACCAATGGCATCCTGGCTTGTGTCAGGAATAGTGTGACCAGCAGGACCAAGGAAATGATTGTCCCCATGTACTCATCGCTGGTGAGGTCACACCTTTAATAATGTGTCCAGTTCTGGGCCCCTCACTACAAGAAGGATGTTGAGGTGCTGGAGCATGTCCAGAGGTGGACAACAAAGCTGGGGAAGGGTCTACAGCACAAGTCTTATCAGGAGAGGTTGAGGGAGCTGAGGTTGTTTAATTTGGAGAAGAGGAGGCTGAGGGGAGATGTGATCACTTGGATTTGACATGATCACAATTGGATTTCTCTATAACTACCTGAAAGAAGGTTGTAGTGAGGCAGGGGTAGATCTCTTCTCCCAAGTAACAAATAGAAATGGCCTTAAGTTGTGGCAGAGGAGATTCAGACTGGATATTTGTCGTGGTTTGACATGACAGTCGTTTCTGTTAAGGGAGAAGGGGCTGTAAAGATGGCTCCTGTAAGAAGTTGCTTGAAATTCTCCCCAGGTCTGAGCCAGACCTACTTCTGGGGCTGAGCCAATTAGACAGCTCCATGATCACTTTATAAGAAGAAGCTGGAAGAGGAGGTTGCTTCCTGGGTTGTTTGTTTTTTTGCTTCTTCTGTCCCTTCGTCGTTTTCGACTCGTGGTGGTGCAAGGAGTGGGAAGAGAGGGAGCAACAACCATGCAGAGAGGAGGTGTGCTGGAGCAGAGACTCCTGCCAGGGGCAGCGATTCTCTTCACTAAAGACCCAATGTCAGNGGAAGAAAGGAGGGATGGAGGAGGGAGATCTTAAAGTGCTGGTTGTAATTTTCTCAGTCATCTTGCTCTCTTTTTGCTTTTTGTTCTGTTCTGTTTCTCGTAGGTAGTAGAATAAACTTTTCTACTTTCCTCTCTAAGTCGAGTACTGGAGTCTGTTTTGCCCGGCACCGTAATTGGCAGTGAGCCCTCCCTGCCCTTGTCTCAACACACAACAACCTTGCTTATTTTTTTTTGTCCCATTTCACTGGGGCCTCCACCATCCTAATGAGGGTGGGGGTGAATGGGGGGCACTGAGCGAGATACTGTCATGGTGCTGCTGTGCTTGCTGGGCCAAACCACGACAATATTAGTAAAATCATTTTTATGGAGAGCGTTGCTAGACATTGGAATAGGCTGCGCAGGAAGGTGGTGAAGTCACCATCCCTGGAGATATTTAAAAACTGTATAGATGAGGTACTTAGAGACAGGATTTATTGGTTAGTTTGTCAGTATTAGGTTAGTGTTGTACTCAGTGATCTTAAAGGTCTTTTCAAACCAAAAATATTCTATGATTCTATGAATTTGTAACCTGTTAGTAGTTAACAGCATTGAGCTGATGTACTGTGCAGAGTGGTGCAAGGTAGCTGGTTGAGTTGAATGATTGAATGTGTTCCTGACCAAGTGCTTGTGAGCAATTATTTGAAAAATGTCTTTGCTATTATTTATTCTAATCAGGATAAACACTGAGGACATATCTCTCACAGGTATACAGGGAATAAATATAAAATGTGTCAAGTTTTATTTCCCTAAATCAGTGGATGGTTGCAAGGATTTAGCTTTATCATTAAGTTTATACACGAACAAATTTCCATGTATCCCTGCCCAAAAGCAGGGAAGGAAGTGAAGAAGACTCCCTTAACATCAGTGAAAATCATTTAAAAAAAAAATCTAAAATAATAGCTTCAATCTTTTTGAGGAAAAAGTGCAAGCAAAGACAACATAGGAGGTGACACCTGTTGAGACTAAGGGAAATTACAAAATCTAAAGGACAGAGAAATTTTATATAGGCATAAGGATATCCCATGGTGGGAGATGGAAGTTTGTGTCCCTGCCAGTCTCTCCAGAATGCTGCTTAGGTACCACCTCCATTTGTAGACAGGGGTGCTATAAGCAGAAGTACACAACACAGTGCTCTTTCTCAACCTACCTGCACAAACACTCCTTGATAACATCTATCTGCTAGCATAGGAAGAAAAAGTCACTTCTGATTACAGTCCTTGATAAAATTGCCCATAAAGCTTGCTGCTGCTAGCAGGTGTGTCATGAGAATAATTCAAAAGCTCTACGGCTCACCTTTAAATTAGTAGCCAGGTTCTCCAGGCAAAGTGCATCCTGAGAGTCAAATTTCACCAGGTTCTCTGTGGATAATAGATATCCATCTCTATGGATAACCAATATTAGCTTCAGTCCATTCTGTCATTCACATTTGTTATTGTAGTGACAGAGGTGGTAAAAAAATGCTGATTCTTTTTCATAGCTTAACATTTTCCAGGCCTTTTGTGATGATGAATGTGCCAATATCAGATGTTGTATCTCTTGAAAATCTTCCACTTACCTCATAATGTATTCTGATTTTCTCAAAGGAGCCTTTGAAATGGCTCCAGTGAGTTGAACACTAGAATTTTAATAGATGGTATGATAGCTAATTGAACAAAACCATTAGTCAAGTTCTATTAAATATGGTATCTGCAGAACTGAATTCCAATTTCAAATGTAGCTTTAAAAACTTTGCTAAATGCAAAGCTGCATTAGGCAAAATGTTCTTAGCAATGCATTGTCAGGTATATCCCTTCTTCAAAAAAAATATAGTACTATACACAAAATACCCTAAAAAGATCTAATTTACTAGACATCCTAAAGTCTAGAGAATACGATTGTTATGAAAACACAGGTGATAAGTTATTGTAGTAGGCAGAAACTGAAAAAGAAGTTGGAGATGGGGGATTTTTTGCAGTTCAGACAGAGCAGCAAGATACTAGTAATATTTATTTATGGGTTTATACTAAAGTAGTGGTGGTTTAGAATTGTTTCTTCAAGAATGACAAAACTTGATGAAATCTTCCATATATTTTATGTCTCGGTAAACATTTTTAGTATTTGACTTGATTTCTCATGACTTTGTGGAGAACTGCACTTTTTAATCAGGGGCTAGGATTGTGTGCTCAGAATATATTTGAGTTTAGGAGGATGGAATTTCAACTCATTAGTAAATTGTACATGCTGTGTCATATGTGCACAGAACACGATGACACTGAGAGAAATTACAACAAAATAAAGAAATTCCATTTTGAAGCTTGAACTTTAGATATGAATTTTCTGCATGCCACAACTTGAAAACAATGTCCCCAAATGAGCTGATTTTCTGTATACTTGTACAATTTTTCTTAAGCTAGACCTTGCATCTAGACTTAGTCTGAGCATTAAAACTCTTTCACTGTAACCATGCCAACTACCAAAATAATGAACATATTCTTTGTTTCTTCTCTTTATGCCTGACCTTTTCCTAGTAAAGACATGTAGCAATCATTTACCTTCATCTACTTGTTGCAGGCAACACATGTACAAGTATTGCTTTCCTTTCAGATCTGAAGTCACAGTGAGCAGATCTGTGCTGTGCTGGGACACAGCTCCTCAGGGCAAACTTGCAATGAAGGCCCAAGGCCAGCGACAAGATTTACAAGCATACACGTGAATATGCAGTGAGGACTCTCAGAGATTAGATAATTGTTTAGAGCTACATCTGAGGTGAAAACAAAATTAATTTAGTGGCTACAAAGTGGGAAAAAACCTCAGAAAAAAAACCCCAAACCAGGACAGACTTTAAATATCCTGAGCTGTCTGTCTATGGCATGCAAAGTTATTACTTCCTGCCCCCCGACCCCCCCAAGGATCTTAGGTTTCAGTCTTTTGTATGTATATGCACATTGAAAAAGAAAATATCTCTTTAGAAATTGTATTGGAAAGAACAAAGATTGTGTTTTTTCCTCATATGGTTAAGCTGCCCTATTAATGTCAGTTTTTAATTTTATCCTTTGGATTTCTCATTAGCTTTACAACATGTCAAGATTATTTAATTATTATATTTCAGCTTGTAGATGACATAAGATTTAAGAGCTTTTGCTGGGCTCTAGCAACTTGTCGCTACATTTTGCCTGAAGCTGCTTTTGTATAAAATAATCTTCCCATAGTTAACATTCAGGATACTCTACAGAGCATCTTAAGAAGACTTAAATGCTAAATAACTGTCACATAGAAAATCTTAGTATTATTGCACTAAATTACATTGCAAACAGAGTGATAAACAACACCATAATACTTTGACACATTCATCATTAATTATAACTGAAATCTAATCTCAACCAGCTTTTTTTTCAGTAATTATATCCAGTAAAGCAAACATTCATGTATATGGGGAAGGGGGAGGTGGAGGAAAGAAATCTTGGAACCATAGCTGATATATCAAAATACTGAATAACTTGACAAGTCTTATTAGGTTTTATATGGGGTTTTCTACATATATTAAAAGATTAAAATATCTGAAGTATATTTGGAATTCATTATGTGAATAATTTTTTGAAGGCAAAACTTTGAAGTGACCTACTGGTTATATCATTTTAAATACCATGTGGGATTGACATATGAATTCTTTTTTTTCTGCTCACTGAAAAAGCTAATATTGAATGAAATTTAAAATCTTGGGTTCCTCTAACTATCAAAATACTGTAAGGATGATATTTTAGGCTTGTTAAATCTATACTTCCTGTATTCCCCTAAAAACTACAAAATGTGTTTGTGAATAGGAACTTCATGTACCTTTGCTCTTCAAATTCATATTTGTTTTCCACTGAGGAATGTTCTGCTGCCAAGGAGCTTCCATTCTGTTACTGTAACCTATTTTATTTTGTACTGGGAAGCTTGAGAGTCTGACAGCTAAGCTGTGGGCAGCAATGCTGTGGGGAGTTTACCATCACACTGTGATACACCACGGCACCCTTTTAACTGAGTCAGAGCGTATGTCAATTCAATTAATGTGACTTTTCTTTTTGCTTTGTGTCATTATTTCGCCAGCTAGCACAGCAGCACCATGACAGTCTCTTGCTCAGTGCCCCCCATTCACCCCCACCCTCATTGGGATGGTGGAGGCCCCAGTGAAATGGGACAAAAAAAGATAAGCAAGGTTGTTGTGTGTTGAGACAAGGGCAGGGAGGGCTCACTGCCAATTACGGTGCCGGGCAAAACAAACTCCAGTACTCAGAGAGGAAAGTAGGAAAGTTTATTCTACTACCTACGAGAAACAGAACAGAACAAAAAGCAAAAAGAGAGCAAGATGACTGAGAAAATTACAACCAGCACTTTAAGATCTCCCTCCTCCATCCCTCCTTTCTTCCCGGGCCCAGCTCACTGCTCCCGATATCTCTACCTCCTCCCTGCTCAATGGCTCAGGGGGGCAGGGATTGGGGGATGTAGTCAGTCTCTCACAGATGGGCTCTGCTGCTTCTCTCTTCTCAGATGAGGACGACTCCTGGCGTTCTTCCTCTGCTCTGAAATGGGGTCCCTCCCCTGGGACACAGTCCTTAAACTTCTCTGGTGTGGGTTGTTCCCAGCAGCTGCAGCTTCTGCAAATACAGGATCCGTCTCACAGAACACAACCTCCTCTGGGCATAGTCACTGCTGCTGGTGTGGGGTCTTTTACAAGGTGTAAACAAATCTCTGCTTCACCAGTCCTCCACAGGATGTCGTGGAATTTCTGCTCCAGCACAGCTCTTCCTCTCTTCTCTCACTGACCTTGGAATCCACATAGCCACTTCTCTCTCTCTTCCCACTCCTTTCACCACCAGCAGCCAGAAAAGAAGAAAGGATAGAACAAAAAGGAGCGGGAAGCACCCTCCTCATCCAGCTTCTTTTCTTAAAAAGTGATTTTGAAGGTGCCCAATTTACTTGGCCCTAGAAGTGGATCTGGCTCAGAGCTGGGGAGAGTTTTGAGCAACTTCTTACAGAAGCCATCTTTATAGCCCTTTCCCTATTAACAGAAACAATTTCTTGTCAAATCATGATACTCGTTTACTATTTTCCTAAGACTCTGTTTCTGTAAAGTACTTTATTGCTTGTTGTGGTGGGTTGACCTTGACTGTATGCCAGGCACTCTCCAAGCTGCTCTGTTGCTCCGCTCCTCAGTTGGACAGAGAGGGGAGAAGATAAGGTGAAAAAAAAATCATGAGTCAAGATAAAGGCAGTTTGGTAAAGCAACAGCAAAGTTCAACAGCAAAAGCAAAGGAAATAAACTATTTTATTGTCTACTTCTCACCAGCAAGTGATGTCTGGCCACTTGCCAGGAAGCAGGACTTCAGTACACCTAGCAGTTCCTCCAGAAGAAAGATGTTGTAAATCATGAATGTCCACCTTTCTCCTCAGGTCACTGAGCTTGTATTGCTGAGTAGACATGTTGTGGTATGCAATATCTTTTTGGTGAGTTTAGTCAGCTGTCCTGGCTATGTCTCCTCCCAAGTTCTTGTCCGCTCTCAGCCTACTGCTGAAGAAGGGGAGAATGGTGGAGAGACAGTCTTGATGCTGTGCAAGCAATAGCCGAAACACTGGTATGTTATCAACACATTTCTAGCTACTAGTGTGAAGCACAGCACTGTGAGGGCTGCTATGGAAAATGTAACTCCATCTCAGACAGACCGAATACACTTGTATGGTATCATAAAATCATAGAATCAAAGAATGATAGGGTTGGAAGAGATCTTTAGATCTAGCTTTAGATCTAGTCCAACTCCCCTGCAGAAGCAGATCCACCGAGATCGGGTGGCATAGGAGCGTGTCCAGGCAGGTTTTGAAAACCTCCAAAGAAGGAGATTCTACACCATCCCTGGACAGCCTGTGCCAGGGCTCCCTCACTCTCACAGTAAAATAGTTTTTTCTTATGTTTAAATGGAACTTTCTGTGTTCCAGTTTCATCTCATTACCCCTTGATACCAGAGAAGAAAGGAATGCCTCAACCTCCTGACATCCACCCTTTATATACTTTTAAATATAAATTAGATGCCCCCTCAGTCTCCTCCAGACTAAACAGCCCTAGTTCTCACAGCTTTTCCTCATAATGAAGATATTCCAGTCCCCTGATCATCTTGGTGGCCCTGTGCTGGACTCTTTCCACAAGTTCCCTGTTCCTCTTGAGCTGAGGAGCCCAGAACTGGACACAGGACTCCAGATGAGGCCTCACCAGGGCAGAGTGGAGGGGAAGCAGAACCTCCCTTGACCTGCTGACCACACTCTTCTTGATGCACCCCAGGATACCATTGGCTTTCTTGGCCATGAGGGCACATTGCTGGCTCATATTTAGTTTATTGTCAACAAGGACTCCCAAGTCTCTCTCCACAGAGCTGCTCTCCAGTATGTGAATCCCTAGTCTGTACTGGAGCATGGGGTTGTTCCTCCTGAGGTGCAGGACTCTTGATCTTCATGAGGTTCCTCTCTGCCCAACTCTCAATCTGGCTGAGATCCCACTGAATGGCAGCACAATCTTCAGGTGAATCAACCAGTCCTCCCAGTTTGGTGTCATCAGCCAACTTGCTGAGGGTACACTCTGTCCCCTCAGCCAGGTCGTTGATAAAGATGTTGAACAAGACTGGCCCCAGAACCGACCCCTGAGGAACTCTACTGGCCACAGCCCTCCAACTTGATTTTGTGCCATTAATCACCACCCTCTGGGCTCTGTCATCCAGCCAACTCTTGATCCACCTCATTGTCCACTCATCCAAGCCACACTGCCTGAGCTTTCTGATGAGGATGTTATGGGAGACAATGTCAAAAGCCTTGCTGAAGTCAAGCTAGATGACATTTTCTGCTCTCCCTTCATCTAGCCAGCTAGTTATGGCCTCATAAAAGGCTATTGGGTTGGTCAAACAGGATTTCCCTTTGATGAATCCACATTGACTCCCATCTTTTCCTTCATATATTTAGTAACACCATTCAGGATGAGTTGTTCCATCACCTTTCCAGGGGTGGAGGTGAGCCTGACCAGCCTGTAGTTTCCTGGGTCATCCTTCCTGCCCTTTTGAAGACTGGAGTGACATTGGCCTTTGTCTCGTCCTCAGACACCTCTCCTGTCCTCCATGATTGTTCAAAAATGATGGAGAGTGGCTACTAAGCATGCTTTCAAGGACTCAAGTACTTTCCTCAGTATATTCTTATGAGTTCCTGGCATGCAGAGATACCTGCTTTCTGGTATGTCTAATTGTCTCCAGCAGTTAGCAAATCTAAAAAAAAACAGTACTGTATTTGGAGCAACCTCAACTTGTTCTTTTATTGGATACTTCTACTTGTAATAGACGTATTTGCTGCCTATTGTTTTACAAACATCAGTTACCTGGCTGAGTGTGCCCGAAATGTATGTGCTGTACTTGAAACATCCAAGTAGAGGAAGAGCAAGTAGTTTCATTTCAGCCCTGAATCATATAATCATTTTGTTTGCAAAAGACCTTGAAGATCATTAATTCAACCACTAACCTAACACAGCCATAGCCCTGGTTAGTCTTTGATTGGTAAATGAATTATGAGTAACTCTTCTCTGGTGAGCTTTTTATAGAAAACATACTTTTTTTTTCCCATGGTGCAGGGATGCAATTCTGTAAAAGCTGCATGCAACTGTTCTGTCTTATATTTACCACTGTGCTCCCTGTAGCATATACCTAAACTCTATATTTTTCCAACCAGGAAATGCTCATTGAGAGCTGAATTTTTAAAATCCTTCTGTTGATAAGGGAGAAAAAATACTCATTTGAAATCTTAAAATGCACTTATACATATGTCATCTATTCTCTCTTATCAATAATTTTCCTTTCTTGATGATCCTTTTGTCTCTGGTATGATTGGGACAGAGAGATTTTCTGTACTTTTACATGAAAAATACCCATTCATGGAGATGAGTATCTCTGGTTCTACTGTGTTAACATCATGTTAAAAAATCATAGAGCAGTTGAGATCACCATTTACTTCTGTGACAACTAATCTGAATTAAATTATGTTTTTATTCTGCACCACTATCACCAGAGGACCTCGTACTGGAAGCATAAGGAATTAGTCAATATGCCATACTGTCAGGCTGGTAGAACTCTAATGTAAATTTGCAAGAAAAAAAAACATCTGTTAGTAAGTGCATTTCTTTTGTGCTTGTCAAAACAATCTCTTTATACAACTGATGTTGTGCAGGATAGTGCCACCCTAGTTGAATGTCAAGTGGAACTGACTTGGTCAGAGAGAAATCATCAAGAGCGATGACTCCACGGTTTTCAGAGGTTCACAAAGTTACAAACTTCCGTATTTATGTTATTTTCATATATAGTTTCATAAAGTGAGAGGAGGTGCTGTTTTGGCATTTCCATTTATTGGATTCTTAGGAGGGGCAAAAACCGGGGTCATGAAATCAACATATTTTTTGTCAAAAAAACCCACACTACATAATCCCTTCTTTATACTGATCCTATGTGCAAAATGAAGGGGGACCTCTGGCACAGAGAAGGAAGAGAATGTTTGGTTTCATTTGTATGTACTACTGCTGTTGGAAGAAAAGACTTGTAATTTGCAGTTTGTATTATCTTGTGGTCAATTTGGACATTTATCTGCATTTTGTCCTGTAATTCTTCTTCCTCACTCATTATTACCCACCTTTTCCATATCTAGACTTGTCAAGAGCAATTCTACCTAGCTTTAAATTTCCATGCTAAGTGAACTGGACACTTTTATAAGATAGGCTTTCCTTTTTTCTGATCATCATATGCGTCATGTCAGAGAAAATCTTATCAGACCTATATTAATGAGGTTAATATTTTTCTATCTGTAAATTCTAGCATGTTTCGTTGTGTGTTATGATGATGACTGATGACTGATCTAACCAACTAATAAATCCTCTTCAGATGACACTCCTCCAGTTCATGGCAGAAGTTAATGTCAGTAGTCCCTAATTGCATAATAGGGTTTATACATGATAATGTACTTACAGCACATTGTAGCATATTATACTTGTTTCTATTCTTAGGGTTTTCAGCATTATCTGTTTCTTACTGAACACAAGGTACAGCGCCCTCCCCCCCACCCCGGCTTCTGCATTGACAATTTCCTAATTTCCTTTCATCAGCCTCTTTTATCTTCACATTCTCATTACTGAGACTCTTACAGAGATATGTGGCCCATGAGGAGCTAAATAGGTAAAAGTTTTGTAACTTAGTAGTTCCCCTTCCAGAACAATTTCTTAGCTTACTAAGAAATTCCTTATTCTGTAATAGCTTCTCATATGGCACTAGAGGTAACATTTTACTGAAATATAGATAAATTAGTTCTGCATTTCCTTTGCCTAGAAAAATAATGTGCTGTTAAAATGGCAGCCTCTCTGGGCTTGATTTTTCATTGATACAATCCATTGTGCATTTGAACATGCTTTTATTTACTCATTTAATTGTCCTTTCACTCAAAACTTGTTTCAGGACATACTTAACACTGTGGTCAAGCTAACAGATGTGTTGTTGTCTGGATCACTCTGTTTCCCTTTCTTCAGTAGAAATATTGTGTTTTTTGTTTTCCAGTCCTGATTTGACAAATTTGTTTACTGGCCTGTGTTATTTGGCTTGGGACTTTTTCATGCCAATTTCTTACTATTCTGGAACATATTTTGTCTGCCTGCTTGTGTTCAAGTACATTAAAACCTTTGAAGTGAGTTTCCACACCAGTTACAATAACTTCAATTTTCACACTTTCCACATACTTTCAGCCATGAGTCACCCTGTCTTGATCTACGTTTTTCATCAGTCCCTCTTAAAATCTAAAGCCAAGTACTCATTTAGCTTTCAGATCCTTTTTACTCTTCCAGCTGTTTTTCTTGAATAACAATAATTGTCCTTTTAATTTATAGTCTAAATTTCATTATTTATTGTGTGTATTACTGTATATTATTTATATTTTCCCATGATTTTATATAAACAATAGTTTGCTATTCAGTTTAATTTACTTTGTCAAGGCTTGACTCTTGGGAATTCTCACTTTATCCCTGTGCTTTCTTTTGTTCCAACAGTAGCTTCCTGTGCTGAGCAGCACTTTGTATGATTTCATGTGAGCTTTTATAAGCAGTGCTAAAATGTCTCTTCAGAGGTTTATTTTAGTGCAGGTTATTGCTGGGGGCTTTCTCTTAATTTTTTTCATTGTTTTGGGATGCAAATTCCATTCATTTTTGAACCTCAACTTCAAGTAATTTTAGGTCTTACCTATATCTAAAGTATCTGATGACTTCAATTTTCCTGACCAAGTAATTTCATTAATGTCTTATCTTGCCCCAATCACACTCAAAACCTCATTTGAGGATACTTCTCTGTCTGTGCCATATAACATTGTAACCCCTGTAACCAGGGTTTCTACCAGTCAAAGTCTACCATCATGCATTGTATAACTGTAAAAGCCATTTTTCAGATAATACTTTATATGTAGCAGATTTTTATTGGGCTTGGCTCCGTTGTTAAAGAATAATAGAACTCAACTATTTCTGTAATCATAGGAAAGTTTAAGTAGTATTTATTTCTGTGAATGTTAGAAAAGTATCTGTTACTACCCAAACATTTTTTTTCCAGAGTAGTTACATATCCAATAGCAGAATCTCAGCAAGTAGACCTGCTTGTTTTGAACATCTCACAAAAAATATTTCAATTCAAAACATTTCTGTTTTCTTCTCTATCTCTTACATTTATGTGTTTTCTTTGACAAATATTTTTGATTTGTGATTATTTTTCATAGAATCATGGAATCACAGAATGGCAGGGTTGGAAGGGACCTTTAGAGATCATCTAGTCCAACCCCCCTGCAGAAGCAGGTTCACCTACATCAGGTCGCATATGAACACGTCCAGGTGGGTCTTGAAGACCTCCAATGAAGGAGACCTCACCACCCCTCTGGGCAGCCTGTGCCAGGGCTCCCTCACCCTCACAGTGAAATAGTTTTTTCTTATATTTAAGTGGAACTTTTTGTGTTCCAACCTCATCCCATTACCCCTTGTCCTATTGCTAGCTACAGTAGGAAAAAGGGATGTCCCAACCTGCTGACACCCACCATTTAGATATTATTAAATATTAATGAGATCCTCATGCAGTCTCCTCCAGATTAAACATCCCCAGTTCCCACAGCCTTTCCTCGTATGAAAGATGTTCCCCTGATCATCTTGGTGGCCCTGCACTGGACTCTCTCCAGAAGTTCTCTGTCGCTCTTGAGTAGAGGAGCTCAGAATTGGACACAGGACTCCAGATGAGGCCTCACCAGGGAAGAATGGAGGGGGAGCGGAACCTCCCTTGACCTGCTGGCCACACTCTTCTTGATGCATCCCGGGATGCCACATACTTATTTCAAGTGTCCTACATAGGCTCTAGTCCCTACATTTTGAAGCCCACATCCTTGGCCTTAGTTTATAAACGTCTCTACTTTTTCCATATCCTCATTATCTTGTTTTCTATTTGTATGGTAATATTAAATGACAAAAATCTGAGGATATTAATCTTCTTATTACTCTATTGATGCACATATTTCTGACTGCTATCTCCTCGTCTGCTTGACACATGCATTTGACATTCTGTCAAAGCCAGGCACAGGAGTCTTTAGTTGAGGTGATTCTTTCTTCTGGACTTGTATAACTAGAAGACCTCCAGAACTTCCTCCAGTTACTGACCTTCCCAGTGTAGATGCAGACTGGCTGTGAAAGCTAAATCAGCTGCCTTTGTTTGTAAGATGTATATTCCATACTTGTCTTGATGATGAAGAGGAGAAACAATTGCATAGAAAAGATTCTTGGCCATCTACAGTATAAGCTGCAGACTACTTAAACCAATAAGAAATTAGAAATACTTGCTAATTCAATGTCAATGTTTTCTGAAAATTTGGCAATGCCCAATACCAATATGCCCAGCAAGTTTGACAAATCAGTTAGAGTAGATCCTTGGAAAAAATGTCAATTAATTCTTCAGCTTCCCTGTTCTCATCTTAAGAGTGAGATGCTACCACTTGACCTCATAGTGTAGTGTAGTGTAGTGTGAAGTCTTTGCAAGTCTCGTAACAATGCTGAAAAAAATGAAAAAAAGATCAAATGATAACTTGGTAAGTTCTGCAGTAAAGCAGTTGATTACCAGGATACATATCTGGTTTAATGTAACATATCTTACTGTGTAATTTTTCTTGTCCAAACACAGTACCAGGGCAGAAAGAATATGTGTTTTTCCATGTGAAAGTCTCAGTTGTCTGGACCTCTTAGGCTTGAAAAGGTTAGAATGCCTTATTAGCTGAACTCTTCCTTGTACGTTTCTTCCCATTCTGCTTTGATGATTTTACTATTATCACAAAGGTCTCAATATGCAAACTGGCTAATCAGACCTTATTCTGAACCTAAGACATTTTATAACAGTAATTCAATAATGCCACTCCTCTCAAGCTGATAGCTTTTTTGATGCACAGGATGTTGATACATCTACATTAAACTGAATTTAGCTGCTTAGCAGTTACTTATTACTACCTGTAGTCCACATATGCCACAAACTGTGTGCACATATCACAGAATTACAGAATGGCAGGGGTTGGAAAGGACCTCTAGAGATCATCCAGTCCAATCCCTCTGCTAAAGCAAGTTCACCTCGATCAGGTCACACAGGGACACATCAAGGTGGGGTTTGAAAAACCTCCAGAGAAGGAGAATTCACAACCTCCCTGGGCAGCCTGTGCCAGCGCTCCCTCACACTCACAGGAAAGAAGTTTGTCCTCATGTTCAAGGGGAAAATATGTGCACCATCTAAATAGAAGGACTGTTAATGTTATATTCTTACTGACAGCTATTAAATATTCAGCACACTCATGAAGGCTTCTGATGTCCACTTAATACTCATTCTACGTTATAACAAAGATAATTGTTTCTTGCTTGCACTTAATCCGATTCAGTGATGAGTGGAAGGATGCTGAGAAATTCAGTTTCCCATAAAGACAGCTGTTGTGTGGATGTGTAGTTCAGCTGGCCTGTGACTCTTCCCTAATTTCCTGAGGAAGAAGATTTGGACCTGAAGGCTCACTGTAATTTAGCAAGACCTGCTATCTGGAGAAATTCTGCACAGTCCTGAGCCGTGTTGAAGGCAAAATTTGCAAGAAGCACTCCTGTCCCTATGGGCTTTGGTTTAAATTGTTTTGTAGCTGTATCAGAAACATAGAGATAGGAACATTCTTTGTATTTCTTTTTAGGTGGAAAACTAATGAAATAGGCAGTGATGGAGCAAGATGAAAAGTCTCTGTTTCTGTTTAAAATTTATTTGTACTTACTGCCTTCCAGAAAAAGTATAAAAGTATGCGTTTCTGTTAAGAACCCTTACTCCTTCACCTTTTTTTTTTATGATATCAATATCATTGAATCATAGAATCATTTAGATTGGAAAAGAATTTTATGTTCATCTAGTCCAACTGTAAATTTAGCACTGCCAAGTCCAACACTAAACCATGTACCTAAGTATCACTTCTGCATGTTTTTTTAATACCTCTGGGGTGATGACTCAACCACTCCCCTGAACCTGTTCCAGTGACAACCCTTTCAGTGACAAATTTTTTCC
Source organism: Urocolius indicus (assembly GCA_013401255.1). Taxonomy (NCBI): domain Eukaryota; kingdom Metazoa; phylum Chordata; class Aves; order Coliiformes; family Coliidae; genus Urocolius; species Urocolius indicus. The sequence goes on along the minus strand of WBNH01002950.1, from coordinate 179,485 downwards.
TAATACCCAGTCTGAACCTTCTCTGCGACAACTTGAGACTGTTTCCTGTGATGCTGTCACTTGTTACTTAGGACAAGAAACTGACTTCTACCTCACTACAACATACAGTTAGCTTTAGAGAGCAGTAAGGTCTCCCCTCAACCTCCTCCTCTACAGACTGAACAGCCCCAGCCTCCTCAGCTGCTCCTCATTAGACAGTTCTCCAGACCCTTCACCAGTTTCGTTGCCCATCTCTGGACACACTCCAGCACCTCAATGTCCTGCTTGTAGTGAGGGGCTCAAAACTGAAAACAGTATTCAAGGTGCAGCCTCGCCAGTGCTGAGTACAGGGGAACAATCACTTCCTTGGCCCTTCTGGTTACATTATTCCTGATAGAAACCAGGATGCCATTGGCCTTCTTGGCCACCTGGGCACACTGCTGGCTCGTGTTCATCCAGCTGTCGATTAACACACCCAGGTCCTTTTCTGCAGGACAGATTTCCAGCCTGGGATTGTTGTGGCCCAAGTGCAGGCCCTGGCACTTGGCCTCTTTGAACCTCATGCAACTGGCCTTGGCCAATTAGCCTCCAGCCTGTCCAGATCTCTCATGATCATGAGCACATTTTGAACCTCCATCTGACTGACAGTACAGACATTTGAACTTCTTTAATTTAGTTTCCAGGTTGCTGTGAAGGAAGAGAAAATCTGCACCAAATGGTGGCTCAACACAGAATGCTTTAACATGACAGGCTTGGTAGTGAAGAACCTGCTTTCATTCACAGATCCTAATGAATTCTGCTGATCTTGAAATACATTGCCTTCAAAAAGTAGATCTGAATATAACTTTTATTACAAGAGAAAGGGGCTTTCTGGGTGTGATCAGAGAAGTCTTTTCACCCCACTAAATGATGAAATAAAGTATGTAGAAATGTTGCCACATTCACTTCTAAATGCAATGGAAATAAGGCTTATGAATTGCAGTAACCACTGCTTTGAGGCACAGACTTTTATGTATAATGGAGCCTACTCACTGGAAAGCAATCATGGATTTTTCTCTATTATGTGAGGATAAGTTACTGCTGCATTATCTGAGGTCATTGATCTGGGTCTACCTCACTGATACACATCATTAAATGGTGGCATTTTTACACGTGTTTTTTTAAGAATAAATTTATGTTCAAGCGGAGACTTTTTTGACTGCCAAATTTTAAACTGATTTGTCTTTAGCAATTTTTTACAAAGTTATTCTTTACCCTTAAATGCATGTGTTTAAGGATGAGAGATTGCATCTCAGTCTTCTTGAGGAAGTAAACAAATCTGTTTATGCTGAACATGGACAAATGATTACATCTGGTCAGATTATTGCCTATGAAAAATTTATCTCCTGGAGGTCTTTCATCTTTTCTTTCCTCTTAAGGAGAAAATCAAAGAAAGAACTTTGAATTTTTATTAATGATTCATTACTCATAACTGATCAGTGAACAGTTTATGCAAATACACTTTGCAAATTGCTCACTTTAACTATTACTTGGGGTTATATCTGGATATTACCTTCCTGTGGGAAGCAGAGGTGTGAACATTTGGATTATTGATATTTAATCATGGCAGAATAATGCATATCAAATGTTAAATACTCAGACAGATAAAGAAATCGTTTGGAATACATTTGTTCACATTGAATTGCACCTTAATGGAGTTCTTGTTGACATTAATAAGTTACAAGTTAAGATGAATAAGTATAAATTGCAAGCTAACTAGCTGACAGTTGAATATATTATTCTTTGAGGCCTATTAACCAACAGGCTTCATGTTCCTGAAGACTTAAAGATAGTATACCTCTAGGAAATATCCCTTTACATGATGGAATTTTAAAAAGAAAGATTATTTTGTTCCTTCCCCCTTTGCTCTATCAATGCAATGAAACCACATTGGCCTGTTTTGTGAATTTGGAAGGGAATATTTAGCCAATGACAAATGCTGTGCAGGGTTTTTTGTGACCAACAACTTCTGTTGAGGAAAAAAAAAGTAGTTTTGTTATTCTTTGACATTGGAGTGTTCATAGAATGGTAGGGTTGGAAAAGATCATCTAGTCCATCCTCCCTGCAGAAGCAGATGCACCTAGATCAGGTCACATAGGAACGTGTCCAGGCAGGTGTTGAAGACCTTCAAGGAAGGAGACTCCACACCCTACCTGGGCAGCCTGTGCCAGTGCTTCGTCACCCTCCCAGTAAAAAAGTTTTTTCTTATATTTAAATGGAACTTTTTGTGTTCCAGTTTCATCCCATTACCCCTTGTCCTGTTGCTAGATACTATAGAAAAAAAGGTAGGGGGTAATGGAGGCAGTATGTTATCTCTGAGACAGAACTTATTCATTGTTGCGTGATTTAAATGCTTATGGACAAAGCTCTTCTATAAATATTTTAAATATATTGTAAACTATTAGTTGTAGCAATGGTATTAGTAGGAGAAATCTAAATTTATTTTAAAATTTAATCTAGATGAAAGAAGTTGTGATGCATAGTTGTCGGAAATGTGATTTTTACTAAAGGGCAGAGCCTTGAGGAAGTGATAATCTGCAAAATCCGAATGTGTAATTTAGACCTATATGAGTAACAGACTCAAGGATTGCTAATCTTTCAGTACAAAAGGGGGAGATTTTTCTAGATAAAGGTAGTGAGTAAAGTTACTAGTTAGAAGTTCACCAAATTGCACGTAAGGGAGAGATGCACAGGAATATGTGAGAAATAGAAACATTGATTTTTGTGTTCGGTTTTCTGCTCCAGAAGTGACAGCTGTTTGGGCACTGGAAAGGCTTTCTTGTTTCATTGTATGGGAAACAATCATCACTCATGAAAGTGTAATGTGTGTAATGTGTCCTAAAAAGGAGTTGCTGAAGTGGTGAGAGTAGGTGTCTAATTCAGAAGTTTGTGATTTATTACTGCCCTCCTTACATTTAAATTGTTGGCTTATTGTAATATACTCCTGTTCAGGCAGTTATACCAAAGTTAGATTATGAAAGCATAGTTTAATGATAGCATACATGACCCTTCCAGCAAGCTATCTCCCAATTTTACTTGCTTCGGTGGCATCCACTGTGTGAAACAGATATTTAATCCAAAGGGAGCGTGTACCTGCGTGTTAGTGGAACAGATCCTGTTCCAAAGGTTTTACTAGTAGAGGATCAATAAATGCATCATCTTGTGTAATGCTGCCTTAAAATTAAACTGTTGGTGTTAATGTGACCAGGGTTTCACCCAGTTAAGAAAGTGACTAATATAGATAACTGGAAAATTGCTAAAAATGAAGAGCATCATCTGTGGGAGACAAAGCCAGACTGAGGGAAGCATGTTCCTTGGCCACAAATACCCCAGAAAGGTACCTGAGAACTTTGTCTCAAGAGGAGTTGATAGATGTGCTAAAGAGCAGAACAGGGCTCTAAAGGTTTCGTAGGCTTGTTAATGATGTATTTTAAGTTAAAGAAAAACAAAACAAGTATAGCTCCTTCTGTAAATGTTAGTTTTTGATGTTGAAAAGCAGTGAAATCAATTAAGATCAATTCCTCTGCTAATATCAAATGGCAATTACTAACCTAAGAATGCAAATGTGACTGAAAACACCATTCCTACATCCAAAAGCTTGACACTGTATATGCTTGGTGCTATTGTCATTCCAGAAAATGACAATTCAAAATAAGCAAGTAAATGTATAAAATGTAAAAATTAAATTTGCCAAGACAATTGTCTCATGTGGAGCTGATAGGGAATGTTTACAAGAGGTGAAAAATAGGATCTGAATTAACTACTTTAAATGCAAACCAAGAACCTCTCTGTATTGTACTTCTTAATTAGATGAAAATAAATGAATTGAAAAGATGAAAGGAATTCAAGTAACATCTTACTTCAAAGGGAAGCTCCACTCTTGAGGAGTGTTTTGAAAAAAGAAAAAATGAAAGAAAAGCAGCTTATTCAAGAAATATGCTTTCTCTGAGGATTTGGTTTCACTTTTACCTGCTTTAAAAACTCAGGAATGGCTTCTGCTCATTTAACCTAAAAGGAGTCATTACCCCCAAGTAAAGGAGTGTGGAAGTGATGTTTCCCTCCACACTGTTTCATTGCACTTTGCCTTGATTCAGCAATGCTCTCAAATGAGCAGGATTATTATTGACCTTGTGATGGGATTTTTATCAAAATTTCAAAGGTCTAGGTTGTGTTCTGTCCAGAAATTGCACATGTGCAGTGGTTCTGACTGGATTTACTTTGTCTGGACAAATAAATCTGAAAAAAAAAAATACAACTGAATTATTAATCTGCCTGCTAAGCAAATTATCCTTCACAGAATTCAGAGGCAGGTGCTCCCACACAAAATACCTAAAAGCCGTGACTTGTATGTTTTCCTTATACAGAATATCTTATGCAAAATATTTCATCACCTTAGCATTGACTGATTGGTCTTCGGAGTCATTTTAGACCACTGACTTAAGTCAGTGTGTGTAACTCTAGGGTAATAGTTTTGTTGTTTAGCCTTTAAGCTAAAGAACATTTTTATTTTCAAATACATCTGTCAAGGCAATTATTTTCATTGTCATATTTCCATGTAAAGGTGACCAGGCTAAGGAGAGGATCAATTCAAACTGCCCAAGATGTCACAGTTTTCTTTGTTTCGGTTATCCTGAGTATAGGATAGTAGTCTTAGAAAACAACATTTGTATGCACAAGCCTAACAGACAAGTGTCATAACAACCAATTGAACAAGGATTCAAGGAAAGACTCATCTATCTTCATCCCTAGGAACATCCTAAATGTGGAGTTTCTGTAAGCAATATTTTTCTCTCATGACTCAAGGGAAAAATTACTGCTTCTAGAAGCAGAGGTCTTAGTAACTTGGAAAGAAAGAATAGCTCATCAGCTTCATAACTCCTTGATAAATTTAGGCAGACTGCTCCAGTTTTTGTTATGCCATGAGCTCTTTAACTAGTTTGTCAGGTAGCAGATAGATGTGAAATGCTTTTCACAAATACAATCAGCTGAGTAATTCAGTTCAACCTGGATGTGATTAAGTGGGATCAATTCTAATAAGAACTAGATAAGAGAGAGAAGTTTATTTCTTGGGTTGGTATTCTGCTGAGTTAGTCTTTGTTAAGTACACTTTATACATCATCAGCTGCAAAACACTTATTACTTCAGCAAATGGCTTCTAGACCAGCATTCAAATGAACTTCATCCTACACTGATTTTTCTAACACTGGAACTGCTATTGAGTGGGGAAACAATTTATTTCAAGCATCAATTGCATCAAACAGAAGAGTAGTCATTGAAGTCAGTGTTTTTCAATGCAAGAAGCACATTTGCTCTCAATCTTAAATAAAATATCTTAAATATTTTATATTTATTATATATTAAATATATAAATAAAATCTTAAATATTCTGGGAGAGAGCATTTTATATCCCAAGGGGGAAATAGCTACCCTTTATAGCATTATGTTTTGCTGTGGTACTAGGTAAATATACCATAGAACTTAAGGTTTCATTTCCTAAATATCAGAATTTACAGACAATTCTTTCGAATTTTTACATAAAATTGCTCATCAGTTGTTCTGTAAATCTGAAGAATATACACAGCATTCAAGTGCACTGGAAGTATTGTAAAGATACATATTACAGGGATAGCAAAATATTAGTGCTTTCTTTATCAGAAATGGAAAGATAGTAATGAAGAAATAGAGAGGATTGTATGACCATACCAAATACGAGAGAGGAATGGTGCAAAATAGTCAATATATAAATTGTAAAAAGGAAGACTTGCCCATGTTCTTCAGCAAATATTTTTAGCATTATTTTCACTTCTTTTGTGGTATTTGGTTCTTGTAATGGAGCTCCGAGCAGGCTTTTTTTTTTTTTTTTTTTTAAATTCAGAAAGAATAAATAACAGAGATCCTGACAATGCAAGATGCCATATACTGCCACAATGATTGTGCTATTGTGGAGCATAATACTTGATTAAAGCCCCACAATTGTGTTTGCTTTCTTTTTACTGAATGGTAAGAGATTCCTGAGCTCTGGACTGTTTCTATAAAAATCTTTAAGATCTTACACCAGGTAACATGGTTCATGGATCTCTTCTATTGCTTAGCAATGGATGCACTATGGTTGTCTACTTAATAATCATATCTAACAAACAGAAATAAATTGTTTATTTCCCCTTTTAGTATAAGTAAGATTCAGAGGCCTTTAGGAATCTAGACTGGCACCTTTGTTGCCCTTTCCAGTGCTTTTCTATTCTGATAATGATAAGGTTGTGGAGGGTTGTACAGTCTCCTTGATAGGCTCAGTGCCAGCATCTCTGCTCTGTTCTTTAGTTCCCAGTGTCTTTTTTGCTTTCCCAGCCATTGCCAGTAACTTCACAGCAGGTCGATTCCCCTTCACAGATCCCTTCTGTAATCTCTCCTTGGCAGCTGTGTGGGACCACTGTGACATTTCCTGAAGCCAGTGCAAATTTTTAATGTTTTTCTGTATTTAATTCTAAAACTACTGTTAACCTCTGTCTTATCTCTTATCTCTGTTCCTCCTCCTCTTCCACCTCAATTTTTTCTGGCTTTTTGCACGGAGTATTGCTTCCCTTATTTGCTGGTCCACAGGTCTCTGTGAAAATATCTGTGGAGTTTTAGGACTCTTTCAAATAAGAAGTGGCCATTTTAAATTTTATCACTGGCAATAAGCAAGTTTTCGTCCCTGAAGCTTAGGAGCAATAGATTTTGCTATTAATTCTTACTAAGAGTGACACTGCTATACTCCATGTTGTCCATATGGACATATCAGATATGCCTGAGATTCAAGGAACTCCCCATTCCTGGGAAGGTCTCTTCATCACGTCCAGAGTGAAATTTTAAACTCAAACTATGAGATTTGGGGTTGTTGCTGGTGGGTACATTTCCAGCAATAACCATCACAGTTTTGTAGATAGCTCTCTCCTTAGAGACTTGCTGTTACCCCAAGTTCAGCCTTACATGGTAGTGAGTTCTGTATAGTTTTTATGTCTCTAATTGTCAGCATTATTCTACATTCTCCTTTGTAATGAAGCAAGCAAAATCATAACTCCTTAAAATGTCTTGTAGACTGTGCTACACACAAAGCTTAAATTAAACATATTTTGATGAAGATGTCCCTTCACTCACCTTGAAAATCTCTTGGGTGTCAGTTCTTGAATACATCCCACCTTGGAGCTGCATCGTCTCATTTTGACCTGTGGGCATGACTGCAGCAGTTCATCAAATCTGGCATTTTTGTTTCCATTTGGTGTTGCCTTTAAAAGATGTTGGTAAGGGATGCATCATTTCTCCTACCCTTTTATAGTGCTCTTGTTATAGGTCAGTTATTTTGAATATCCAGGAAGAGCATGTGGAGGAAGATTTACTAGTGATCTTCCTCTTTGCTTCAGGTAAGGAAGATGTTTTCTTGCCTTTTGATCCAACTGTATTAGATGTAATCACTTCGGAGTTGATGGGCAAACAAAAAGTTCCTACTTGTCTCCTCATTGATTCCCAGCATTGTCAGAAGGTATCTTAGGTCCTTGGTGACTTTAGCTCAAAAGACATAATTTTACTTGTTACTTTAAAAATCCCCTCTCATGCTGCGGAAAATATAACTTTATATATGCAAGCAAGCAACAAGATTGGAAGATGAAATCCTCAGGGCAGAGTTCCCATTCTGAGAGTTTGATTTACTGAATATAGAATAAAAACAATCAAAATAGATTTAAAGTCACTGCACGATTTGTTTACTATGCCCATTTATTCTATTTTTTAGGTTTGAAGATGGCACAGTCTCATTTCTTGATATCATTGCTCTGAAACATGGATTTGATGCTCTGGAAAAACTCACAGGTCAGTTAACACAACTCTAATACTGAAGACTGAAGTTCCAGATTTATTCTTGGTGCACAAATCTGATGATATTTCTTGTGTCTGTAGCTTAATTTTCCTTTCTAGACTTTATATCCATGTTCATCAGTGTGAGGATCAGATTTGAACTATTTTATTCAGATCTTACATATTGGATTATTCCAGCCTGGTTTGGAAAAAAAAAAGAAAGTATCCAGATTGTTCTCCGCAAATACACACACCAGACCTGAGTACTTCAATCACATTTAATCTGCCTCACACTCACAAAGATGCAATAGGAAAGTAACAGTAGAAGGTAGTTGAGTGGCTCATGATGTATCTTTTCTAGTATCTTTGAAGCCATTAACGTGAAGCTGATGGCTGAGTCCCAAATTAATCTCTGATGTGATCTTCAAGCCAGAAGCTCTATGTGAAGGGTGACACTTGTGCTTTGTTGACTCTAGGTTAGAGTGTTGCTTCTGTCTCAGCACTACAAATGCACAGCATCTCTGCGATTGCTGCTGTGGGTCAGTGGTTCTGCTGAAGGGTGCAGGAGATGACTCCTGGCCAGGAAAGCTTGCATCACTGGCTGTGTAGGAGGCTTGCATCGTGACTTGCTTCCTCATACGGAGTGTACTAGCTTAATAAAGTGTGTTTTTGAAATATTTGTTTCACACTCAGGTATGTGCACCGTTAATGAGTAAAGTTTGAACTTTACAGTGCACTCTAATTTCCTATATAAAAGCAAAAATGCATCATCATGTAAGAGAGGCCTGAGTCCAGAGAGACACTGACTGGTATAATTTCAGCTGTTGTCTGTGGAGGTTTATTGTCAGGATATATCTGAAGGGTTCTACTTTCTTCTTCCTCTCAGACCAAGACTTTTGTGTGGAGTATTCTTAGATGCTTGAGGTCTCACTCATCAATAGCAGAGTTTTCCTCTACTTCAATAGGAGTCTGACTGAACTCTGACAAGTAAGGATGTTTTACTTTATGATGTTCTATGTGGAAACCAAGGATCAGAAACCAGCCTTTAGTAGAAGTCCTTACAGTGTAAAAGCCTTCTGAAAAATGTGCAATCTTAAACAAACACATTCCCTTGTAAAGGAGGGCCAACTGCTGTGATGTCATGCGTAGGAACATCACCTGTCATAACAGTAGAGTTGATGATAACATCTGCTCCACTGCAGTTCTAATCCATCTAAACCTCCTGGTGCTACCTATTCCAGTTAAACAATTGAAAAATACCTTGATATTAGACGGAGGAGAATACTTGACCCTGAACCTGAATAAAGTGAATAGCAGTAGACAAAAGGATAGAATGTAGGCAAGAATAGTATGTTGAGACCTTTCAGGTGCCAAAAATACCAAAAATGTGAATATATAACACACACTTATAATCCTTTAATTTAAAAAAAAAAAAAAATTATAAACTTTTTTTCTGTAGTGCTAAGATATAGGAAGATAAAGAAAAATGAGAAAAATATAGACTAAAATAGTAAACAAGAAGAAACATTGAGGAGAAATTTGAAAAGTAAAATAAAGGTTTTGACAAATATTTGAATTTTAAAACTTCTGCACTGCTGGTGTAGCCTAGATAATTTGATGGTCTCCAGTTAAATTCTGGAGTGCCATACTGAAAAGCAAAAGTGCCAGCACTGCCTCTGTACAGAGACCAGAGTAACTTACAAGAATCCATAGTGGAAGAAGAACTTAAATTCTGTAAAGGACATTAGTCACCAGACAACACAAAAATGTTCTGAAAAATCAGGCTAGTCCTACACTGTTATCCATGACACACGATGAATTGAGCTTGTGTTCCAAGTAAGTAGGAGCTTTCAACATCTGCCTTAATGCTAAAACATATGTGATTGTCCTTGCGTGTGTAAGTACAACAGTTGCCATGTGGTGTGGGTTTTTTAATTCGAATTGAATAATAGAAAAGACAAATCAACAAGCACCACGCAAAAGGTTGTAATAGAATATGGTACAGCTGTCAACACATTTGGGTTTTTCCATTGTGAAATGCATTTTGTGTGGTTTTCAAAGCCATCATGAAGGATGGCTGAGGTGTTCCAGCTTCCTTAGCCCTGTCATGTCCGTCAGCCCTTTTTAGTTTGCTGTGAGAACAAGGCAGCCTGGGGGCCTGTAGTGTAGCACCATCCCTACAGAGCAGTACCTGATGTCTAGAACAGTTTGTTTACCATTCCAAATGTTTATCCCTTCAATTTGTGTAGGCATTGAATGTATCTGTGCCTGGCACAACCAGTGCAACAAGAGGTGCAGTTCTTTGCAATTGCAATTTTCCTCTCTCCATTGTTTTCTCCCCTTTCACATCACTGAGAACATGGGAGTTTTGCAGGTAATTTAATTTCTGTTGAAAGTCCACAGTTCCTTTTGAACAGAGATTATTGACATTTGTGTGTATACAGCAAAGCCATTGCATGCTGTATGAACGTATGTATTTCTGTCCCAAAATGAACTTGGTTTAGAGAACGAACTAGAAAGCAAGTTATTTGTTAATTGCTGTCAGCTCTTGCTGCTAGCACATTACATCCGTCCAGGCTTTTCTACCTTTCTTCTGGGACAACTATTGCAAACTAGACATCATTTGTACCCTTGAAAGCAGAGCAGAACAGCTGCAGCATGATTTGAGAGACTTTGAAAAAGTAAGTGGCCAGAAGAAATCCTACCAAGACTGCCCTTGCAGAGTGTAATCTGTATATAAGATTTCTTTCTGGAAATAAAAGCTGCTTTTATGTTTTGAGGAGTTTTAATATGCATTTGCTAATATTGATGTGGATGGCATTCACAAACTGCCTAATCTGTGAAGAGGCCTAGGAAAGGAGCAAAAATGTCAGAGTCATTCCTCAGACCTGTAGAAATAAGACAGGAAGAGGTAATGCTGCACATAAATGTCTTGGATGATTTTGCATAATACAGCTAGAGAGAAAACTATGCTTCTTAGGAATTAAAAGAAGGAGAAATGTCTTTATTATAAGCTAAGCTAATGAAGAAAAAGTGCAGCACAGCTGTCAAAATATACTCTAGGCAAGAGATAATTGTTCAGTGTTCTTCAGCAGTAAAGGTATTTGATGGCATCCAGTGTTATTATAGGAGAGATATTTGCAGCAGTCTTCTGATTCTTGGGAGACTTATGGAAAGAGAAAGCTGGGGCAACTAATAGCTGGGGGATCCCCACCAGTACACTTGCATTGACTGTGGCTTGTCAAGGCAAGAAATAGCAGGGCGTGTCAGCATCCAACACTGACAGTCTTCTCTCATCCAGTGATAAGTGAGCTCTTGAGACCTGCAGCTACCGAGAACTTCTCCTTTGGCAGGGCTATGTACATCGCAGGTCCCAAATATTAAAGACCACAAGGAGAAACTCAAGGCAGTTTTGTCCTGAGGGACCTTTTGTGTTTCCACATGAAATGATGCTGGAGTCACTGATCTCATTTTTCTCACCAAGGAAGCCTTAGCTTTGCTGGCAGCAGAGTAATCTCTTGTATGTCAGTTAGTATGGCCTGTGCCTGCCTTTCCTTCTTTAATGTATCTAGTTTAATCATTAGATGTAAAAGATCAGTCAAAATTATTAGATGTCCCACTAGTTACAGTTGTAGGTAAGGAATTACTTCTGCAGTTATTGGAACCTGCAATAATTAATATCACAGTATGTACTTTAATTTTTGATGTGATTTCTATACTTTCATATAAATATTGCTTAAATCATTACAGAAAAAAAAACAAACAAAGCAAACCAAAATCAATCAGACACAGGGAAGAAGTAGGAAGAACAGCCTTTGCACAAGGAGCGTGGTGACTGCTGAACATGTTAACATCCTCATTTATATTATATTGCAGAACACAGTGTTGACTTTACTAAAGCCAGCAGAAAAACCAAGGAACCACTGAATTTCAGTGGAGGTCTCCATTGAGCTGGGGTAGCTATAAATCAGAGTTGTTAATGAGCTGATAAGAGTAGAGTTTGTCCATGTGTTAGTTGTTCAATTTCTTCGAGGCAGTGCGTGATGATCTAACAGGAATGATAAAATCCTGGGTCCCTTGTCTCCCTATCACTGGAATCAGGAGAGATATTCAGTAGTACACAACCAGGAAAGAAAGATGGAAGAACATTTAATAAACTACAGTCATTTATGTATTTCTATATCTCTGTTTAGTTCAAAATGAACCACTGTGTTCCTAAACAAAGAGATTAATTTTTTTTACAGTAGTTCAGCAAATGACTAGGCAATAGGTACATGTGTTTTATTATTACATTGCATGTGAATCATATGTATCCCTGACTTAAACTGTGGAGTTTTGTTCCTATTCAGATCATCCACTGAGCAAAGTTTTAGTAATGTGAACTAACTGTACAGTCTAAATTTCTGCAGTTCTGTGTACCGTACTGCACATGGGGTAATATAAGGAAGGTGTTTTTTCTGCCTTACATCAGATGGTTGCTGTGAAACTAAGCCCTAACTGACTGATGAATCAGAACCTCTACAGAGTAATTACCTACACTTGTGAAACCCTCATCTATCTGTTAGTGTACGAGTGATTTCTGATTTGCAATGTGTATTTTGTGCTTCAAACTCAAGCTTATTCAGGTAGATATTGCTTTCTCTGAGAAAGGCTTACAGTCTGGCAATAGAAAAACTATCTTGCAACAAGAGAAGAATTTTTGTCTCCAGAGAGAGAATGTTACCCTGTTATAGTAAAACAGTCAAAAAGATGTTTTATTTAAAGAGTGTGTATGTACAGTTGACTTCAGAAGTCTATGATTCTTTCCATTTTCAAATGACTAGTTAAAACAGATTAGGAGGAAAGAAAGCTCACTTGGTTCTTTTGCATCAAAAGAAGCTGTTGTTGAGACTACGGTTAATTTATTAGGAAAGACATGCTCAACTGAGCACACATTTCTTGATGGCTGTAGATGAAATTAAGACAAAAATCAGTATTACAAAATGAGCAAGTAGGTGAGGCAGTGTTGTGCAACTGTCTGAAAGTACAGACAAGCACATACAGTGTATTTGGAAAACAAATTTGAATTAATGGATAGGACCTATCTTTTTTAGAGTAGATACAGACCCAAGTCTTAAATAAAGGCCATAGGAATGTTAACAGCAGTAAAGAGTAATGAAATTGTGTACCTCTGATTCCAACACTGGTTCAGCATTGCCTACACATGGCCAAGGGATATCTTGGAGAAGTATTTTCTGTAATATTGTCTGTAATACCTGTAATATCTTTCTGCCAAGATAATTTTCTATATAGTTAAGATCTGAAGGAATTGTAATTTTCACTGCAAAGTTGTCATTATCATTGCTGTAAAGTCCTGTGGGACTGCATTTTTCAAAGAAGTGATGGCTTTTAGACTTGGATGCAGACCTTCCAAAGTCTTTTTGATTACTAAATGGATTTATTAGGTTGGAGACTTTATTCTTTTTAGAATGCCCTTTTGAAATGAGAAAAAATAAAAATCTTTCAGTGATGTTCTTAAAACTTGTGTAAAAAATACTCAAAAACTATCTCTGTAGTTCCAGCTAAAAACCAGAACTGAAAGGGAAATGGAAAATAAAATTACACATAAATTAATTCCATTACATTTTAAACAATGTAATATAGTGCTAATTAATTTTTGCCACACATTGATATACAAAATTGTTACCTTGTGGATACTAATTTCCTTGGCTGATAAGTGAACAGCTTTCCTTCCGACATGCACCTGGAAAATGAACCTCGACAACGCAGTGAAATGAATTTAGTTGTATGAGAAACTAGAGCACACTGTGATTAGAGTAGTGATCATCGTTTTGGCATTTGCAGAAGAAGGTCTACCTGATGTTAGGGGTGTGCACTTCCATCATCCCTCAGCGGATCTCAGGGTTCTGTTCTAGTGCATGCTGGCTACCATGGCAAGGATTACCTTAGTTCATTCATTACATTTTTAATTTCCTAGCTAACTGGATCCCACCGTTTCAAGCCTTCATGCAACACAGAGATTTTATGCTTAAATCTAGAGGGGCTAAATTAAAGCAAAAGAAAATTTGCATATTGTGTAAAACTCTACTTGTTCAGCAGATCCAGATTATATGGTGCTAATCACAAACATTAGATAGAATAAATCCTCTTGAAGTCACCCTGGGGTTAAGTCAAATGCTTTACACTCTTTGACACATACCCATGAAATCTGTAATCAAGTCTGTTTGACGTCCTCTCCTAATTACTTGTGTGTATTTTAAGCAGATACTTTTCCAGCTGATCTGCGCCTTTTGAGATCTTTTTTTTGTTATTAATCAGAAAATCATGCTGTATGTTAATGGCAAGTGCCAATTACGAGAAACTAATATTAGTTTTTTGCTTAGAAGCTGTGCTTTTGCAACTAAGACCACTGCCAAATGACACATAGCTGTAAAGAAAATGTAAGAACCTCAGAATATTATCCATCAGGGGCATAATTATTCTACCGTGTACTATGCTATTTCAGCCTAAAACTATCATTTCTTCTTCTACATACTGTTTTTTTAGTTTTAGGGAAAATAATAAGTAAAGAAAGTTCTCCGTTGGAAGTAGGATCGTTTTCACAAAAACTAGAATTTAAATAATAACAGTAATTTTCCCCTTAAGATGCTACATTCATAACTTCTGTCAAGTGCAGCCTTTCGCCAGTCCTTCTTACTCAGTAAGATAATATGATGAGATAAAAGTAGTATTTCATTAACTTGGGAGTCGATGAGTTTTAAGTAAACCCCATTTTTATTGTGACTATGTAAGAACAGTGTTCAGAAATTGCTAGTGACCTAGTTGGTTTTACCCCTGCTCGTCATCTTAAGGATGCAAACCGCTGATTGCATTTTTCTGTGGCTTCAAACTGAGCGTGTTCCCCTCAATGTGTTTAGCAGAGACATCTACTGGCAAAATGTTCACTAGCAGCCTCTTCCTCGTGTCCTGCAGTGCCGTGTCTGTCTTACACCTCTGAAGTGAAATCTGCTATTTAGAAATGAGTGCTTTGAAGCTTTTAGATGTACTGGAGCACAAAATCTATCATTTGGAAAGAAGCAATATGTAGTATTTCAACAGATATAAATTCATAAATGCAAAATAGAATTTTCCTGTTTTCTCATTAAGGTTACTTCCTGTTGAACTACTATACTACCTTTAGCAGAAATCTGCCTATCAGTGATAGAAGAGAAAAAAGGAGTTTATGATCCATTGTAGATGAACAGGATTGATTTCAAATCACAGAATAATCAGTCTGCACTGATTTTTATTCAATCAATATAGAATGGAAAGAAAGAAATTCTAGGATATAACCAGAAGAGCTATTCTGCCTATAGTGACTGTTTTCATTTCTAATGCTTGCTCCACACTCATAGTTTATTTTTTCAATAATCACTTCCCTCAACTGTCACCTTTACCAAGTTAAAAATGTCTCTCAACAGAGCCATTCTAGATACAGTTTCAACACCTGTGTACCTACTGCTCTCATTTGTTTAAACCCTCAGAGGTGGTCAGTAGTGGAATGACCAAATGCTTGATGCTCACACAGACGAAGAAAGCAGCAGGTTCCCCTTGAGCTCAGGCCCTGGAGTAGCCCCCAAAGTCCTCCCACCAGTCTGCCTCTTCTTCTCCATTAGAGCCTTGCCACCTTCCTTGGAGACAGCCACATACCTTGAGGTGGACATTGCCTTGCAGAAGTGGAAAAGCAGTGCTGAAAGAGCACAGATGATTACATATACCCAACAGTTAATTCATCTGAAAAAGATAATTCCCCCATGTAACTGGCCTGGTATAGCAATGACACTTTTCATAGAATCATAGAATGATAGAATGTTAGGGGCTAAAAGGGACCTTTAGAGATTGTCTAGTCAAAACTCCCTGCAGAAGCAGGTCCATCAGGTTGCATAGGAACATGTCCAGACAGGTCTTGAAGACCTCCAAGAAAGGAAACTCCACACCCTCCCTGGGCAGCCTGTGCCAGGACTCCCTCACCCTCACAGTGAAATAGTTTTTTCTTATATTTAAGTGGAACTTTTTGTGTTCCATCTTCATTCCATTACCCCTTGTCCTGTTGCTAGCTACAACAGAAAAAAAGGGATGGCCCAACCTCCTTATACCCACCATTTACATATTTGTAAATATTAATGAAATCCTCCCTCAATCTCCTCCAGAATAAACAGTCTCAGTTCCTGCAGCCTTTCCTAGTATGAAAGATGTTCCAATCCCCTCAACATCTTGGTGGCTCTGCGCTGGACTCTCTCCAGAAGTTCTCTGGACCTGTTTTGATTAGTATGTGTGCCTCATTCCTAAAAGTATTCATTTTGTTTTACTCTAGATTTATAAGCATTTGTAGTCACTGTTTCACTGTTATGTTTTCAGGGCTATGTGTGCATCTCAGCCAAACTCCATATTTAAGATCCACACATCCTATCACCTGTATCACATCTCCTGTTGTCTCATTTTCATCTCCACTCTAATTTCCAAGAAAAGAAGACTTCACTTGCCAAAAAATCTCCACTTGTGAGCTACTTTACTTGCAAATGTTGCAGGTCTATGACAGCTGGAAAAATATATTTGTACGTTTTTGCTCTGCTCCTCATTTCTCCTCCCTCTATTCTCCTTTCTTTTTTCTTTTTACTTTAAAGAGTTTACAAGAAGTCTGTTAAAGAATCTTATAGCTTGTGCTCTGCTATACTGAATTTAATACAAAGCTTTGAAATTGGTTGTTTTAACGTGGTTATTGCTTATTGTCTTTTAGTATAAATGTGTTGTCTCAAATGCATGCTAAATTTTCCATTTTGTTACTGTTTTGACCAAGAATTGCTACTTTTTGTATTTTATTCAGTTTCCCCTTTAAAGTAAAACTTCCAAATCAACTTGAACTTTGGCTGCCTTCCTACTGAATGCTTCATAAGATTTTAGGCCAGTCATAAAAATAAATTTATTTTGTAAGTATTAGGCTAATGTCAACAATATTGTCACAAATATCAACAAAAAATGGTGCAGAACAGGAAATATTCTGCCATAAGATGGTATTGGAATAAAAGATACATGTAGCTTTATAAATTTAGGGTACAGAGATGTACTAAAAACTCATTGGGTTATCCAATCCATGAAAAAAAGTTTATATTCTCTTTAGAATTAAGGACTGAAAAAGCAGATTTCTAATGTCAATGAATTTTATCACTAGTAGTACAAATCACAAGGATTTAGGGAGATAATACCACCAACACAAATTTTCTCAGTTTAACTACATCAGTTAGAGTACCTCCCTGTTTTTAAAGTAGAGCCATGCTGGCAAAAGGTCTGCTCAGTTTTATGTAGTTATTTCACTAGGCAAACTAGGTTGAGCTGTAATCACAAGAGCTGGTGTACACTCTCTTTATGTTAGAAGGATTTCAATACCGTAACCATGCAGGCAAAACCTTTAAAGAATAAAAAGCTATTCACTTCCTAGTGTTTAGCAGCACAATTCTATATTTCAGCCTGTCATGGTTTGACATGCCAGCCTTTTCTGGTAAGGGGGATGGAGCTGTAAAGATGACGTCTGTAAGAAGTTGTTTGCAACTCTCCCCAGCTCTGAGCCAGACCCATGTCTGGGACCGAGCCAATTAGATGCCTCCACGATCACTTTTTAAGAAGAAGCCGGAAGAGGAGGTTGCTTTTCCTCCATCTTTTTCCTGCTTCTTCTTTCTTCTGTCCCTTCTTCTTCTTCTGGCTGGTGGTGGTGCAAGGAGTAGGAACAATGAGAGAAACAGCCATGCGGACTCCAAGGCCAGTGATGAAAGAGAGGAGGAGGTGTACCAGAGCAGAGACTCCCCTGCATTCTGTGGAGAGAATTGGAGAAGCTGAGATATTCACCAAGGACTGTGTCCCGAGAGAGGGACCCCGTATCGGTAGAAGAAACTGCAATTGTGATGAAGAATGCATGCCAGAGATATTTACCAAGGACTCTGTCCCGAGAGAGGGAACCCATATCGGCAGAAGCCGCAGCTGCTGGGAGCAACCCATGCCAGAGAAGTTTGCTAAGGACTTTGTGCCGGGGGAGGAACCCCGTGTTGGAGCAGGGGAAGAATGCCAGGAGTCATCCTCTTCTGAGAAGACAGAAGCGGCAGAGCCCATCTGTGAGAGACTGACCACATTCCCCATTCCCTGCCCCCCTGAGCCGCTGAGGGGGGAGGAGGTAGAGATATCGGGAGCAGTGAGCTGGGCCTGGGAAGAAAGGAGGGATGGGGGAGGGAGATCTTAAAGTGCTGGTTGTAATTTTCTCATCATCCTACTCCCTTTTGCTTTTATTCCATTCTGTTTCTTGTAGAATAAACTTTCCTACTTTCCTCTCTAAGTCGAGTACTGGAGTTTGTTTTGCCCGGAACCGTAATTGGCAGCGAGCCCTCCCTGCCCTTGTCTTAATCCACAACAACCTTGCTTATCTTTTTACTCCCATTTCGTTGGGCCCTCCGCCGTCCTAACGAGGGTGGGGGTGAATGGGGGCACCGAGCGAGGGACTGTCGTGGTGCTGCTATGCTAGGTGGGCCAAACCACGACACAGGCATGCACTTCCAAGTCAGTTTTAAATGGGGTGAAAATTACACACTTCTGACATGACAACACGACTTTTCTTATGACCTAAATATGAACAGCACTGTACAAGTCAACCAATATTCGTGATCCTATGGGGATTCCTCATCTGGTATAAACTGTCATAATTTTTTGATGCAAGCAGACGTATGATAGTTGACATCACTTGCCCCTAAATCTTTGGACAAGACCATGAAAAACTATTATTTATAGATGGATTTGAGAAATATCTTCAGATTGATGACCTCTAACAATTGAGCTAGTTTCATTCCTTGAACATCACTATGATTTCATATCATGAAAGAATTTCATCCAATAAATTAAAGAGCAAGGCTGGGGATCAGAATATTTTGTTTTATTGATCTGAATAAATGTTTGTAAATTTGAGAAACACTAGGTTGGTATGATTTTGTCATGGTTCCATCCATCCAGCAATGAAGCACCACAACAGTCTCTTGCTCACTGCCCTCCATCCACCCCCACCCTCGTTAGGGTGGCAGAGGCCCCAGCAAAATGGAAGGAAAAATATAAGCAAGGTTGTTGTGTGTTGAGAGAAGGGCAGAGAGGGCTCGCTAGCAATTAGGGTTCCAGGCAAAACAGACTACAGTACTCGAATTAGAGAGGAAAGTAGGAAAGTTTATTCTACTATCTACAAGAAACAGAACAGAACAAAAAAAAACCAAAAAAGAGCAGTGTGCTTGAGAAACCAGCACTCCCTCCCTCATCCCTTCTTTCTTCCCGGGCCCAGCCCACTGCTCCTGATATCTTTATGTGCTCCCCCCTCAACGGCTCGGGGGGCAAGGAATGGGAAATGTGGTCAGTCTCTCACAGATGGGCTCTGCCACTTCTCTCTTCTCAGATGAGGGTGACTCCTGGCATTCTTCCCCTGCTCCAATATGGGGTCCCTCACTTGAGACATGGCCCCCTCTGGGCATAGTCACTGCCTCTGATGAGAGGTCTTTTATGAAGTGTAAACAGATCTCTGCTTCTCCACTCCTCTCCGCAGGATGCAGGTGAGCCTCTGCTCCAGCACACTTCCTCCTCTCTTCCCTCACTGACCTTGGAGTCCACGTGGTTGCTTCTCTCTTTCTCCCAACTCCTTGCACCACCACCAGCCAGAAAAGGAAGAAGAACAGCAGAAGAAGGAACAGGAAGAATCCCTCCTCTTCTATCTTCTTCTTAAAAAGTGATCTTGGAGGTGCCCAGTTGGCTCAGCCCAGAAGTGGATCTGGCTCAGAGCTGGGGAGAGTTTTTAGCAACTTCTTACAGGAGCCATCTTTACAGCCCCTTCCCCCTTACCAGAAGTGGCTACAAACAAGACCATGACAGATTTTCTTTGCAAACTGTATCAAGAAAAACTGGAGCATATTGATTCTGGATGAGTGAACAGATGACAGAGTAGGTTGGTTGCTCACAGTTATTTTGTGTTTGAGACAGTTTTGGGACAGAGGAGGATGTCTGTTTTGAAAGATTTCAATATAGACACTATAATCACAACAATAGTTTTCCTTCTTATGATTACATGTTAAGCAGTGAAACTGAGTTTCTAACTAAGATAGAGCCTAGGCGCAAGTGTAAGTTATTTTCTTAAAGTACACCAAAAATCATGTTGCGTGAGTAACTGAAAGCAGCAGACTAATGTCTTTTCTGGGTGCTTCCAGGAACCTATTTTTCATTTCTTACATTTATTTTTCACTTTTTCCTCTTCACATTAGTGGCATGTTTTGGTGGTGGTGGTGATTTTTGGAAACTAGCATCCTCTCTGTTTATGGAGGTGTTTTCAACCTTTTTTTCAACTCAATTTAATTTAGAACAGGTATTATTAGATGATTTTTTTGGTAGTAATTTCTTTCTTCTCCACTGCCTTTATTGATTTGATATAAGAATATCTAATTTTTTATGAAAAATAAGATGGCCTATAAGACATGAAACATAGATTTCATGTAGACTGTGATTTGCAAGATGTACTAATTCTACATCATCTCTGCTGATTAAGTGATTAAGAGATTTCTGTTTCCAGATATCTACCTAAAATCTTGGCCAAAGTTCATGCATACAGGCTGAGTAGTTGGCGTACCTACTTTTGAGCTCTTTCAATTAGCAACCCAACCTCCTAACTTAAGTTTCATCTGCCTTTATCTCCGTAAATAAAAATCATGAAATGCTGTGGCTGAATGCTCTAACTCTCATTCCTTGTTAGGCCTATGGGTGACACAGAGTTTTCCATTTCTGCCTTCTAGACTTTTCTGTAGCCAGCATGTTGTGTAATCTAACAGAAGCTGCAAAGCAGAGGCTTGAATTTCTTACCAATATAATCTAAAAAACATGATTCAGGTCCAAAGGTATTTGAGACATAAAATCTTCCATAATTTCACATTAAGATAATATGGGTGATTATGAGCCAGCAGTGTGCCCAGGTGACAAAGAAGGCCAATGGCATCCTGGCCTGTATCAGAAATAGTGTGGCCAGCAGGATCAGGGCATTGATTTGTTCCCCTGTGCTTGACACTGGTGAGACTGCACCTCAAATACTGTGTCCAGTTCTGGTTCCTTCATTACAAGAAGGATATTGAGGTGCTGAAGCATGTCCAGAGACAGGCAACAAAGCTGGTGAAGGGTCTGAAGAACAAGTGTCATGAGGAGTGGCTGAGGGAGTTGGGGATGTTTAGCCTAAAGAAGAGGAGTCTGAGAGGAGATATAATCACTCTCTATTACTACCTAAAAGGAGGAGGGTGGGGGGTGTAGTAAGGTTGGGCTCAATCTCTTCTCTCCAGTAATGAATGATAGGGCATGAGGAAATTGGCTCAAATTGTGCCAAGTGAGGTTTAGATTGAATATTAGGAAGAACTTATTCACTGAGGGGATTGTTAGTCACTGGCACAGGCTGCCCAGGGATGTGATGGAGTCACCATCCCTAGAGATATTTAAAAGCCGTGTAGATGAAGTGCTGAGGAATGTGGATTTGTAGTGCGTTTGGCAGAGTTAAGTTCGTGTTTGGACTTGGTGATCTTAAAGGCTTTTTTCCAATCGTAATGATTCTGCTGCATGAATAAAGCAGCATGAATAAAGTGGAAAATACTCAAGTGCCACTCTATAAACCTGTTGTTTCTTATGATCCAAAATATGTAATGCAATCCTGATTACCTCATCACACAAGTACATCCACGGAATTGGAGAGTGCTCAGACATGAGCTGCAGCACAAAACAGTGCTCACATGAACGGAGACTAAAATAATCAATGGCATCCTTTAGAGATGTGTCTCTGCTTATCAAAAAGAAGGATGTTTGTATGGACTTAAAACCCTGCCTAGCAGAACACAAAATGTGTATTTTCCCACCTAAGTTGGATTTTGCAGTATTTGCTGTGTTTAAAGTATTCTCCTGTTCCTGCTGTTCCTCAGGGTCCTTGCTATTATTAGAACCAAGTCACCAGGGAAATTAAACCAGTGTTCAAGAAGTAAGGGGAAAAAACAGGGAAAGAAACTGTGAGGACAATCCAATTGTTCCTATGCCACTTGATTCAATAAGAACAAAAATATTAAAATGATTTAGGATTGCAAGTTGCTTTTGTACTGACTAGTTTACCATGCATGCAAAAGATCAATTAGATGGCCTTGAGCTAGCCAATAGTGCACTGTTGATCTGAGCAGTCAAACTTCTCCAATTATTAAGGGAAAAAAAATGAAGTTTAAACTCCAGAATATCTTTTTCTTGATGTGTGTAATTCTTCTGAATGTTTGGGTTGCGCTGGTTTAATTGTGACAAGCATAATGCAAAGATAACAATTACCCAGTTAAATGAGTTGGCATATTTCTATTAATCATTCTGATGAAATTATTAAGCCATCGATCTATCTTTAGCACTAATATGCACTACATGACTAGTGAACATTACATTGATAACAAATCTAGAGAGAATTTTTACCCTTTTTGAGAAGTATCAGCTAAGCAAACTGGATAGCTGTGTGCATCCATCATACACTGGTAATGCAAAAGGTTGAACCAGCCTTGCTGTCACTTGAGAAACTATTTTCATTAGTGTGGGCAAGATTTGACCCAGCTTAATGAGTTTTTCCAGAGCATAACATAACTTTTTCATTTTTTGCTCCTGTAAAATAACATTTCTTTATAGGTAACAGTTGCAGTTTGCATCTGTTCTTTACCTTTCACACTGCAAGAAGCAAAAACATAATGGATGGTTTTCAAAGCCCTGTTTTTGACAGGCTTCCAAATTATTTCAGTCTCCAAAATGAAAGATCCTGAGTCATGTATGTATAGCATAGAGGGTTGCGAGATGAGTACGTGGCTGGCTTCCTGTGCTGTGGTTGGAGAAAGCTAGGGACCAGCTAATGAGAGGATGAAAGGATCAGGCCAATGGCTGCATACAGTACAGAAAGTTAAAAAAAGGAAAAAAAGGAAGGTGATATAAGGTGATACTTAGAATGCAGGCCCAGTCTCGGGGCAGCATTATATGGGAGTTGTTTGTGTAGGTCTTATGATGAGATTTGATATTTAGTGAGTTGGATTAGCCAGGTCTGTGTTGAGCTCATGGGCAAAATGATTATTTACATTTTGTTCCTCCCTAGCTGATTTATTTGTATAAATAATAATAATAGAAAATCAAATATTCTCACTTATTTCTGTTCCACTATGTGAGATACTACTGGGAGGTGATGTCTTATGAGGGCCTGTGCCTGCCGCATGCTGTCCTAGGCACTGAGCCTGGGGTGTTGGATCACAGCTGGGAAAAGTACCCATGGTATTTTGCAATTCAGCAGCCAACTCTTCCCATTCTGAGTGCAGACACAACTGGTTCAGTGGAGCCAATGTGCTTGAATTGTGAAGCTGTGTGTTTTCCTGAGTTTCCATTTCCACCGTAACTTTGCGTTCATGTTTTCTCCAAGTACAGAAAATGTTTCTTGCTAGTGAGTTGGTGGAAACATAATCAGTGGGAGCTGCACGATGGTACAACAGAAGAGCTTCTCAGGTGCTGCCAAATGGTCAGGGGCTGAAAATATGTCAAATACTCAAATTAGAAAATTAATGTTAAAAAGAGGAAAAGTAGAGTAGAGGCATCATTTTTTTCTTTAGTTTTTGTTTTTGTTGTTTGCTTCAGCATATTCCAGAGAAAGAACTTGCTGTGATTTGATGCTCATAAAATCTAAGAGCAGTGGGAGACACAATTAACAGATCACTGAGATTTGTGAAGTGAAACAATAGATTAATTTGACCTATGGCTTTCAGTAGCCCAAAGATATTTTTGTGTCATCCTTTCTTGTGCTTGTGATGTTTGATAATAGCTATACAGAATGAGATGGTGCGGTAAATTTTCTGCCAGTGTGGGTACTGCTAGAGGAAGTCTATGGAGAGAAAAGTATAACACGGAAACCAAGGGCAAACAATGCCAAGGGCAAATAACTCCAGTAGACAACTCGGGTATGTGGTGTTTAGTATAAAGGATTGTAAGTAGAGAAGCTGCTGCATAGAATGAGGAATATCAAGACAGATCTGAATGAAGCCCAGAAATTAAATCTATCACTATTTTTCCGAGGTCTTATTTACAACATAAAATCAGATCATCAACTGATATAAAGTGGCTTATGGCCTAACAATAATGCAACATGGCTGAATATTAATACAATTAGGACAACTGAGCGCCATTAGAAATCTGTCCACTAAAGTCTCCACCCATCCTATAAAAACATGACTGAATTCACATTGCTGCATTAAGCTTCCCGAAGCACCGTGCACCATCCAAATAGTGAGCAGTGACTAAGCAATGTCCTATGTTAATGAATATTCAAACGTAGACCCATCATTTGGCTTCCTTCGGCTTTTTAATTTTCTAATGCCTTTTCAAGGTCTGTGCTTTTGGGATGGGGAGGGAGACGTTTGCTCTTGGAGGAAAAAGGCACATTGCCATTTCATTTCTTAGTAGAGGTTTGTAATGCGATTACGAAAATGTGAATAATAATCAAATAATGTAGAGACTTATTCCCTATGGATAGCAAAAATAAATTTCAGTCAAATGTTTCCGGCAGAAATCTCAAATTTGTCATGCAAAGTACTTCTCTGCATTCAAACATAATGTATTTATGTGAGTCAGAAACATCAAACATTAGGATAAATAGCCAGATTATAAGTACAGTCTGCTTATGAAATGGTTGAAATAGAAGTGCAATTAATGAAACTGGCAGAATGGCTGTGATGCAGTGTTAACGCCTTGAGATTTAAAGAAAGCATCCATATCTGCTTTACAACATGGGGTGGAGGAGACACTTTGAGACTGCTTCCCATTCTCCCCTGTTAACAAACTTTGACTACCTTTTCATTCTTTGCAACTTATATTTGTGCCAAAAGAAAATTAGGAGCAATTTTTACCAACTTCTTCTGGGCTCACATTTAAGAGAGAACTGAGGCTTGGGAGGCCAAGGGGAAGAAAATGAAAAGATGGGCAACGTAATCAATACTTTCTATCTCAAAGACAGCGTAACACTGTATACTTCTAAAAAAAGAGACAGGGTTAGGGAAGGGTGATATGTGCCTATATCTGACAAAAGTGCTACTAAGAACTCATTATCCCAGCTCTTCCAACTCTACTGACCAGTCAGAATTGTTCTCTAAGTTGCTGCAGGTCTTACTTGCCCTCAGAGGAGCTGATTGATTAGTGGTAGCTTCTGTCTCCTCACTTGCTTTCTCTGCATCCTTAAAAGGGAACGGGTATAATCAGAAAGACATCAGTTGGATCTATAGATATTTGTGAGAGGTTAGATAGGAGTGGCATAAAACATATGAACTGATAGGTTTTAGTAATTGTGTGGATCCTATGTATTTCTGGGGCTGAAGGGTGCACGTTTGGGAAAAAGAGTGGGAATAAGCATCAGCTCTGAGGTATATTAGCCCTCTGTATTGGTTTGTGTGCATATGGTTCTTTACTGGAAATATTTTGTGCAGATATGCCTCAGCAGTCTGTCGTCAGTGGATTTGGTCAGTTTTCTGTGTCCATCAAGTTTGTAAGGACCTTGGAGGGCATGCCCAAGCAGAAGATGATGGGTGCAATGCCAAGCTCAGTTAATATTGCCTGATGGCCATGGCTCACATGGTTTTTTAGCAGGGAAAAAGTGTAGAGATTCAACTCAGGCCACCAAAGTCTACCTTTTGGACACTATTATAGCTGTGTTTATTGCTGCTCTTTTTTTCAGTCATTCTCATTTTTAATATTTCAGTGTGATTTGACTAGCAGTAGCAGAAATCTTTGAATTTACCATACCATTGTGTTGCAGGTAAATTATAACACCCTGCTCCAAATAAATGGAGCAATTTAGTCCAGTATTCACATCTTAGTTGAACCTGCTCAATTCCAAGGTGTCACAATTGTTTAAATATGTCATTACTTATTTTAGTAAGTGAATATAACAAACCTCAGGTTGGTTTTGATGAGCTGGTGCAGGCAAAACCCAGGTTTGGATAACCAGTGCTTAATACCGAGGTCATATGAAGGTAAAAGAATGGTAAATATGGTAGTATGATAATTTTGAATCTGTACTGGATTTGTTACAACTTACATAGCCTTGAACCTAGCATAGTTTATGTCCAGTTATCCATGGCCTACAGATGTTTCTCAGAAGGATTTTACTAGGAAATAGATATGTTACTCTGTTCACCATAAGGGAAGATTCCTCTGTAAAGGAAGAACCTTATTAATCTTGGATTTTTCTTTTCTTGACTTGAACTGAGCTGAAAGTGTTTTCCTTCAGTAAAGCCTTTCTTCCCCTTTAACTCATCAATAGCGATCCAATGAGTCCAAGCTCTCTGTGCGATGAAGCTATTCTTCCAGCAAACATGGAAAACCAATAGGACCCCGTGTTTTGTTATGAGGTGGTATCATACTCAGATTAATTCCTTCTTCCAGTGAGTCTGTAAGATGTCCTTACACTCCTATACTCCTCCTTACTCCTGTAAGAAGCCTGCTTAGAAGCTTTTTTCCTACTTGGTAAGCATAGCAGAATAAAGATAGAGGAAAAAGTTGGCAACTCTCTTCCTTGTCCCTCAAGAAGTGCTCATGGTGATTTGTGATAAGGCAAATACCCAAAGAATTGCAAAGATCTTTCTTCAGCTGTTCATAAATCCAGAAACTGATCTATTTGTACATTGTGGCCAACTGAGAATCTACTTAGAAAAGTAACTCTAGAATGAGATAAACGTTCCACAATGCCCCTTGTTGATATTGATATAGCCTTCACTTGCAGGTGTTATTGGTCAAAAATGTATTTATTAAACAAATTATTCTCTGATATTTCATTTTCATGAAATTTCAGCATTTTGTGGAAATTCTAATTTCCATTCTAATTTCAATTTCTAAGGTGGGCTGTTTTTTTTTTTTTTTAAGAAATGTCATTGTGTTTTGGTCATGGGCTTGTCTGAAGCTGTTTCTGGTAATGGGGTAGGGACCGTAATGGTGGCTTCTCTAAGAATTTGCTCGAAACTTTACCTGGCTCTAAGTCAGACTCACCTGTGGGACTGAGATGGTTGGGCACCTCCACAGTCACTTTTTAAGAGGAAAGAATAAGAGGATTTGTGGTGGAAGGTGGAAGGTGGATGGTGGAACGAATTGAGTGAGAGTGAAGTGACCACACAGACCTCAAGGTCAGTGAGGGAGGAGAGGAGGATTGTGCCCAGAGGAGGCCATGATTCTGTTGCAAGGCAGTGTAGGAGCAAAATGTGCCTGTAGTTCTGTCAGCTATGAGTGAATCCCATGCTGGAGGAGTCTGTGAGAAGCTGCAGCCCTTGGGAAGGTGTCAGAGAGGTGCATTAGGGGTTGTATCCGATGGAAGGGACCCCACATTGGAGCAGGGGAAAAATGTGAGGAGTCTTTCTCCTCTGAGTAAAAAGAAACAAGCAGAGACCATCTGTGAGAGACTGACCACATCCTGCATTCCCTACCCCCTGTACTGCTGAGGGGAAGGAGGTAGAGATGTCAGGAGCAAGGAGCTGGGAAGGAGATCTTAAAGTGCTGGTTGTATTTTTCTCATCATGCTGCTCTGATTTTGCTTTCTGTCCTATTTTGNGGATTGTGCCCAGAGGAGGCCATGATTCTGTTGCAAGGCAGTGTAGGAGCAAAATGTGCCTGTAGTTCTGTCAGCTATGAGTGAATCCCATGCTGGAGGAGTCTGTGAGAAGCTGCAGCCCTTGGGAAGGTGTCAGAGAGGTGCATTAGGGGTTGTATCCGATGGAAGGGACCCCACATTGGAGCAGGGGAAAAATGTGAGGAGTCTTTCTCCTCTGAGTAAAAAGAAACAAGCAGAGACCATCTGTGAGAGACTGACCACATCCTGCATTCCCTACCCCCTGTACTGCTGAGGGGAAGGAGGTAGAGATGTCAGGAGCAAGGAGCTGGGAAGGAGATCTTAAAGTGCTGGTTGTATTTTTCTCATCATGCTGCTCTGATTTTGCTTTCTGTCCTATTTTGAGTTGGTAGTAGATTAAACTGTTCTTATTCCCTTCCCTAAGTATTTGAGTCTTTTGCACTTTGCCTGGAACTGTAATTGGCAGTGAGCCCTCCCTGCCCTTGTCTCAGCCCTTGGTTACCTCATTTCCTCCCATCTCGCTGGGGCCTCTGCTGTCCTACAAAAGGTGAGGATGTGTGTGGAGCAAGCGGTCTGCTGCACGATTGCTGGCTAGGCTTAAACCACAATAGTCTTTTATCTAAAAAATGTGGAAATATTTTGATTTGTCTCCTTTTCTTGTAGATTACAAGATAGTACTTTTGTATGGATCTTGTTAATGCTGTCCAGCCTTAATTAGAGAGATGGGGTTTTTAATTACCTTTAGAAGTTTACAGGAAACAGAATAAACCAAAATGGTGAACTTTTGAGTTGTATCAGTGAGTGCAATGTCTTCAGTAACTCTGGCAACTACTTTCTTAAAACCAGTTAATAAATTATTTAGAAAGTACTTGTTCATGGGAATAAATGGTTGGTGTTTTCAAGATTTTTGCTTAACAGGAATCTCATCACTTTATATTTGTAATTTAAATCAGAATTATTTTTTAATCTGTTGAATCTGTTATTAAAACTTTTAGTGTGTCCATATGGAAGAACAACGGAACAATATATCAATAGAAAACTATCAGAATAATAGGTAGGTCTTTTAACCTTTTGCCTGTATCAGTGAATGAGTCCATAATGTCTTTTCTAGATCTACTTAGGGACTAAATACATTGCTTAACAGAGTGAAAATAAAAAGCCCTCCCAGGTCAATGCTGAAGGCTTTCTGGCAATTTTTTTCTGATGTTTGAGTCAAATTTCCTGTTTTAGTTTGTTCCCATTGCCTCTTGTACTCTCACTGGGTGCTAATGAGAAGAGCCTGAATTCATCTTCTTTACATCCTCCCTTTGCATACTTACACGAGTTGAAAAGGTCCTCTCCTGAACCATCTCTTCTCTAGGCTGGATAGTTTCAGCTCTTTCATCATATTAGAGAGGCTCCAGTCCATTATTCATCTTTTTACTCCTTTCCTAGACTCTCTCCAGTATGTACATTGCCTCTTGTACTGGAGAGTTCAGAACTGGACACAGCCACAGTATGTGGCCTCACCAGTGCTAAATAGAGGGGAAGGATCACTTTCATCAGTGTAATTACAGCTCAGGATACCATTTGCCTTCTTTGCCCCAGGACGCATTGCTGCGTTGTGGTCAGCTTATCCACTACAACACCCAGATCCTTTTCTGCAAAGCAGTTTTCCAGACAGTCCTACCCTGAACTGTACAGGTGCCTGAGTTTATTCCTAGTCAAATGCAGGACTTGGCGTTTATATTTATTGATTTTAATGAGGTTCCTGTTTCTTGTTCTCCAGCTTGTCAATGTCAACATCCCTCACCAAATTCCTAATTGTATTCTTGCGTACTTACACCATGGCTCTGTATTCCTCCTGGGTCACTTGGCCACCTCTCTGCTTTTTATGTGTTAGCTTAGTGCTTGTCTGTGCAAGTCTCCAGCTACCTTTGCTTGGTTTCCTGCTTGCTGGGAAGGATCATACTTGAATTTGAGAAGGTGATCCTTCAAATGTTGTGTTTGACCTGAAATTGATTTTTTCTTGTCAGATTAAAACCATATTTTGCAATGATTGTTCCTAACTGTGATTAGGAGCATTTCTGAAAAGCTAGACAAGGCCAACAGCACCTGGGTAATAATGAGCATTCAGGCATGTAGACTTTGTGTCTGATTCAGGATTGATTTAAATCACTACAAAAATTCTCATTGATTTCCGTAAGCACAGAGTCAGGAAGTGGGTTATTCTTGTGGTTCATGAGGTCAGTGTAACATTTGGGAAAGAATTAGTCCGTGCTACATGTAAAATTGAGCCTGTAAACTTTTTGTGGGCATAGTAAAAACTGATTATTGAAACTAATCTTAAATATTTGGAGTTTAGCCCTTCCTGAAAAAAACTATCAAGGATTTAGTAGAAAATAAAAGCTTTTCTATTACATTTTTAAACATGTACTAGCAACTAGAATAGAGTTATGAATGAATATAGAACCCCAAAGGAAAGCAAGAAAAGCCCACAACCTCTAAAAAGGAAAAAGTCTCAGTTAACTATTTGGGTTTTCTCAGTAATTGCTAGGCAGACCAATGGATTCTATTTTATCAGGATTTTCAATGAAGAGCCTCTTACAATAATAAAATTATTAATGGCATTTAATAAATTATTTTCAAGATTGAGGTCTTAATGAAGTTTTTACCTCAAGCAATTTAAAGGGATGGTGTCGATGCAGTAATTTTGTAAGCAGACTTTCTTCTTTTTAGAGCACATATATTAAACCTTTTTCTAGGAAAAACACCTGTTTATACATCAAACTAAAAATGTGTTATGTCCATCATAATAAAGGGGGAAACGAGCAGCCTGTGGATAGTGAGCTTTTCTCAGAATAAGTAAAACTCATATATATGATAAAATGAGCATAACTGCAAAGTGTGAAGGTATCTACATAAATATGCATATGCCCTCATTACACATTCTTTTTCTAAAAGCGTCTTGCTAAAAGCAACCTGGCATACCTTCACTAAAAAAAAAGTACTTTCATCTTTGTTATTGTTTTTTAATGTTTTCTTCAGCAAACAATACTTTTATGTTTTAAGTATTGATCCTTACCAGAAGCAGAGTTTTATGTCAATGTTAATTTTGAATTGTCTACTGAAAAGATGCATTAACTATGTTAGTAGTCAATACCTTCTGTGTGTTCTACTGACATCACAGGGCAGGCTTGTCTTTCTGGGATTTTTTGATAAAACAACAGTTCCTAGCAGACAAACAACGTTGGCAGTGCATACTTCATTCCCTCTATATGTAAGGTGTGTTTCATTCCATGTATGTTTGTCAATTTGGCATATAATCTACACATTAACTAACAGAGCAATCAGTAATTTTTAAAAGGTATTAAATCGCACATCTCTAGAATTTTTAAGTAGTACAATCTACATATTTTCAAATGAACTAATGTAAGCCGTTTCCACCTCAAAAAGAAGTTTTTCATAAAGGGATAAAATCCTTTGAAAGTAAGAAATCTTACAATTGTTGCTGAAAGTCTGGGCAAGGCTTTCTCTGGGCTTTGCAGCTTGTGAAACACTTTTTTTTCTCCTCCTGTTTTTGAACATAGTAAGTGATATGGATTTTTATCAAGGAGGTTAAAATGATGGTGAATGTAATGGTAGAGTCTTTTAAACACAATTCTTTTTCATGTACAGAATGTTCATATTTTAAAGTTATTTCAAGTTTTTGGCTAAAAACTCAAATACCTTGTTTCATGTTAATAAATGCAATAGTCATTTAAATATTGTCAAATTTCAACAATTTCAGTTACAACTACAAATTTTGAAGAGGAATAATAAAGAAAATGGGCAAAAGAATGGGTTTTATGTGTGCAGAACAGAGGGAATTTTCTGCAAGGCTCTAGAGACAGGAAATCATTTAGTTTGTGTAGTTCAGCCTCTCAGTAACAGCAGAAGCTGAGTAATATACATCATTCATCCATATCCTGAAGAGGAGATCAATGCCATCCAAGAAGAAGGACTCTTCAGAGGCTCAACAGCATGTAGAAGGTAGCCCTTCAGCCATTTCATGTGTGGGAGGAGGCAAGGTACTTTCCTTCAGAGATCCCCAGCACGTGGCTTGGCTTTCATGTCATGCCTTGGCTGGGAGGATATAAGCCTAGTTAAATGGTAGTTGTTGACTTGCATGTTCTGTAATAGGCGTGACACCATTTGATACTTAGTTGTGGCCTAGTATCAAACAACTCCCTTCAACTGCAGATCTGAGGCACAGCTCGAAGAATAATTATGTTCATCTGCAACAAGCCAGGGACTGGCTGACAGAACAAGTAGCATTAACGAAGGTGGAGACTGCCAGCATTAATAATGATTATATGTGCCACTTCTGCCTGTGATGAGCTGCCAGCTTGTAAGTGCTGAACAATTGAGTGACCTTGGACAAACCCTTCCCAATAATGATACAGCGTTTGTTTTAATATGAAAGTGACAAGAAGGAAAAGATCACAGTGTATCTTTCTTTCATGCCATCCCTCATCTCCAAAATGGATGCATCTCATGTGAGTTTAATAATTCATTTCATATGCAAAGCCTCTTTCTCTGGTATTAAGAACATCTTCATTTCAAAGCTTAGAAAGTTAAAGAAAACTGAATGCTAGAGTCGAGGAAGAAAGATAGTTCTTATACCTGACAGTAACTGTCACCTGCTTAGAGATAATAAAAATATCCTCTGAAATTTAAAACTACTTTATCTCAGCTTAGGTACCTGCAAACTTTTTTTTTTTTTTTATTTGAATCCTTTCTTTTTTATTATTGAGATTACTCAGTTAATTGAGCTAAACTTACCTGTTTTATTTAAGTATAAAAATATTGACAAAATATTTGTGGTAAAAATATGAACCATTCCTAATCTTTTTCTGCACACCTTTGGGAGATTTTTTTTAAATATAGACCACCTGCAAAATTGTTTGAATAAAATCTGTCTAAGCAGAAGAACAAAGTCCAGGACTGACAAAACTGTCTGAAGAAAGCTATCTGCAAATATAAGCTGTCCCATGAATTGGAGGGGAAATCTATATAAGACGCTAAGAAGACTCTAAGCTCTGATTCTCAGGATTCCTTCAAAACCCTGACAAATGGCACAGCTTTAGTATAATTTTTAGAAGCTCACTCATCTTTCCCTCATAAATGTTTAATTTCTCTTTTCAGCATTGCTTCTCAGCTAGTCCACACAGGAAAGCATTTATTCAGATACTTGGTGGGACACTGGATGCATCTTCAGCACAACTCTCTCTTTTTATAACATTATTTCTTTTGAAGACCCCTTAAAAAAAAATGTAGATCCCAGCCCACAATCTAGCACAAGAACAAAGATCAGTATTTGTCACTGTCACGGTGTGAGAAAAGATTACCACCTTGAATAGGAAATCACGCCTCCAACTACTTTTAGAAGTACAAAGTATCATACCACATGATACAGATCTAATGACTTTCAAAAAGAAGGTAACCTTTTCTTCTGGTCCACTTTTTTTAACACATTCTTCTGATGAGGTATTTCTGAGGACTGAAGCTGAGCAAGGTGAGCTTTTGCAGTGCAGTACAGCAGATATGTGAATTGGCTGCTGAGAAACGTGACTGCTACTGTGTAACATTTTTTATGAAGGGGTTTTACCACTGTTATTTTGAGCACCTTAAAAAAGAGGGTTTTTTTTCTGTAGTGAAAACCTTAATTCCTATATTAATTGTGAAGAATATTAGCTTTTAGCATTATTGAATGTGTTTGGTTTCAGAAACAATTCAACAGATGTGTAGTCACACAAATGAGCAGATAAGAAATGTGAAGCTTCAGAGCTTCCACTCTGAAGAAGCATAGGGAAGCTGACTTACCCGTTTGAGTCATGGAAATTAGAGCCCATGCAAAAGAAGCCTGGCTCTCTTAGAGATTTTCATGCTTGTCCAAAAGAAAGAGTGCAGCTGTGGTCATAATCAAGCTGAAGAAGCTGAGTATGGCCTGTCTCTGAGCATGTCCAATTCCTATGGCATTCAGTGGGTGCTATGTGTCTGCGTAGGAAACTTTTGCTGTGATTTGATTTACTCACTTGTTTCAGTGAGGTTAAGAGCAATTTCGACTGATATATTCTCAAGTTGAAAGCAACATTGTTTTGAGGTGGAATTTGGAAACTGTCTTGTGAAGCATAACGCTGTGTATTTTAAGAGAAATATGAGTTTTTATTACTTCAGTGTCGTGTTTTAGAAATTTTCTTGATGTTATGAGTGGCATGACATTCGTGGAAGAATTTGAAGAGCTTTAAAACACGTATTTGGACATTTGCTTGTTGTCATACATCTTTCTTCTTACTTTAATATGTAAAAGGGATGAAAATCTCTCTTTTCCTTCAAGTCCTATTTTCACAGAATCACAGAATTCTTAGTGTTGGAAGGGATTTCGAAAAGTCACCTAGTCCAATCCCCTTACCAGAGCAGGACCACCTAGAGTAGGTCACACAGGAACTCATCCAGGTGGGTTTTGAATGTCTTCAGAGAAGGAGATTCAACAACCCATCTGGGCAGCCTGTTCAGTGCTCCGTCATCCTCACAGGGAAGAAATTCTTCCTTGTATTTCTTTGGAACCAGTTTACTGTGTTCCAGTTTATACGTATTGCCCCTTGTCCTGTCATTAGACATCATTACAAAAACAGTCTGGTTCCATCCTCCTGACACCTGCCCTTTACATATTTGTAAACATTAATGAGATCACCCCTCAGTCTCCTCTTCTCCAAGCTAAAGAGCCCCAGCTCCCTCAGCCTTTCATCATAAGGGAGATGCTCCACTCCCTTCATCATCTTGGTGACTCTACGCTGAACTCTTTCCAACAGCTCCCTGTCCTTCTTGAAGTGAGGGGGAAGAAAAAAAAAATCACATTTATATAGGAAACTGTGTGCAACATCTAAGTATTCTGGTTTGACAGACCTTATGCTATTACTCAGGGCTCAAAACCTTCGACCTGTGAACTTTCCTGACAGGGACAGGGAGAATAAAGCAAGGGCAACACAAGCACCAGGTCAGATTGGCTGCTCTGCTAGAAACTTCCTTGTAGGTGAGTGAAACAATGGTGCCAGGGTAGCTGGGTGAGCTGCACCAGGTTGGAGCTGCTGCCATATCAGGAGACTGTGGATGACTTTTGCTGGTATTCGGGGCTTCCTGTGTACGAAGAACTTGTAGCCAGTGAGGGCTCAGCCAATGATCTGTTGCATACTAGAAGCCACCGTGTTGGTGTGTGTGGTTTGTTCTTGGGTTAGGTTGTTGGTTTTTTTTTTAAGTTTTTGGGGTTTTTTTTAAATATTTCAAGAATAGTTATAAATATGCAGATTTACAATTGTGTTGTTAGAAACTTAAGAACAACGATTATGCAGCCAAAAAAGCCCTTATATTTGACACACGGTTTATGCGAATTCTGTGTGTTTGTGGGCAATGCCTGTTTCACAGTGTGTTTTTAGAACGTCTATGTTCGGCAAACTGCCATGGCTTGTGAGGCTGTCCCATCACTCCTTCCTTTCATGTCTCAAAGTTTTGGTCTGTCAAATTCCCACGTGTTTGACAAGGCTTATTTGATTCCTCAGCTGGTGCAAAAGAAGATATTCAGAAACAATCTGTTTGTGTGTTTATTGAGAGTATTTTTGTGCTACTGTGTTTCAATTTAGTTTATCGGATTAATAGAGCACAAGATATGCAATTAC
This sequence comes from Urocolius indicus, assembly GCA_013401255.1. Lineage (NCBI taxonomy): Eukaryota > Metazoa > Chordata > Aves > Coliiformes > Coliidae > Urocolius > Urocolius indicus. The sequence continues at coordinate 144,265 of WBNH01002950.1, read as the reverse complement.
ACTGTATAGCAGGGTCTGACTGAAGTTTGGTGAAGTTTGGAATCTTGTGTGGTAGGAACAGAATACCAAGCAGGATCACAACCCTGTACTTAAGCAGGGACAACTTTGGCTTTTCAAGCAATTACTAGGCACATCTCGTGAACAGGGTGTTAGAGGATAAGGGGGCCCAAAATAGCTGGTCTGTCTTCAACAGCCACTTTTTCCAAGCTCAGGATGAGAGCATTCCAGTGGGTAAGAAATGAAGCAAGGGAGCCAGGAGACCTGCATGGTTAAACAGGGAACTGTTGGGCAAACACGTGGAAGAAGAGAATCTATAGATCGTGGAAGGAAGGAATGAATACCACTTGGCATGAATATAAGACTATTGTCAGAGGATGTAGGGAGGCAACCAGGAAAGCTAAAGCCTTGTTGGAGTTGTACTTTGCAATGGAGGTCAAGGACAACAAGAAAGGCTTCTTCAAATACATTGCAGATAAAACTAACATTTGAGGCAGTGTAGGCCCACTGTTGAATGTGGCACGTGCCCTGGTGACAGAGGATACAGAGAAGGCAGAGTTACGATTCTGTGAATAGTGTTCATACAGTGTGAATTAACAGCAGAGGCAATTGGCCTCACCACTGTGAGTAAATAAAAGGTCTGGAGATCAAGAGTATGACAACAGAACCATTAGAGGAGAACGTGAAAATACTTGAGAGGTATAGAGAAAGGGAAGCAGGCCTGGCAGGAGAAACTCAATGAAAAAAGTTATATTGCTGAAAAGCTTAAAGATAAAATATAAAACCTCTCTGAATTGTGGCAGTTCCTCTCTTAATCCGCAAACCAGAAAGTGATTTTCAGATGAGTCTTTCTTCACTGAAGCCCACTAAGAAAACTTTATTCCACTTTTTAGTCATTAGACCTTCCTTAGGTGTTACATTACCTTTTTGACAGGTGGTATTTATTGATGATGCTGAGTGTGTTTTTGTGTGGGAGTGCTTGTGTACAGACCAGCCATCAGATTACTTTTGGTCTTCAGTTTTTCTTTTGGGGCTGCTACTTTTCTTTCCAAGAATTGGCTGAATTTATCATTGTGGTGGTTTAGCCCTGGCTGAGTGCCAAGTGCCCACCAAGTCATTCTATCACTCCTCCTAAACTGGTCAGGGGAGAGAGAAATACAACAAAGGGCTTGCAAGCCAAGATGAGGACAGGGAGATCACCCAGCAATTAATGTCACGGGCAAAACAGACTCAGCCTGGGGAGAATTGATTTGATTTATTAATAATTAAAATAGAATGAGTAAATGAGAAATAAAACCTGAACCTTAAAACACCTCTCTGCACCTGCCCTTCTTCTCGAGACTGTCCTTTCTTGCCACTAGCAGTGCAGGGGGATGGAGAATAGAGGGATAGGGGCTGTGGTCAGTTCATCACAGATGATCTCTTCCTCTGCCTCCTCTCCCAGTGTGGGATCCCTCCAACAAGAGATAGTTCTCCATTAACTGCTGCGATGTGAATTTTTTCCATGGGCTATATTTCTTCACAAACTGCTTCAACATGGATCACATCCACTGGGGGAACAGTCCTTCAGGAACAAACTGCTCCAGTATGGATTCTCTACTGGGTCACAAGACCTGCCAGCAAACCTGGTAAGATCTGGACTCCTCTCAGGAGGTCTCTCCTCTCCACAGATTAGCAGGTCCTACCAGGAACTTGCTCCAGTGTGGGCTTCCTGTGGGGTCACAGCCTCCTTCAGGAACCCACCCACTCCAGCGTGGGGTCCTCGATGGGCTGTGAGTGGACCTCTGCTCCATCATGGACCTACATGGGCTGCAGGGCCAGGGCCTGCCTCACCATGGACTGCACCACAGGTCACAGCGGAATCTCTCTTCCAGTGCCTGGGCACTTCCTCCTCCTCCTCCTTCTCCACTGACCTTGATGTCTGCGGACATGTTGTTCTCACATTCTCACTCCCTGTTGCTGCTGCAGTTTAGCAACTGCACAGCAGGTTCTTCACCTTCTCAAATATGTTATTCACAGAGGCGTTACGTCCATCACTAATTGGCCACGCCTTGGTCAGCGGTGAGTCCCTCTCAGAGCCAACTGGCACTGACCCTGTCAGATACAAGGGAAGCTTCTGGCAGCTTTTTGTTTAAAGAAGCCACCCCTGTATCCCCACCACTACTTAAATCTGCCCCTACAAAACCGCTACAATCATGGACATAAAAGCAAGAGTAGACACCTTAATAAACAACAAGAGTTATTTAAAAAAAGAATAGCAAGCAAACAACGAAGCAAACAAAACTCTAGACAAAAGGACAAAGATAGTAAAGATATTATAAAACCAGATATTATAACAATATATTATAAAGAAAGTTATTATAAAGCCAAGCCATACTTGAGTTATTTCTGGAAAAGTATTAATTATATATAACCTGTACATCAACAAAAAGGGCGGAAATGCTATTGCAGATGTCTGTGGATTAATTGGGTTTCACATTCTCATCCTCTTTTTTCCTAAAATACCAGTTTCTAAATATAAAATTATAGTAACAATAATTTTTAAATCAGCTTTCTCCCCTTTAATTTTCTCAATCTTTTGAATACACAAATGGACTATGAGGGAGGAAGAGACTGAAACTGGTAATAATTTTCACTGGAGAGTTGTCTGAAGGGACATCTGTCTTACAGAACTCTGGGAATTTTTATGTAAAACTTTACACAAAAAAGTAAAAAATTATTCTATCAGGCCATCCTGATACAGTACTTAGTATTTATTTCATTGTATTTTAAATGTATTGCTTAATACATTCTGCATTTCCATAGTTACAAAAGGTTTGACTGAGTGGAAATGAAATATTTGAATGTCTTTGAAACAATCATTTCTTTCATTGCTTCATCTTTCTTACTGATGTGATATTTAGAAACTACCACTATCATAGTTTCTTGATAAGCAAAATGCCGTTTTTAAACTACCATTAGCTAAAAGAACTCTATCTGAAACTAATTAACAACATATTTTATAATTTTAGCATATTTTATTTCATTGCTTTTACGGAAATGGACATGCCTTTAGATTGTTCCCAACTCTGAATAGCTGACTCTCAGCTCTAAGTGGAAAAGTGATTACCTTATTTAAAACACAATTCAATGGAACTGCCAGAGAATATTCTTGATTTTCTTTAATAATCTATAAAAGTTGGAGTTTAATAAAAAGAGGAATGGGAGAACAAGAAGGGCATAAACTAAGGGTAGAAAAAAGAGGCAAAGAGTTTTATAAATTTGAATTTATAAATTGAGAGTAGCAATATCAATCCATTAATTGAATAATATCATAGGTGTTTAAAAGCAATATATTTTTATGGCTGTTTTAAGAGGTTTTAAAGATATATTTTGCTCTCCATTTCATAAATTAGTCTTAAAAATGTCTTCCTGTCATGAAAGCAGAAATTCTGAAAATTTGTTTCTGGGCATTGTGCCATTTTGTGGTACTAATAGATCATTCTGTTCTGACAGGAAGAGTTTTAAATAAATGTCTGCTCAACAAGCAGCTGTGTGAAACAGGCTGATCCAGCCTCTGGGTCAAATACTCCCTGTCTCTGCTGCAAAACAAAATACAAAAAATAAAGGTATATAAAGGCCAATGAGGTGCATTCAGTTAGAATGGAGGACTTTCAGAGCCTCTTGAAAAGGTGGCTCCACATATCAGCAGCATGCAGAGTATGGAAAGATGTTCTTGCTGATTGCTTTGCAGCTGCAGAAGACCCTTTCGGCTTTAATAGGCTCGGAATACATTACTGATTAATCTGGCTTACAAACAACTGATGCTAAACTGCCTGATGCCCTGGACATACACCTTCATCTCATCCCTCTATAGATCAAGAGACAAAAATCTGTGGAGGAAACTAATACCAGTCAAAAAGCAAAAATAGCAGAGCAGTATAGTCATGTATTTAACTTCTATCTTACAGAATTCAGATAAAATTACGAACAAAACATACATATCCATATAGTAGTAAGACCACACTTTTCATTGGTGGGACAAGAATGAAAAAAAAAAAGTAACAAAAATTTTCTGTGTGTTTATTTCCTTAAATTTCTTTGTTCCTTGGTAAACCCCACAATATATTCTGAATATTTCTATTTATCAAATAATTAAAAGGGCCTTTTTCTGTGGTCCAGGTGTCTTTGACAAATATGTTCCATCAAGGAAAGAGAGAAGTACATGACAGATCATAGAATCGTAGAATGGTAGGGTTGGAAGGGACCTTTAGAGATCATCTAGTCCAACCCTCCTGTAGAAGCAGGTTCACCTAGATCAGGTCACATAGGAATATGTCCAGGCGGGTCTTGAAGACCTCCACGGAAGGAGACTTCACAACCCCTCTGGGCAGCCTGTGCCAGGGCTCTCTCACCCTCACAGTAAAACAGATTTTCCTTATATTTAAGTGGAACTTTTTGTGTTCCAGCTTCATCCCATTACCCCTTGTCCTGTTGCTAGCTACTATAGAAAAAGGAAATGATAATACTAAATAACCAGAAAATGCAAAGAAGAGCTGCTTTCTGATTTTTTCCTTCATCAGCTCTAATAGTAATCTCTAACATCTTAAAATATAGGTCTCATTGAGTAGTCTGAGTAGCAAATATTATCACTTTAGTAATATTGTGTCAGGATGTAAGAAAAAACATTCCAGAAATGGAGAGCTCCAAAGAAAGCAGGTTAGTAAAATGTTTGGGTTTATTGTAATGTCTAGTAACAAACTGGAGTCTGAAGGCCATCAAGGGAAGAGATAAGTGGATCTGGGCCTCCACAGCCCTCCTGAGTGTCCTTGCTTCATCCCTACTTGGTGGGAAGGGAATATCTAACATCTTGCCTTCTCTTCCTCACCTGAAAAGGAAAGTCTGTGAACAGTGCCTTGAGCTGGACCTTCCTTTCTAAAGTCTTTCTATTCTTAAAAATATCTGAAGTGCAATGATGAGCAGAGTGGTTTAAAGCCATCTTTAATTTTTGTGTTTACTCCTTAACTGTAAAGTCCCTCATTTGACAGAATAGCAGCAGCTCCTCCTCTATCTCACTTCTGCAGGGGCCACATTTTATATATTGCCATGGGAAAAGACCAGGGCTTCCTAAGGGCATGCTGTCTCACTCCTCCTCGCTGACCGTGGCTCCCCCTGAATTTGTAACATTCATTCTTCACTGATGACTTGCTTGGATCAGTGTTTTCTTTTAACCTAACTGTGTTGTCAGAGGCAGTTCTCCAGTTTGCCATAGATCTTGATTTACAGCATGAGAAAGCAAGTGGTACACATAAGAATTGCTCCTTTCTTGAAATACTTCAGCTCTTCTGAACTGAATCTGAAGCACATATTCTAACTAATTTATGGTGTTACAGCTTATTGAAGCTGATTTAATACTGAGTGGTTAATTCTTTCTAAAGCACGCTACCTATATTCTTTAGAAGGAAGTCAAAACTAGAATAAATTACTTTGTAACATTCATATTTTCTACCTTAGCTTTCTCTTCCAGTCTTCTTTTTAGTAGATCTTCACACTGCACTTGCAATTAAAATATCTATTCTGTGCTTACAAAACTTCAGTTTTTATTCACCACACTGTCTTATTACTCATAACCCCCATGAGTTAGACGGCACACAAGATTTTAGGTGCAGTGGATTTCAAAAGCTCATAGGAGTAAGTCATATAATGACAACCTGCCAAAAGTTGTTTTTTTTTTTTTTTGCAGGACATTCTGCTTATGAAAACATTGATACTGTTTTACAGAGATTTTTTCAGAGTATGCCACAGCAATGACTGCAAGGAGTACATCTCACTTCTTAAGAAGTGGTATCATACTTTTATTAAATGAACTCTTGAGAAATGAGATTGGGACTGTAACGTCAGTGCTCAAATCTGTCTCTTGTGGCAAAGCAGCCATTGTTTGCTCTTATTTTTTCTTTTCCCTAACTGTGAAATGTTATGTGTGTTCGCTGCAAGAAAGACATTGAGGTGCTGGAGCATACCCAGAGATGGGCAGCAAAGCTGGTGAGGAATCTGGAAAACAAGTCTGATGAGGAACAGCTGAGGGAGCTGGAGATGTTTAGTCTAGAGAAGAGGAGTCTGAGGGGAGATATGATTACTCTACAACTACCTGAAGGGGAGTTGTGGGGAGGTGGAAGTTTATATGACATGAGGAAATAGGTTCCAGTTGTGCCAGAGAAGGTTTGGATTAGACATTAAAAAGAACTTTTTTTACTGAGTTGTTAAGTATTGGAAGGGGCTGCCCAGGAAGGTGGTGGAGTCACCATCCCTAGAGATATTAAAAAAATGCATAGATGAGAGGCTGAGGGATATGGTTTAGTTTAGTGATGGACCTGGCAGTGTTAGGTGAGTGGTTGGACTCTATAATCTTAGAGGTGTATTACCACTATAATGATTCTTTGATTCTATGATTTCGCTATCTCACAAACCTCACCAAAGAACTTCAAGAGATTGGGGTCTGATGTGTCCAGACAGAAAAAACCATCACATGAAGTGTGTCAGCAGGTCACTCTTTGATCCTCACAGGAACAGTGGGATATAAAACAGAGATTATGCTGTGACCTTGAGGGACAGTTGATAAAAATGGCAGTAAATATTAAAGAATTCAAGAGTTCAAGAAATATTTACCAAAAGAGTTCTCTTATGATGTTAATGTAGATATTTATTAAAGCAACACTTGCCCATTTAAAACATTTGGACCAGTCCTGATGTAACTTAGTTTATAATAAACTCCAAAAATCCTGAGCTCTTTCAATATTGACTGCATACTTCCTTATGATTAAGACATCAAATCAAGGAAATGTCAAAGCCATTTTTAGAATTCATTGTGGCTTCTTTATTACCTGTTTCATGAATGACATGGTTTGTTCCTTCCATGGTACTTATTGTTATAATAACGTTACCCAACAGACTTACTCTGAGAATGCAAAACAAATGGCAAAGCATTCTTTCAGGCTATCACAAAATTATGAATGTCAATAAATTCAAAATTTCAGTAAGAAAAATATTTTTCTGTTAATAAAAATGACTAGATCTTATTTACCAACTTTCGATATTTCTGAATTTTACAGATACAGAATGGATGAATTGAGCGTATATTTTCCTTGTTCTGTCACTAGTGAATGTCAGGTCTTAGACTTTGTTGTCTGGAAACTTGACTTTTCCTGTATCATATTTCTTGAATTAATTAAATGAACTTGTAGTTTCTGGAATGCTGTGATGGGCAATTTCTGTGGAACCTTAGAAAGAGTATGATACAAAGGCTGCACAAGTGCAGACATAAAACATCTCCACTACTTCCTACATTGGCAGCCACAGCCCTGGTTCAGAGATTGTCAGAGAAAGAGCAAAGACATCCAATCAATATTATCAGGCAGGGAAAACCTGGAATGCAAATTGATGTGCTGCCTTTGGCACCAAACTGTTTCACCAACAAAGAGATTCCAGAAATGTTCTATTAAAAGGATTGCTAATGTAAAACCTGTAAGAGAGTAGACTTAAACCAGTGGGTACTGAAGTTTGAAGTTTGAGCACAGGATTGTCCGTTCTTCTTCACCCGATGCAGGCATGGTGAGCTTTGAAACAGAACTGATTTATATCCTAACAAGGCTTTAGATTGGGATCTGACATCTTAGGGAGAAAAAGAAATAAGCTAGCTGGATTTTCAGAATATCTCAAAGGGTTCTCTCGATGCTGAGGAATAGATTTCCTCCCAAGAAATATATATTTGGGTTTATCTTGATATTGAGCTTATATTTTTATGCAAACTGTTTGTCTCCATTGGTCTGCAGCTCCTCTCAGGGGAAAATAAAAGCAAACAAGACACAAAACTGTGGAGCCATTACAAAGTCATGAGACCATCACGTAGCACTGGTGACTGTCTTGTAGAAAAGTTATTTGACACAAAAATTGTACTTAACTGCAGACCTGTTGTAGCCTTCAGCTGAGCAGAAGGTGCAAAAGATTTCTTTCCCTCTTATTATGTTAAAGTGATTAGAATGTTGTTGTTGGTACACATAAGTAAATAAATGTTTCTAAATCTCCATGGCTATAGCTTTGAAACAGAGAAAAAGTTTCTTTTCAGCCTCATATTAGCAGTCTAACTGTTGAGAGCTGAAAATACCAGGAAACAAGCAGTAGTAAAGCTTTCACATGCTGACTTCAAGGAGCCTGCATAGCAGGCTCCATTAAACAAGGGGCAGTGCCACTTTCATAATAAAGCAGGAAACAGGCATATATGTTACATTCAGATTTCTAACAGCTACCAGGAGAATTCATGGGCTTTTACAGTACAAGCTTATCTTGCATTTATGCATTAAGATGACAGAATCATGAGCAGAAATTGTTCTGCTGGACTGAGAAAAACCTTGGAAGATAAAGCCTTTAGAGGTAAAATGCAAGTATCACATAAATATGTGTTTTCAAGGATGATTTTGTTGTTCTCATAGAAACCTCTGTGGGCTCACGTCATCCAGCACTCTGGAGATGCAGTTTGAATGCTGCTTCCATGAGGTGTACAAAACACTCTGCCTTTTTAAGAAAGCCTTTCCATTCACCTTTTATGTTGCTGGTTTTATGTTTTGAGAAGTCATCTTGAAATTATTTCCTCTACTGAGAGTACAGCTTGGGCTTATGGAAATAAAAACAAGAGTGGACAGACGAACACACACACCCTCCCCTGACTCAAAAAAGGAATCTCATAACAATAGCAAACCATAAAATAAATGTATCTTACCTGGAGCTTATTTGAATTATTAGGTAGTTTTCAATCTAAGAAGACGTTAACTGAAAATTAAGTGTACCTATAATTAAAATAGTTATACTAAAAGAGAGTCAGCCAGCTGGCACATACAACTTCCTCTCTTACTACTCCCAAGAAATTAAAAATAAATAAATTCATTCCTCATTATAATATTTGAAAATTAGGAACTGCTTCTCCCAGAATGTGCTGCTTGCTTTATTCAGAACAAAAACTTCTGACTTCCCTCACTGTGTGAAAACAGAGCTTGAATTAGCTGCGGTAAAGAAGAGGGAGATGGGGCATCAAAGAGCCTTCTGTTCATTAAGATAAACACCAAATATGTGTTTCATGTTTGGTTTTGCTGTAACATTTTGAATAGAGGATTAAGCAGTTGCTTCCCACATTTTAAGCTATTGAGACGGTATGGGAGAAGGAGGAGAATAAAAGGATTTAAGCTATTATGCAAAGAATTAGTGTTGAGAGAGTAAAAGGTCTCCTTATTAGTCATTGAATTCTGCATGGATTTAGTAGTGTTGAGAGTGTAACATGGCTTTCCATTTTGGTTGCACAGAAAGTACATAGTTAAGTTGCAAGAGTCCATCTAAAGTTTCAGCCTGGAGACTGATGGCTTAGGACGGGCTGTTGTCGCTTAATTATGGACTTTCAAACAAAACTATGTACTTTTTAAGAAAAAAAATAAAATACATAGTTTCATAGCAGAAATTTCTTTCTTATGTAATACTTTCTGTTACATCCTTAATTAAAATAATTTATAAAATAATTAAATAATTAAATAATTAAATAGGAAAAAAGCCTGCCCTGACCTATGTATGGCAAAGTATTAATTATTTGGAAGTACAAATGACATCTCAAGTACACAGCTTTTTCCCTTCCTGATCACCAATGCAGTCATTTCAGTTGCAGAAAGAGTCATGGTCCACCCCACTTTATGTTCTCCAAATCAATTTTTATTTGATGTGTTTTACAGATCAAGTTGATTGGACTGTTCATGTGAGTCAGTACGAACAAGAGGTTTGCAATCTGTCCACGCTTTATTCATTGTCTGTGAGTGTAGATGATGGATGGTTTTATGAATTTGCTGATAAGCAAGTTACAGCGTTTTATGTTGAGTTTTAATGAACTAGATTTGCTAATGGTTATGACCAGTATTGGAATGCTATTACTTTAGAAGAACTACTTGCTGTTGACTCCAAGGAAGTGTTAATGCATTCATTTTAGTGCCTAGGTTCTGTGAGGGGCCCTTATAGCCTTAGTTCTGTTTTTGAAAATAGTGTTTAGTTGCTGTTAGCTGACTTGTAAGCTCATTTTCATGTACTTTTGATTTATATTCTGTTTCATCTTTAAACTATCAATTGAAGTTACTTAGAAGTTACTTTTTTTGTTTTTCATATACTTTTTGCTCTAGGCATCTGCTGCTCCTCACTCTGGAAGACAGACAGTAGCTAGATTTGAGTTGACTTAGGATGGCTGTTCTCATAATTTAGGAGAAAAAGCACCATGAATCTGTACATTTAATATTTTTATGGATGCATGTAGGAGCCCTACAAGATGATAAATTATCGAAGTTTCTTACCAAATTCATTATATTTTCTTCTCTTCATTTGCCCTCCTGGTGTTGTATTTTTAACATTTCGGTGTTGCATTTTGGAGGCAGGGTGTTGGATCATCATATGAATACTTCATTTTTGTGTCAGCAGTGTTTTGTTTAAATCAAGATTGACAAAAAAAAAAAACTCACAATAATAAGCAATGGTAAAAATACATTCCTTAATGTTGCTTCAAGCCAATGCACTCAATATTGCAAAGGAGATATATGAAGCTATCAAGTTCATCCTGAAGAGATGTTCTTTGGGAGAATAACACTAAATAGGTGACAGACTTCAGTCAGAGACATTCAGTTCCACACATGAAAGAACACCAAAAAAAGCCCAGAAATGAATCTTAATGTACGACTCTTGGAGGAAGTGAAGGAAGGACTCCAAATGTTTGACAGGATTTATAGTTTCTATGGCTTCATTAGCATGTTGACTCACAGATCCCACATGGTGGTCTGTCTTGTTTGGGATTTATCAGAAGGTGGATACATCTTGGTTTCACTCCCTACTGATTGGTTTGGTGAGATTTCAGTTCATCATTTTTCTGCCTCACTGCTATCTATTAAGTGATACAGAAGTATAATGAATCACATTGATCTTTTTCTTTTCCCGAGGTACATGTGAGTTTGGATTTACTGGCAAAACAGAATTTGTTCACTTAAACCTTAATTTCTAAGATTTTTTTTCACAGCAAGATAGAAAAATAACTGTGTATTTGATTTATGACCTTCTTCCTTATCTCCAGTATTTAATTTCTCGTAATAAGAAAGATAAAAACTGTATTTGAATGCAGATCACAGAGGTTTCTGAATACAGCCTGAAAACCTGAAGCAACAGAACTTTCCTTCTAGAGGCTGTTTCAGCCTCTGATTTATCTTAATCTCCTTTTCCAAAATCTCATAGGTGTTGACATATGTCTGTCTATCTACAGTACTTTCGGGGAGAGCTAACATTTGAACACCTGAGCTACTGAAATCCTGATTGTTTGAGAGAGGAGATCGTGTGCCATTACGTTTGCCATTTACGTGATGCCAAACTGTACCAAATCAAAGGAATTCTATACTGAATACTTACTAGATATCTACGTGTCTCATATTTCTCCGATTAGATAGAATTCCATTGGAAAAATAAAATCTTACTGTATTTAGCATATAACAAGCAGATAATAAGACAGAGGTAATACAAATATAAAAAGTTATCACCAGTTAAGCCAAACAGTAGATTTAGAGTACCTTATAGTAGGAATGGACATAGTTTGAACCCTCTTGTAAATGTGATATAACTTTCCTTTCTCTTCCAGATGACTTAACTGTACTACAATATCTATAAATAGACATATACACACAGTCAAGAACTGACATTGTAATTTTACCAATGGGTTATCCAGCGCCCTGACACTCTGAACTTCCTATAGTAGAGCAGTATCAGCTTCCATAACAGTACCTAAGTAGAAGTATAAGATAGAATGGTAGGTCTGAGGTCATGCTTATCTGTCGGGATGTAGTGTACAAACATACATCAGCAATATGAGTCTCGGCAGCATCTCCAGAGGTTTGGTACACTACTTTGCCAAGGAGTTTTATTTATAAAAGTACAAGCTTTCTTTGTCAATCTCTTCTGCCTAATAACTCTGCCACTGCCAAAATATATGGTATTCATTGTGGCAACAAATAGTGTGAAAAATGAGGTGCTATTGAGAAGAAGAGTTGGTGAAGTAATCATGTCTGGTTTAGTGCAAAGTCAAAACACACACATAAGGACAAAGTAATAAAAGGCATATTAATCTTCCGAAATGTAGGAATTTCCTTTCTGACAGAGAAATTCCTACACTTCTATGGTAGGAAGAAGTAAGTCATTAATGAAAGCATCCTTTGTGCTGAATGTGTTCCTACATATGTAAATACAGTGAATGATATCAGGTAGGCTTCAACTGGTGCAATTTAGACTACATCAGAGTCATTTTGATCCAAATTGCAGAGCACATAAATTGTTCTTCAATTTAAAATGCTTTTTAGGAGCAGCTAGATGCAATTCAATTTAATGAAAAATACACAGTGATAGGGAATAAAATCCATAAAGGGAGAGGGAGTCAGAGAACTTGAGTCCTGGCACCTTCTCAGGATGAAGTACTGATGATTTTTCCAAGCTGCAAGTCTTCCTAAAAACGCTTAATGTCTGCTACTTCTTTTATGTCCAAAGAGGCAGCTAAGGAAGTCTCCAAGTATTCAGTTACAGGACTGGGCACAAAAACAGGATTCTGTGTAGAGAGACTGTAAAATGTAAGAGCGTTATAAAGAAATAAATACCAATTCAACCATAATATAGACAAATACCTTCTCATGTACCTTACATGGGCTCAGTTGAGCAATGGGTTTTATTTTTGTCACCCCAAATATGAGACTAGGTGTAATTATTCAAGTTCTTAGATCATGTTAGAGGACCAAAGATTTGTTCTGAGTTTTATTTTCTCTTCTTCATATCCTCTTCCCTAATAGTGAGAAGGGAGATGAGATAAGCACAGGATTTGTGCAGGATATAGTACAGATAATTTTGTTTAGGAAAATAAAAATAAATCATAGCCATTTTCTGAATATGTCTCGTTTTCTGTCACAACAAACTTCACATAGCCAGCATTTATTTCACTGGGTTTTCTGTGACATCAAATCTAATCACAACCTATTCTGCTACTTAAAAATACGGGACCCTGGCAACACTGCTTCCGTTCTCCAGTCACGGGGCAGCAAAGCAGGCTATTGCATTTGGATTTGTCAGAATAAATCATTAAGAGGCTCATCAGCTTCTCACTAATGAACAAGGAAATGTGATTAAGCAACTTTAAAAGAGAATGGCTGAAGACAATATAGAAATGATAGCAGGATGATTGCTGTGAACGAGAGACTGAAATTTCTGAATAAGAATTTTCTTGAACAAGACACAAGGACAGTAGTTTAATCTTCCATTAAAATATTCCTGCCAATTCAGAAAAGCTCTGAAAAGGAGATTACAGACATCTCAGAAGCTGACAAGGCAGTCAGTTCTCTTAAGACAACTACTTTCTGGCAAATGCTGAGAAATCACTTTTAATTTTTTTTTTTTTTTTACTATTTCAAAACTCTTAACTTCTACAATGACTAGGACAACTCTGACTAGGCAATCTTTTATTCTCAAAGACTCTGAAAATACAAATTGTCTTTCAGACCAAAATGTTCTAGAGATGCTTGCCAAGTTTACTGTGGCTAACATCAAGAAATTGTGCTGATTAGCTCCTGGCAACATTCCTTGAAAGTACTTTCTGCATTAGTATCTCATCAGATACCATATTCCTCTTTATTATTCTTTAGCACTAAAAAAATGTTCTTCTACATTATATCTAATCTATTTCTATGCTTTTACTGCCTACTGTCCTAGCTTATCTAAAGAAGATCACATATAATACAGAAAGTTGGGAAAAAAAAAAGAAATAAAAGAAGTTGCTGTAATTCTTTTGTATGTCAGGAGAAAGATATTTATTTTCTTTATATACATTCATAAGTGACACTCTTTTTACAAGTAAAGGCACAGAATTCAACAAGCTGGTTACAAGATTTCTGACCAAAGACTGTTATATCAGACCATAGATGTTTCCAGACACTCAGATATTAAAATGATATGTGCATAAGTGTGAGATTCATAGCTACATAGTTTAAGAAAAAGAAAACAAAATAAAATGTTGAACGTCTTTTTGGTTACAGAAATGATCTTGAACCTCAAATAAGGTACTCAACATTACAGAAAACACTCTGGGTCAAAAACCAAGGCCTAAAATACTGTTGTACTTCAAGAGGCTTTCAAGGATATTATTCGTTCCTCTTTCTTACTACATGATGTAGGCCCACCATAGTGCAACACATAGTTTAGATTTTCAGCCGAAATTTCATCTGTCTCCAGTGGAGATTTGATTTTGTTTAAACCTGTTGTTAACCTTCAGGTATCTCCCAGTGTTTCATACAATACTTTGAGATCATACTTTTGTCTTCTCATTGTCTTCCATAACAATGCAAATTCATGGGTTTTCAGCTTCTACTTTGAAGATCACTTGTAATTTTCTTGTTCCACATGATGCATTACTGTTTGGTTAGGGTTATGGTTAGGGTTAGTGTTATGGTTGTTCCTTTTCTCATACTGTGTTTATTGTCATACACATTTTCTTGTCTCCTGTCAGTGGTTTATCCCAGTGAATATCACAAACTACTTTTTCATTTCAGATTATGTCCTTTGACTGAAATGTCTGGTTTTGTGTCTGATGTATATGTTTTAGCTTCCTGCAGAGAATCAAAGTATCCTCAAAGCCACAGGTGACCATGATATGTCATGGCGTGTCCTTTGAGCACAAGAATGTAAAACCATCAGACAGAGACGCAACCGCCTCTCAAAAAGCAGAGATATAGAAGAGATCAGCCCTCTTTTCCAACCTCCTCAGGAAGGAAAAAAAAAAAACAAAAACAAAACAAAACAAGAAAACCCAAACCAAAAATGAACCAAAAGCAAAGAAAGACAATGTGTTTCCTCTTTGTGCTTTTTCCAGGCCAAGTTCTGTGAAAACTTCTCTGCATAGCTTCTGTGGAGCAAATAAATTACGTAGGTGTAGTCAATGTGACATTCACAGCGTCCTCTTTCTTTTTCTTCTGCAAAAAGTAGAGCAGGCTTGGAAGAATATTTCTTCAGTATTCAAGTAAATCCCTTGTAGACTAACACTTGTGTTTTGTAATTTCATTTAGAATTTTTTTTTTTTTTATCTTAGACATAGCAATTTGCTTTCTTTGCTGTACTAGAGCTCATTCTCATGATCTCTAGAGCCAGATCTGGAGCAAAACTTGCTTTTTAAATTAATTGTGCCAGAACATCTTAGTGCTTTGTATAGGCTGGAACTATCAATGCTCTAATGCATGAGAATTCCTTTCTGTGTAACTTTAGATTTCTACAATAGATCAACTGTAAGATAAAACCTTCGTGCAATAGTACTTCTGAAGCTTTGGAGGAAAGAAACTTTCGCAAATTATATAGTAATGTAAAGGAATCTAAAACTACCAGTTTTGCATTAGTTACCTCTCAGCTATACCACACATCCTTTTTTTTTTCTCATTTACATAAAAATAAGGTATCTGACATGTACATGTTCTTTTCTTTTGTAGGTGGAATGGAAAAAATAAAGCAGCATACCTTTGCATTAACTCACTACACCTATACTGTGCTTTCTACCTTAAAATATGCCAATGGGGCTCCTGTAGTACGTATTTACAGCGATACAGATTTCAGCAATCCCGATGTCCAGGGTCCAATCATTAATTTTAACGTGCTCGATGAAAATGGAGAAGTGATTGGCTTTTCACAGGTATGTTTGACCTTTTCCTTAACTGATTGTTATGTTTATGTTTTTGACATATTCACAATGAGTTCTTAGTTCTAAAGGAAATATTTTGTCTATAATGTATCCTTCTGAGGTTTTAATTTTGTTTCTTCGTAGCGCTGCAAAATATATATCCACCATATGTAAAGCAGTAGAAAGATAATTCAATAAATAGTGCTATTACAATGTAATGTACATAATAGCCAAAGCCAGTATCTTACAGATCTAATACTTTATATGTAGGAAGTCTGAAAGTGAGCATTTTTAACAGGATGCATTGCCTACACAGTGTGGTTTCTTGTTGACTTCTGTAGTAGGTTTGTGTAGCCAGGTTTTGGTAGTGGAAGGGAGAACGGGGTAAAGGAGTGGCTTCTTTTTAACAAAGAGCTGCCAAAATCTTCCTCTGTATCTGATAGGACCAGTGCCAGTTGATTCTGAGATGGACCTGCTGCTTACCAAGGCTGAGCCAATTAGCGATGAGGTAACGCCTCTATGAATAATGTTATTAGAGAAGGGGAAGAAGCTGCTGCACAGATGCTAAACTGCAGCAGTAGTAGCAGCCCGGAGTGAGAATGTGAGAACATCTCTACAGACACCAAAGTCAGTGGAGAAAGATGAGGAGAAGGTGCCCAGGCACTGGAAGAGAGATTCCTCTCTGCAGCCCATGGTAAGGCAGGCCCTGGCCCTGCAGCTCATGTAGGTCCATGGTGGAGCCAAGATCCACCAGTAGTCATGAGAGGACCCCAAGCTAGAGGGAGTAAATGTCCGAAAGAGGCTGTGACCTCGTGGGAAGTCCACACTAGAGCAAGTTGCTGGCAGGACCTGGGAACTCATGGACAGAGAAGCTGGATCAGGTTTGCTGTCAGGATTTGTGACCCCATAGGAGACCCACTCCGGAGCAGTTTGTTCCTGAAGGACTGTTTCCCCAGTGGATATGACCCACATTGGAGCAGTTCATGAAGAGCTGCATCCCATGGGAATTACCCATGGAGGTCTTCCAGTTCATGAAGGGCTATCTCCCATGGGAGGCATCCCCACACTGTAGCAGTGGAAAGTGTGCAGAGGAAAGTGTGCATCCCTTTAGAGGCAGCAGTGGCAAAGACCATTGGTGATGGAGTAACCATAATCCTCCTTCCTATTCTCCTGCACCACTATGGGAGCAGGAGACAGAAATCCAGCAAGAAGGGAGGAGTGAGATGTTTCAAGATTCAATTTTTAGTTCTTGTTTCCATACTCTATTTTGATTGCTTGGTGATAAATCAAACCAATTCTCCCCAAGTTGAGTCTGTTTTGCCCGTGATGGTAACTGCTGAGTGATCTCCCTGTTTTTGTCTCCTCAACACTCCTCTGCCATGGAGAACAACCAGGAAATGAGTGGAATGTGGAGACTGGTCTAAAATAATAGTACAAGAGGAGATCCATATATACACAAGAAGAGCAGAAGTGAAGCAGTTGCTTTGTAGCCTGTCAATATGGAGTGTTACCATTTTCTTTAGGGCAGTTATCACACTGGTGAACATGGATTGGATAAACATATAGTACTGGAGAAGCTCTTCTTCTCATACGTCTTTGTTACAGACTATGCTACCAAATAGTCTCAAATATTTGGTACGTTTTGTTTCAAAGAACTCCACATTTTGTGAGTGAATTTGACATTTATAGAGTCTTGAATATGTGTGGCAATGTTCAGAAAAGACGAGATACTAGCACAGCTGGGTTGGTAAAACACTTTGCAAACACTCTGCTGTTGCATCTGTCCTTTGGTTAAAACAAAACCTTTATTTGCAATTTTCATCATTTCATATTAAAAATGACTCAACTGTTTCACTTTTTTGATCTCAACTGTACCTTCCAAGAAAAAAATATTTTATAGTCTTTTGCCTCTATTGTGCCTGTTTGCTACAGTGGCTGCTCATAAAAACCTTCTTTATTGATCTGTATCATCTGGATTGTGCTATTCACCAGTTTCTTGTCATTTCTGGCATGAGTATGTAGAATGAAGAACTATAAAGTTTTCGAATGCATACTAGTCACATCTGCGGTGCTTGTTATACTACTTTGTTTAATTAAAATAATGTGCAATCTAATGGCTTTTAGAAATTAACAAGCAATAGCACTATCCTTTCCAAAGCTATAATATGTATGATACATATAATTGGCTGCTTTATGGGATTAAATTCTTTCATCGATATCTTACAGCAGTTATGGAGGAGAACAATGTTTCCTTCTTTTTTATAATTACAAAGAAAAAGCATACAGCAGAGAGTGAGCTTCATCCGTCTGACGATATAACCTCCACTTCATAGGTCTATGTGTGTCTAAAATTAGATAGGTTTATTCAAATCAAATCAAATGCTTCTATTAATGGTTTAGAAATAAAATAGTGTCCTCCAGTTTGGTCATGTCTGTGGTCTGCACATTCATCTGGATTCACTGGTCTTTCTCCAAATGCAATCTAGTGGAGTTAGGAACACAGTTTCAGAAGACTACTAGAAAACATTTTGGGGAATTTTTAATGTTTTTTATGACATTGCTGTCTGACATACCTGCAGCTATTAATGGACACCAATTAATGACTCAAATTGTATTTCAGCTAGAATTTTAAAAGAGAAATAACAGAACGTCCTATTATTTTATGGATTTTTCCCATCTATAATTAATTACTTAGAACCAGGCGTCTTTCTTACAGGCAGTCATTATGTGCCCGTTGCCTACTAGGGGTGGACATTAACACTTGGTATCCTAAAAAGGACAATCTGAGTAACTGATTCCAGGGAAATATTCAGATGAGGTTTGGGACAGTTTGTTTGGAATATTTGAGATTGGCAAGAAAGACTGCACAATTAGACAGTATCTTCAGAGGATACCAAGCTTACATTTGAGCCTCAGATTTACATAATTTATATGATATTCAAAACTCTGAACTAAGTCCAAGATATTTGGGATGTGAAAGGCATGTAGTGAAATGCATGACATTTAACAGTGCCACTGAAAAATGAAAGCAGAGAAAAAATGATGTCTTTCATCTGCGTAGCATTTGGAAGGAAAGCTATTCTTACCTGCTTCTGTTATTGAAATACATTTCTCACTATTATCAGAGCTTAATTATCAGAGCTAACAAGATTGTGCTGCTAGACACAAACATGCTTGAATTACATACAATTGTTCAATAGGAAATAGCCACAGTCTTGGTTTCATCCTTGAGTAAAACCTTCATTGCAACACACAAGATCAAATGAAGGCATTCCATTAAAGTCAGACACACAAATGAATCTATACCACAATTGCACTCTCAGGAATAGCAGTGTTTTTTACAACTACCTGTCCCAATACATATGATATAGAACTCTTGGATGCTAAGAAGTGATAAAGTGGGAGTGAAATAATTATGGACACTGAATTGCAGTGCCTTTTTCATTTAAATGTTTCTTCGTAATTGCTAAAGGGTATAACTCTTTTAGAGTATTATATTTGAAATAAATTTTCCTGTATGATTTATGTAGAATTGACTTAATTGACATTTTAATTATCGGTATAGTTATTTTGCTCTAAATGATAATTAAAACAATTAAAGGGGAGGAATTCTCAGGCTCCAAACACCAATAGTCACTCAGAAGTTTTGGGTTTCTTCAGATTTTTCATGAAACATTTCTTTTATCTAAGGACAGAACTGATATAGTTTTGAAATCTCCGTAAACCTCTTGTTTTTGGAAGCTAAAACATCATTAAATTTCCTCCTTTGATCTGCCTCAAATACTTCCCATGAAAATTATTTCCTTTGGTAAAGCTGTTTTGTAGACTACTATTGGTTGTAATTTGTTCTTGAAATTACTTGGGAGGATACCCGTATTCTTCTCAGGCAAGCTGCCTGTCCTCTGCAGTAGCACATCTATCTTTTTATAGTACATGTTTATTTGAACTGCAGCACCAAAAAGCCCTGGCTATGAACAGGGGTTAAACTATGATGAGCACCTGACCTGTCCAGGACAAAAAGATGGCCTTTATATCAAATAGCTTCCTCATACCTACTTGTCTAATTAAGAATGAATAGTTCACTGGGTTTACTTTTTTTGCTATTAATGAAGTGTGGACAGGTGACAGGCTGGTGATTTTGAAAGGTGAGAAAGTGCAGCGGTAGAGATGAAGCGCCTCTGCTAAGTCGGTGGTATAGGATAGAAGCTGCAGACTTGATACTAATGCAGCTGGCTGTCGATCTTCTGGTTTCCTGTGAGGCTACCAGAAAAAATATAATTTGCTCTAGACAGTAAAGGAGGAGGGAGTCATGATGTCATGAAATCATTGTGACATATATACTTAGTGCTGAGCTAATATGCAGACTCTCACCAATAGATTGTTAGCAGTGACTATCTGCAGTCTTCAGCATGTATGAATGTCAGGTGTTTATAGATCTCCAGGTCCTTCCAGTCTTTGACACACTGCTTGACAGCAATGACTCAGCTTTGCTTTGCATCCTTGCCATCTTTTTTGTATCAAAATACTGCATATGACTCTACGAGGTTCCAGCCTAGTTTGAATGCCAAAGAGATGGAACAGCTCTAAGGGAGCTGTTTCATTGATTTGAAATAACAATCATACATGTATAAAAAGTGGATTTCTTACTAATCAAGTTGAAGCATAAGGTTGTATGTTCTCTTACATTTGCAGATTTGAAAATAAATAAATCACCATCTCTGCTATGAGGGACCTTTTGTGCTAATTTTAAGTTTTCCTCTTTGTCCTGATAAGAGTAAGAGATCTGCAGACTGTTCTTTGTACATTCAGTATATAATTGCAGAGTAATTTTGTAATTCGCGTTTAATTCTGTAAAGTCAATTTGGAAGACAGAGAAGAGGAAAGAGATAAGAAGCAGAAGTGAGCAGATGGAATTTCACCTGAAACATTTGTTGAATTGTCTGCCCTGGACAGCTCTTACCCAGTCACACCTTCCAGTTTTCTTCAATGTTTTCTGCTCCCAGTGAAAAATAGCTTTTCCCCATATAAAGCTTTTTCTTTTTTCACACTTTGGTCTTCTAAGACAATATTCTTTTCCCCCTGTGTGTCATAGGCTTAAAAAAGTGAGCAAATCATCATAGCCATCTTTTGAAAAATGGCCGTAATTTCAGCTGTGAATTACCAGCTCCTTTTCTGCTTTTCCACACTGCCTTCTTTGCCTGAAGCCTGAAGCAGAAGTAGCTTGTTGTGATTGTTTCACCTGCAAAAGTTCCCTTGGTATCCATATATGTTTGCCATGCCTTCTAAAAATCTTGTCAGGAGCATCAGTCCATTAACAGCCTCAGCATCCTTGCCTGCCACTTTGCACTTGTGTGTGATAGACAAACTGCTGTAACAGGAATCAGCTGCCAAAGATAGAGAATGCAAACATTTTGCTTTGCCTAAGGAGGGCTCTTCTGCAGTGTTGCATATGGATGAGTTTTGCCTCTCAAGACCGAGGGCCCTGCTCAGATAGATTATGATCAATTTTGTCTAGGAGCCTACATTAGCATGTCCAGGCTTACTCTCATCAATCCAAATGGAATGGAGATCTAGACCTTGAACTTATCTTTCTTCATCCACTTCTCAATAAAAAAACTATCAACATTCCTCAGCAGATAACTTCCAGTGTCTATCCCTTCAGCACAAAACTATAATGCAGTTTCACAACTGTCTTATTATGGCATCTGCCCACTGTCTCATTCACCTTTCTTCTATCTCAGCTTTCCTTTAGTGAATGTAAAGACAGACTCAATGACCTACTCTTGCTTTTTCCTTTCATGCCTTTACTTTCTATCATTGTGAAGTGAAGACCAGGGTCTTCCATCAGAAATGTGTGGCTTCAAATCAATTTGATGCAAGAACAGCCACATGAGATCTCACCGTGGCACCTTTTCTACCTTGGTATCTTCTTTCTGCCAGTGTTCACATGCTAGTAGTGTAAGAGAACAGAATCAGAATGAGACTCCCTCAGGGAACAAAATAAATTTTATTTTCTTTTTAACCCTGTTTATCCTTCTGCATATAAAGCATCCTATGGCGGTAAATTGTATTGTAAGCAGCTTAGTAGCCAAGCCAAATTAATCTCTGTGGTTTGAGATGTGGAGGAGGAAAACTAGATTTCAGGATTGGAGGGACTAAGACAGGTTACTCATCATCATTGTGAGCCCAGATAGGATCCTTTTAACTTGAACCTTTCTGGAACCTCTGAAAGCAGTTCATTCTGGAACTTAGCTATATTCACTACTAAAAACACTTCTGAATTATTAACCTAGAATTCCCACAGTGCAACCAAAGTCCATTGTTGCATGGATCAGGCAAAGAAAGGGACACCAGTTTGGGCAGGAAAGCAGACAAAAAAAAAAAAAAGGAGATTCCAGACATCAGAGGCAGAGGAGAGTTGGACAAACAGTCTGAAATGATGTTACATGGGAGACGTATGACCAGGAAAGAGACAGAGCAATACGAGCAGGTAGAAGTTATTCTGTCTGTTTGCATTCAAATAAGTCTGCAAACTGAAATAACACAGGACAAAGTGTTATATAAGGCAGGATAGGAAATACACGGAAAACTAGTTGCTCAAGGTAAATAGAATGATGATAGCCATGGAAGCACCTTCGTACTGCAGGTACACTTTCTTTGCTTTAGTTTCACAATGTTTTCTTTTAAGGGCTTTCTTTTCCTTTGGTAACGTCTTAATGAATTGCTTAGCTGGACCTAGATCAGCAGCCAGGACCTTGCAATGACCAGGTGAAACCCCGTCCTTCTGCTGTAGTCTTTCAGTTTCACCTTGAAGGATTCAATGTCTGTCTTCCTCACTTATTCTAAACTCACAGGAGTGGGGAGAAAATATGTTAAATACTGTCAAATCTTCAGATATCAAGTAGCGGATACATTTGTATATACACACAGCTGGTTGAATACATATTCATGTTACTACTTATCATTATATGACAAAAGGGACCATGCAATACCTGAAGTGGGTAAATTTTGTGAAGTAATTGCTGTTTGTGTCTTAGATGATACTCCGTTTCACTGGTAGATTAGTTCCAGTGTACTGTACATCTGCTATATAGGTACAGAATTAGAGGAATGACAAAATGTGAATTAGAGGAATGGAAAAAAACAAATCAAAACAAAATAGAGAAGCTGCAGCATTTCACATGCACAGAAAGCTGTTACCAGGCCAATTTGATCAGACTACTGACCAGATCCTGATAGTCGCTAGCAGTACATGTGTGGAAATACATACCATGTCCCTATAGGAGATAGTAGGTTCCTGTTAAGCAACAAAGAGGGATACTTTCTATTTGATTTAATCTATGTAAAATAAATCTTCATAGAAAGTTATTCGAGAGATCTTTGTTGATCTTCAAACTTTAAACTTTTTATGGTTTTCCCATCTGTTACTTTTTACTTTAGTATAAAACAATAATTCCATTTTGCAGGTGAAGAAGCACAACATTTTTTTATCTGGTCCATAGAAACTGGAAATCCAGCATTTGTTAATTCCAGCTAAGAACGTCTCTGCAGAGATGGTCAAATGACTCTGAGCTACTTACACTAATGCTTTTAGAAGCACAACCACTTATTATATTAATTTTGATGACTCAGGGAAAGGAAACTGTTCTTAACTTGTCTAATGGGATTTTTGGCCATCTTCCCAATAACTACCTAAAAATTGCTGGGCTGATTGCTCACTATTGATTTTAGCTATGGATTTAGTCATTGATTTCAGGAAGCCAGGGACAGCAGATGGATCAGCATAATAGAATGCAAACAGGATTACAAGGAGAAAGAGATTATTGTGAAGATTCCTGTTGAATGGCCACTAATTTCCTTGATTCCAGTTAGTTTCAGTTGAGCTGTGGATGTCTCGTAAGCAGGGAGGCAGCAACAATGCAGCAAACCACACTGACTTGTCAATAATGGCACCTTGTTGCTTCAAACTGGCAAAAATTTCATTACAATCTCGATCCTTGCTTGAAACACAGCCCTTACAACAAGGGATTCACAATACAGGAGGCAGTTTCTTTGATCTAGGTATGAAGACACTAACTGAGCATAAGGAAATGTCTCAAGAATTGAGACACTCAGTGTGATAAATGCAAACCTAGTTAGTAGATAAAAAAGCTTTCTTCATGCTGAGAAATTAGAGACAACATACTGACTGAGTTACCTTCAGTAATCTCATTGCCAGGGGTGAAAAATCATCTGAGATAGCGTGCTTGAAATTGTCTACCATTAAAGTTCTCATCAGAGCTGCTCAAGGTTAGAAAGCTTCATGAAAGCCTAGACTGAAGGTGTTGTCTGGCACCGCTTTTCTGTAGTGTCCTTGCATGTTGCTAAGGAAACTGGAGAGGAGATAAAAGAAAGATGCTCGTGGTTATTCAGTCGAATGAATCTCCAATGCATGGGAAAGGCTAAATATTTTCTGATTACTAACAAGGCCAAACTGTGTCTCTAAACTACAGACCTCATCACACAGGATAGAAATGTGAAAAGAAGGCACATGGTAGCACCAGAAGGACTGCACTTTTGACAGTATCTGCTGGATTCCTTTTTTCTTGATCTTAGTAAAAGCAGATCAGCTGCCTTTGAGTGCATGCAGTGTCCAGATTCAGTTCACAATCTGAATCTTTCGAAGACAAAGAGAGCCTAGCCCCACCTTCTCTATTACTTTGCTTTCCTCTTCCTGCTCCCCTCCACAAATCCTGTACATCATCTTGTATGGCTGTAATTAAAGTAATATTTCAATACATTCCATCATGGGATTTTTAACACCACAGCCTCCCTGCGATCTATTATCCTCTTTTTCAAGGGATAAATACAGACAAGGATTTAAGTGATTTAAGAGGGGAAAAAAAAAAAAAAGGTAAGGCAGGAGTTAAATCTATATTGCTAGATTTTCCGTATCATACACTGCATCTTTTTATTCCTAGGCATTGTTTCCACCTCTATTAGTTTTCTGCATTCCTCTTTATCTCTTCTTGGTATGAGTTACAGTTTAGTCTTCTGTCCTGTTTGCCTCTGGCTTCCACTTAGTTCTGACAAATAGTAGTTTGACCCTAAGCCTGTAGCCTACAAAATAGCTAGAGATGCTCATTGGGACCTTTTCTTATGACTCATGAGGGATTATGCTGTGTTGAAGTGAGAATAGTGAAGCCACAGGGGGCTTGCAGAAGACTTGGGTTCCTTTGCTTTGCATTTCTTTCTGGAATATATCCTTTTCCTGATGTAATTTTTTTAAACCAGATTGACATTGTCAGTGAATACAGTTTAAAAAGAAAAAAAGCAAAACTGAATAAAGGTAAGAGAAAATGCCATTGACTGGAGAGCTCTGTGGTCACTGAGATGGCAAATCGAAGAAAACCAAGGTTTTTAGCTGTTCATCAGCATGTTCAGTTTCAGAAAGGTGGATCTGGGACTCATGATATTCATGGATGTTCCAAATAAGTCTATGCCCTAATTCACCTCAGGTACTGCAGGGAATAAAAAAGCAGTTGAAAAAATGTGAACTCATCCGTTGAGAATAAAGACTGTGTTTCATTTCTTCCTCATTGCCACCCCATCCCCGAAGTATCCTCTAGCTTCTGTATCTCAGAAATGTAAAAATATTGTTACATTGTATTCTTACATTGTTAGCATGGAGGACCTGCTGTTTGCTATGTATTTGGCATCTTCTAAGTAAGAGTTGTTGCAGAATGGCAACCCACATATTCTGAATTATGCTGATGTTTTCAACCTACTTCTTTCCCGTTCAATCTTACCTGCTCTTTGACTGCCTTTGAAACTAGCAGAGAAAATTATCACATCAGCTGCAAAGTTCCTGATAAGCTCACATTTCCACTATCAAGACACTGAGTTTGACAGTTTCGGTAAATTTCGGTACCTCTAATACTTTAATGCTTCTAAGAAATGGATTTTGGTCAGAGCAAATGATGAATGGGTGTAGACTGAAAAGAGATTTACATCCAGTCTCTAGTTAGTTTAAACAGTTGTCAACAACTGGAGATGCAAGAAGGAGGAGATCAGATTCGTCAATACTGTGGACACCTGCCCACATAGAAATTCCTTCCCTGAGATGGGAAAGAAAAAGGCCTCTGTTGCAGGAAACCATTCAGTGAAAACAGTTTAATGATACTGTACCTCAGGTAAAATGCTTTCCCCCCCGCCCCCACTAAATTATTTGGAAACAAGTACTGATTTTTTTTTTTTTATTCTGACCTACTTATTAAATTGTATAAAACAAGATTAAGCATACATTTGCATCAGCAACATTTCCCAGACAAATGCTGGATGACAGAGCTAGCTTAATTTCTCTCAAATTCCATGCCATGAATCTGTGAATTAATTTACCAATGGATGTGGAAAAAAGTGTCATGAAGCTTGTTTTGTAACCAACCGTCAATGATGTGCAGTGAAAATTCTTGTAAAAAGCAAATCTGTGAGACAGATAAACTACTCTGAAATTTGGGCATTGTGTAAAGTAGAACGAGAAGTCACAATCCCAGTTTCTGAAGAACTGTACCTGCCAATATTGACTTATATGATTTGGATTTTTTGGGACACTTCATATAGTATAAAAATTTCCTTTTTGCTCATGTGAATAATTTTTGTGATGCACAGTCAAATAACTTCCACAAATAAGAAGTACTTGCATGAATAAAGGCTGCAGAGTAGGATCCTACAGGAATGATTTCAGCAGAGGTTCCTAAAGAATTCATTATTCTTAGTGAAAATCTTAGACTTGTTTTTTTAAGAATAATACAAAATTATGTGCTATTAGTACATCCTTACAAATACTTAGTATCTATATCTACCTACCGTAAGCCTCGTTCTCAGACTTATTTCAGTGGAGCCTGAAGGTAGAGAAAAGCTTACCCTCTCTAGCTGACTGCTGCAGAGGCCTTGAAGTGAATGTGTAGCTTTTAACAAAAGCAAAGAAGTAATGAGTGCAGCTAAGTGACAGAGAACAGGAAAAGAGAAGACACCAGAATCTCATTTCTCTTTGGAGTTGTCCAGCTGCTGAGTGTGAACTAAAAGACCAGCTATTGAATAGAGCACTGTTGTAAGGTGATGCATTAAAAAAAAACCCTCTGCACCCAAGTATTTTTTATATTTTAAAAGCAAAGTATTTATCAGATAGACCGCTGTGTAAAAATCCCTGAATGTGAGCATTCAGTCAATCTGTTCTGTCTAAAGAAAGACTCACTGAGGAAAGCAGCTGTGCTTAAAACAGAAATTATCTCTGGGGGGGAAAAAAAAAACCAAAAAACCCTACATTTAAAAAATGTAGTTAGACTTTATTCGTGAGTGTTTATTAAACTTGAAGACCACATCCTGAAAGTGTGAAAAGCATCTTTTGCTTCTCAAAAGTCAAAATGATCTGACATGGAAGTGTTGACATGTGGAGCAACCTGCAAGGCCTGGCCCACAGTAAAGAGCTTCAGGAAAGGCAGTGAATGCCGAGGGACTCTGAGGGACAGAGGGACTCTAAGATGTTGTGATGACTTAATTGCCATGTCCTCCCTGATTGAGATCAGTAAAAATGCTGCAAGGTTTCTGCATATGTTTTGCAGCTTAATTGTAGTCTTTAAGCTCTGAAAGACCTAGGCACAATAGTCCCAAATATCAGACCAAGGGAATCACCAAAACTAACAATGAGCACATTAAGCTGTGTACTTACCATCAGCACCATTCATGCTTCTGTGCCTTCATTGATGAACATATTTGTGGCTCCCAAAAGTCAGCTGCCGCTGTTACAGACAGAGCTGAGAGTGGCATTCTGTATTTCATAACCCCGAGCTCAATACCCGTTATTGCTCCTTATGGCAGTTTCAAAGATGTGCTTTATTTAAATAAGCTTTTCTTCATCGAAATAACTGTAACAGATGTTTTATGTTCTATTTGTTTTGCTGTGTGGTAGCACTGCAGAGAGAGATTAAATTAACTCCCCAAGTAGCACATTTCTAGGGTGAAACTAAACAAGAAGAAATCGAAGCATATGTCCAAAGGAAAGTCAAGTATGCATTCAAGGAACAGAACAGATAGATTTATGGTGCTGCCCTTAGTATTCCCGATGTTCCTCTAATGCTCATGTGTTTTTATGTATCAATAGTTCTTGTCTACTCTACAGATTTATACAGAAGATTATTGGGTTACAGGTCTCGAATTAAATGTTCATTAGAAACCAGTAATGGTTTATTTGATAAAATTTAAAAGATTCTTTAAGATTTCTTGTTAACAGTTCCTTGAAGTTGTGTCATGGAAACTTCTATTGTACTACATACACTTTGATAAGCAAGTCTGCCCCAGCAATGCTTCTTCAAACAGTAATTATAATAAAAAGATTATATACTCTAAAGTTTTTTGTATGCTGAGCAATTAAGCCCAAACACTGTACAAATTCAGTAGTGAAATATCTGTTATGATTTTTGCCTTGCTTGTCATGATTAACAGAATGATAGATCCACTCACGAGTCCCTAGCACAATGACAAACCATATTGTGCCAGGATGACAACTTTCTTCATCTAAATGAAAAAAGAAGTCAAGAAAATGTCACTGTTCCCCAGATCGAAGTTCTCTGACAAAACAAAGCTAATGACACTACAACAGTCTTTCTCAACAGATGCCTTTTACTATAACTTTGATTTGAGAAACATACTTTGAACTCAGTATATTCTCCAAGGCACTAAGCATGAATAGAGATCTTGAGACTCATTATGTTCTCTGCTTTACAAGTCTGAATATATAGAATTATTTTGATTATATCTCTGTGTGAGAACCAAACCATTTTGAACTGAATGAGTGGCACAGAACATAAGAACTCAAGAACTTGTACACTGTAATGATGCAGGATCTGTGTATACAGCACATTTTTGCACAGAATACCTTGTGCTCCACACGGAAAAAAAAAAAATTAAATGCTATTGGAACTGGTTTAGCAGAGATAAACACTACTTAGATTGAATTATTTCAGCCTGGATTAAGTTCAAGCTGGTGCAACAGTGAAATGGAAGGTTCTTGGTATTTCATGCAATTAAACTCAGAGATGTCTGAGCTACCTTAACATAAGAAGATTGATGCTATCAGAAGATAGGTTGAATTATATCAGAAAGTATTTGCTATGTGTTTTGGGCTATTGTCCTATACAAACAGAATTTATGTTAAAAATTCTAAAAGCCAATAGAGGTTAATCTGGCTAGAAAATCTAATTTGAATGCCAACGTTGATACCTCGGGCAGATAAAGCATGACCTCACAGTTAGGAAACTGGTTAGTTTAAGATGGTCAACACTTCCATTCCTACACCTTTCGACTGAGCTGTGTCTCTGTGTGTAGCTGAGCCTGAGCTCCCCACGAGGAGGATTGTGTCACTGGCATGGCAGAGTCCTCTCAGGTTGCAGCATGGTTATTCTCAGAGCTCTCAGTGCCCCATTTTTCAGAAAAGGAGCAAAAGCACAGAGAGACTAACGCAGCTGGTGTAAGGTTGTTCTGGAAGTCTGTTGTAGAGATAGGATGTGCCAAATTTTATACTCTTTAAGATCATTTAACTGTCCTTTCTTCTAGTCCTAACTGGCAATATTCATCACTTGTTGTCAAAGAAGTAACTAGCAGTACCTAGCTAACCTTACCAGCCATTTTTGTTGCTTGTTGAAATCAGCAAAGCTTTTTCAGATCCCTGCAGTGTGCTTCCGTGGTTTCCTAGCTGTGCTAAGAAGATCCCCATGGTGTGCTTCCATTATTTCTTAGCTGTGCTATGAAACTCTGCCAATCTGTATCTCTTCTTTGCAGTGCATCCTACCACTGCTGTCCTCCCGATACATGCACATATGTTTCTCCTTCCGAGGCACATATAGACACGTTTCTGTTCTCTTTGCACATCTTTTTCACTCATTCCCATATTTTATTCATGACAGTTTGTCATCAAATATTGTATTTCTGCCCATATTTATTCTTCAAGCCCTTGTACGCCAAAATTGCATACATACAGTTCAGTTTCTGTAACGAGGACTTCAGTCTCTGATCCTTGAAGAAAAAGATTGTCTTTAGCTAACTGGAGAGGTGCCCCAGGCCTCTCTTCAGTCTCTGTAGATGCAGTTGTAGGTGATGATTCTAGGGAGACACTGAATGATACTTGACTGCAGGCCTCTAATTAGCACTGCTGATGTGAATGAACCTGTTCACAGGTTTAAAATTAAGCACATGTACCATCATTAACAGGCTAAAAAACCCTTAATGTGTATGGGAATTCTAAAAGCTACAGAAAGTTGTAAATAATTTAGAGAAATATTTTACCTCCAATTGAATTGCACTTTTAAAACATTGTATGTTGTTTGGCACAACTTTAAAATGTCTATTTTTTGTTCTTCTCCTATGTGTTATCTCCTGCTGAATTGGGAAGGTGGACAAGATGGCTAGTCTCTACAACATACACGTCCGTACAGGTTGCTTCTGTAATACAGGTGCCTGCCAGATGCATTTGGATATAAGCAATGAGGACATCCGAAAGAACCTGCAGGTTAGTTTATGAACAAGATTACATGATATATTCCCCATGGGAAATATCTAGATTCGGTGACCCAAGAAACATATTCTGGCTGTAAATCCTGAATTTCCTAAGGATGGAAGGTTGGAAGGTGAGAAGAAACACTGTCTCCGTGTTTAAAAAAAATCCTCTAATTAATTAAAAGCTGAAGTAATTGTACCATGTCCTGTGTTTTTGTGGCTGTGACTTTAAGAATGAAGGTAAATTTGATTTTCTTTCTCTGACCTTTCAACTCAATTGCCACATTAAAGAACTAAATGGACTGAAATTCAATTCATTGAAATGTTTTGAAACAAAGTCACTTGATGGACCCAAAGAAGTATGTGTTGCTTGGTTTTATTTCATTGGAGAATACGAAATTGTGGCTTCTTGTTCTGATTTGAAATTGCGTGACATTCAGGCATCCTGCAGAACAGAAGTTCCTGGACAATTCATCTCGTGTTGTTCCTTAAGTATCCTTAATTGTACTTAATAACGTTCAAGTATTACACACCTATTGCTGTGGGATGTTTCGGTTTGAAAGGAATACACAAATTGGACAAGAAACAATAAATGAGAATAGACAGTGAATCTCAAATAATGAAGTAAATTTAGATGACATCTACTTAGATTACTGATATGTTAGATCGGTAGAACATGAATGTAAAAACTGTTTTCTAGATGACTAACATTTTCCATAAATTGTCATTAAAAGATGTGTGGTGAGATGTATTACAATGAAGTGAGGGAGGCTGCATGTCTGCATATTTGTCAGTGTTAGAAATTAGAGTAAATTAATACAGAATTATCCACAATTTTATTAATAGTACTCTTCAAAAGATAAAAAATTATAGTGGCTGTATTGATATAGCTCCCTTGTAATTTCAGAAAGACATTTAGATAACTTTTGCAAAGACATTTATATGCAAGGTAGATTGAACAAATTCTTAAAGGGGTAGAGCTCTGTAATACCTTCCTCGGCAAAACGGTTCTCTGATTTACCATGGAAGGCTCCATGACCATAGTCTCCTCATGCATAATGTGTCTAAAACCAGGTGAGTGATGCTTAAATTTTTGAGGCCAAGTAGCTTCCTCAAGGTACTCTGAGAAAGCAAAAAACACAATTCTGCCTTTCTGTTGAAGTGCAAAACGCTAAGCACCTAGCTGCAACGCTCTTGGTTCTCTTCATGTAAGGAGACTTTTATTAAGGAGTGTGTGGCCTCTTACATGTCTGTATCGTGTTAATGAAGCTGAACATTAAAATGAGGATAGATAAAACCCAAACTTACAAATAGATACTTGTCTGCCAAAAGTCGTATGATGAGGTGTTGCAGTCAAGCAGTCTTTATTTTGCAACATTCTTTTCAGTCCTTTGAGAAGGATCTGTATGAGTTATTGACCTTACATCTTTTATCACGTTATTTGCACATATGCTTTGATTTCACCTGTATTCTCCCTTCCTTGATGATATAAAATTCCTGTGAGAGAGGATTTTCTGTCATCAAGGGTCCCTAGAGAAGTGTGCTTAGTTTTCGTAGGATGTCAGATAGGAACTTGTTTACCTATTTGCACAGCAGGAACATCTCTCTCAGTCAATCAATCAATACTTGGCATAAGGGCTACATATATATTAACAGATGCAACCTAATTTTGCAAATGTTGCTTCTGCTCTTTTGTCAAGGATAAAAACTGCAGCACACTGCATTAAAATATTTACTACTGTATTGCATTCTTTGACATAGAGGGGCTTTTTAAAAAGAATTTCTCCTTGCAAAAATGGCATCTGTGTTCATTGAGCTGTGACATTTCTTGCTTTAAAAAGCCTGCATGTAAATAATCTATTCACACTTCCATTTTTATGCAACCAAAGTTCGTAAATAAATGAAATTTAGATTAAAAAATATTTACAAAAATGCTGCACTTACAGGAATAAGGATGCTGACTTAGGACTAAATCTTGTGTCGATGGGTGAGATGAATGAACATAATTGGATCTCTAGCTTATCTCACTGGAAACGAATGGCAGCATTCATTGACCCATTTACTGAAGAAGAACTTCTGCTCTATGTGAGAGTTTTCCAGAGAATATTGTATGAAAGATATAACAAATTGAGAGGTATCTATGTGAAGGTCACTATTAGAGTATCTGAAGTATTTTTCAAGAAAGATTTTTCATGAGTTATGCTCTTCAAAGGAAGAAATGTTAGGGGAACGGCTAGTTCCTGAAGGCAGTGTGTTTGACTGCATATCCCAGTGGTGAGGGAAGTAACTTTGGATGTTGGAGCTCTAGATTCAAGTCTCTGCTTTGCTGATATCCCAGAGCTCTCATCAGGTTTATAGCTATCCATTCTACTATGTAACACAAGCCATGAATAAGCCCCTGATAGCATAAAGTGGAGTTGTTCTGACAGCAAATATCAAGAAAACTGTCCCAGAAAAATCAGCAGTTTTTCAGAAATCTCTCTTGCCTTAGAGTAGAATAGGAGAAGCATCTCAAAATTATCTTCTTCCTAATCTGAAAAAGTAATAAAGTATTTTGGTTTTTTTTTTTCTCCATCTTCTATTTGTATTCGTGAAACTTTGTATTTTTGAAAACAGATTTTCATCTTCAAACGAAGATACTTGTCAATAATTATGTAAATTAGAGGGAAATAAAGTGATATTTGTAATATAATAGTTCTCTGGTTTTCTTCCTATTTCAAACTAGGCTGGCCATGTCTGTGGAGATGATATAGACCTAGTTGATGGACGTCCCACCGGTTCTGTGAGAATATCCTTTGGCTACATGTCTTCTTTTGAAGATGCACAGACTTTTTTGAAATTCATCATAACCACCAGACTCTCCAAGTCGGGCACTGTGATTCCCTTCCAGTCCTCTGTTACAAAGCTGACAACAGAATCCGTCCCAGATGACCACCCTTCCTTTAACAATGCAGATAAATTGTCCTCAATACCACATGTCTCAGACAGAGAACTCAGGAATAATTCATCTGCAACAAAGACAACTGGCAGCTGGCAGCCACCAGAGGCTAAGGTGGAAAGCATAAGGGCAGCTGTTTCTGACACTACAGTACCAACATGTAGAAGAGGTGGCAAGCCCATCAGTGTCACCAACATTTACCTCTACCCTATCAAATCCTGCTCTGCATTTGAGGTACAAGCTTTGAACCATTCTTAAATGTTCATCTCAGCCTTGTGGTTTTCCTTACCGGTCTTGGCCATGTCAGCCCACTCAAGATGTTAGGAATCAGTACATGGGTACCCATTTCTCCTCCAGTTTCCAGAATCAAGTCCTGCATGCTAAGTTCCTTTGAAAGATTTTCAGTTAGAAAGAAGTTGCGGGATGCAAATATGTCTTCTGCTCTCCCCTCCCCCTCAACAGACAAATCTGCACATGATATGCAGTCTTGAAGAAATAGTTGGGTTTGCAAAATTTGACTAAAATATAATCAAGTAATTAGTATGCTTTTAAAGAATGACATGTGATGGACTTGTAGGCATTGATGGGTAGGCAGCAATTGAGAAATAACTTGATTAACATGTTATAATTGAGAGGAGGCTGATTTACATTACAAAGAAATGTTATCATTAAAAATACATTTGCAACGGAAATATGACATTTAAGTGTTGCTGCACTATTTGAAAGTTCACTCTTTGAAGATTTTAATTGCTTTTTTACCAAGTTAATAATATCGTCACCTTAGCTGTGACTTTTTTTTTTAAAAAATAATGCGTGAAGAAATAGGTGTATGGCCCACACACGACCTAAAATGTGACTTTGCTTAATACCATACTAGGAAGTGATTTATGAGTGTCAATATCAGCGTAACTTTGCCAGTGAAAACTTGCTGGTGTAGGTCACTGTCTCACATCTGAGTGAAATTGGGGTCAAATAGAGTAACAAATCACCTGCATTTAAAATATGGCTTCTCAGCTGACTTGATAATGATTTTTACTTTCTTTCTCTTAATGCAAAAAGAGGCTGGGGAATTAAAGCAAAGACCATTATATGATCAACAGAATATCTGTATTTTTAAATTTAGTTGGGCTTACGATGTCATTAATTCAGAGGCAAAATTTTAAGCATTAAATGAGACCTGAACAAACAATTTCCACACCTTATTAACCTCACACTGAATCAAACTGTTTGGAAAATCAAAGTGATTCCATATTTCATGTGAAAATGTTCTAACCTTTATTTAAGTGATGTAGTTATTATAGCTGTATTACAGAAGCCCACCACAGAAGCTGCCAAAATATGTTGTAGCTGCATAAGGGCCCTTGTGGGGTTAAATTCTGTTTTTAACGTGCAGACTGACGTTGTGAGATACATAGCACAACATTCAGTGCTAGGAAGGCTTTGAAGTGATTGTGCCCTGAAGCAGGTAAGACATACCTCAGCATGAAAGACAGCTTATGTTTCCCTACCAGCTGAGCCAGGTTTCTTCTCTTCAAGCTCTGTGAGGGGGAACAACTCTAGGTGATAAATTCATACAAACCTGGCACTCCCTGGCAAATAGAACTGCAATTTTATATGGAGATGGAAAATCCTTCTTTCTCATGCATACTTCTTGTGCCAGGCATGTGTTAACGGGCATGGTGTGAAAGCAGGATTTATCTTACCTCAAGTTACCCCTCCAAAGTTAGATAGTATTCTAAAAGCAGTGAGAGTTGGATACCTGCTAATTCATCTTATCATAAAATAAGTATTTGCAGCAGGAAAAATTATCTGTTCCTGGGTATTTCTGTCACTTTCAGTTGACTACAGGAGCAATATAAGATAGAACCCAGTAATCCAAGCACTGTTGTAGCCTATATTGCCAAAGAGTAATATACAATTAAATATATACTGTTTTTAGTATATGGTGTTAGAAGGGACTGAAAGTTCACCATCTATAGAATTTAATTCTTCTCCTCCTCATCTCAATGAGCATTTTTTTTTCATTTCCACTTACTTCATAGAAGATACGTGAGTACATATTACAGAACAGTAGAAGCTGACCTAATAGATACAATGAAAAGTGACCCACGAGATGAAGCCAAAAGATTGATTTGTATTATTTTAAATGTTGAAGCAAATCCCCACAGAAAACATATTTGCTTTCATAATCTTCTCCTTGTCCACCAGGCATTCTTCAGGTTTTAGTTTCCAAAGGTCTGAGTGACACTTCTAGACCTGTGGTACATTTATAACCAGCCTGAGAAAGACCTGTAAATCTCCCTGTCTGACTAAGAGGAGATGCAAATGGAAATTTACAGCCCAACATTTGTAACAAACTTTAAAAAACAGTTATTCCCATTCTGGCTTGGTCTCTTCTCAATGGCTAAAAGTAGAATTGAAAGCTAGGGCTGCCAGAACCCACATCATCACTAGCTGCAGAACGCGTCACCCTCAACAAATCTGTATGTGTCATTACTGCAACTTCAGCCTGGATCACTTTGAAAGGAGAAAATAACCCATTGCACATGGCATTGGAATTTGAAGCAAGACATGTGTGATGGGTTGACTCTGGCTGGATGCCAGGTACCCACCAGAGCTTCTCTATCACCCCCCTCCTCAGCTGAACAGGGGAGAGAAAACATAATGACATCCTCACAGGTGAAGATAAGGACAGGGAGATGTCCTGGGTTTGGCCAGGATAGAATTAACTCTCCCCAGCTGCAGCTGGGNCTCTCTCTTGATTCTCCTCCCCATCCTGCTGAGTTGGGGAGGAGTAACTGGGTGGTTTGGTCATTGTTCAGTTAAGGCTAAACCACCACAGGAGATCACTCGGCAATTATCAACACAGGCAAAACACACTCAACTCAGTCTTGCAGCTGTCTGGCATTGGCTCCATCAGACATGGAGGAAGCTTCTGGCAGCTTGTCTCAGAAGCCACCTGTATAGTCCCCCACCCCCTGATACCAAAACCTTACTAGGCAAACCCAATACAACATCTAGAGAAATCTTACTGCAGTTACGTGGAATCAAATGCTAAAAATCATTTTGCCTTTTAAGATATTGATTATACTATCATTTCTAGGGATTGTCATGAAAAGATTGAATCCCATAAAAAAGTATTCCTTTGAAGGTCTCTTGGGGGTCTTTATCATACAGATGTCGCACTTTGCATTATCTCCTTACTTTAGTAAACTCATAAAATTCTGAAGAATATCATGTAGCTTGTAGTTTCTTGGTCTTCAGTTAGAAGCCAAGAATTGAAAGAAGAGTTGATCTGGATGAGGGGATCGAGTACTCTTACAGTAAATTTGCTGATGACACCAAGCTGGGCAGTTGCATTGATCTGCTTGAGGGCAGGAAGGCTCTTCAGAGGCACCTGGACAGGCTGGAGTGATGGGCTGAGGCCAATTGCATGAGGTTCAAAGGGGCCAAGTGCCAGGTCCTGCACCTGGGCCACAACAACCCCAGGCAATGCTACAGGCTTGGGGCAGAGTGGCTGGAAAGCTGCCTGGCAGAAAAGGACCTGGGAGTGTTAATCGACAGCTGGATGAACATGAGCCAGCATTGTGCCCAGGTGGCCAAGAAGGCCAATGGCATCCTGGCTTGTGTCAGAAATAGTGTAACCAGCAGGACCAAGGAAGTGATTGTCCTTTTGTACTCAGCACTGGTGAGGCCGCAGCTTGAATACTGTGTTCAGTTCTGGGCCTGTCATTACAAGAAGGACATTGACGTTCTAGAGAGTGTTCAGAGACGGGCAACAAAGCTGGTAAAGGGTCTAGAGAACAAGTCTTATGAGGAATGGCTAAGGGAGCTGGGAGTGTTTAGCCTAGAGGAGGCTGAGAGGAGACCTGATCCCTCTCTACAGCTACCCGAAAGGGAGTTGTAGTGAGGTAGGGGTGGATGCTTCCAGTATGGCAGAACACAAGGAAATATCCTCAGTTTTCCCCAGTGGAGGTTTAGATTGGAGATGAGGAAGAACTTTTTCACTGAGGGGGTTATTAAGCATAGGGAGGGGCTGCCCAGGGACGTGATGGAGTCACCATCCCTGGAGATATTCCAAAGACTCATAGATGAGATGCCGAGGGATATGGTTTAGTTTAGTGGTGGACCTGGCAGTGTTAGGTGAGTGGTTGGACTCAGTGATCTAAGGTCTATTCCAACTGTTATGATTTCATGATTCTATGAAATTCAGTTTTATATTTTAAATCTGAAATACCTTTAGATGCTTTTTAGTTGTTGAAAAATATTTTCCCAGTTGAAAATTTGATCTCCTTTTTTATCAGTTATAAGGTAGCTCTAAGCAAGTTGATATGGAAAGGTTAAGATACTGGGCAGCAATAAATTCACTCATTTTCTACTTGGATACGTGATATCAGAATCTCATCAGTTTGTAAGTTCAAGTGCAGGCCTCTAGCAGTTACAGTAGGTCAGACCTTTAGCATTTGTAGTAAATAGGCTTTATTGTAAGTACATTATGACTTGCATTTGGTGAAAATAATATGTGCAGTGGAAAATTCCAGCCAACTGTGTGTGCAGGACCCAGCCCATCTGCCAGTGAAGTCTGCCTGCTGACTTACTGGCTGCAGGATAGATGACTTCATTATTGTTGGGAAGACAAATTTGATAAGTACAAACTCACAGCTGTTTGATCTCTTCTTTAGAATCACATAATCTCCTCATCTCCTGAACTCTGATTTCTCTGCCGTATTCTAACTATTTTAGTATGGGAGGTGCTTGACCTCCATAGAGAGTAAGAGTGCAGAGTGCTGTGGCAGCTGGGAGAATGAAGCTTGACAGGAAGATCATCAGCTTATTGCAGGTTGGTTAGTTCCTGGAGCATGACCATGTGCATTTTATAAAGTGCAGTTTCCATTCAGTGTTGTTCTATGGGGTCTGTACACACAATGCATAATATTCTAATTCAAGTTCTTAAATGTGCTTTCTTTTCCTTACCATTATTTTATTAAATAAGGAGTAACCTCTATCCCTGATCACTTTTTTCTTTTTTTCCAACATAAAAATGTGTTTTAAACATACATTTTTAAACTGGAACATCTCTCATGTCGATGAATTTTACATAATTACATAATGCAGTGTGCCCAGTGAAAAAGGTTAGGACTTTAAACATGAATAACTTTTTTATTCCCACAATAGATTTCAGAGAATAAAAATTGCATCTCCACACAGAAGACCAGTTAGCTTTTAATTTAAAATACAATGCAAATTCCTAGTGACCAGTGAACAAATGATATGTAAGACCATTAACATTTTTATACTTGCATAATTTAAAACCTATTCAGTGATTCATTTAATGTACTTGAAAATTGTGTTGGCCTTCTCAATGAGATTACTGTGAGCTATGGAAATATGCAACCCAAAATGTTTTAAAGAAAATTTGGAAAACAAAACAAAACAAAAGCATGTTTTTGCAATGAATAATTTTAAATTACAAGAAAAATGAACTAACGTAGGTAGGACAATACCATGGACTGGTTGTACTGTGCAGTGATCTTGCTTATGACAGGCAGAGAAACCTTTATGTTGGATGATTAGATGGGAGTGTCATGCTAGGAACAAATGTGTATGCTTGCATCTGTCAGTAAAATCATGGTCTCCTTGATTTNCCAAGTGCCAGGTCCTGCACCTGGGCCACAACAACCCCAGGCAATGCTACAGGCTTGGGGCAGAGTGGCTGGAAAGCTGCCTGGCAGAAAAGGACCTGGGAGTGTTAATCGACAGCTGGATGAACATGAGCCAGCATTGTGCCCAGGTGGCCAAGAAGGCCAATGGCATCCTGGCTTGTGTCAGAAATAGTGTAACCAGCAGGACCAAGGAAGTGATTGTCCTTTTGTACTCAGCACTGGTGAGGCCGCAGCTTGAATACTGTGTTCAGTTCTGGGCCTGTCATTACAAGAAGGACATTGACGTTCTAGAGAGTGTTCAGAGACGGGCAACAAAGCTGGTAAAGGGTCTAGAGAACAAGTCTTATGAGGAATGGCTGAGGGAGCTGGGAGTGTTTAGCCTAGAGGAGGCTGAGAGGAGACCTGATCACTCTCTACAGCTACCCGAAAGGGAGTTGTAGTGAGGTAGGGGTGGATGCTTCCAGTATGGCAGAACACAAGGAAATATCCTCAGTTTTCCCCAGTGGAGGTTTAGATTGGAGATGAGGAAGAACTTTTTCACTGAGGGGGTTATTAAGCATAGGGAGGGGCTGCCCAGGGACGTGATGGAGTCACCATCCCTGGAGATATTCCAAAGACTCATAGATGAGATGCCGAGGGATATGGTTTAGTTTAGTGGTGGACCTGGCAGTGTTAGGTGAGTGGTTGGACTCAGTGATCTAAGGTCTATTCCAACTGTTATGATTTCATGATTCTATGAAATTCAGTTTTATATTTTAAATCTGAAATACCTTTAGATGCTTTTTAGTTGTTGAAAAATATTTTCCCAGTTGAAAATTTGATCTCCTTTTTTATCAGTTATAAGGTAGCTCTAAGCAAGTTGATATGGAAAGGTTAAGATACTGGGCAGCAATAAATTCACTCATTTTCTACTTGGATATGTGATATCAGAATCTCATCAGATTGTAAGTTCAAGTGCAGGCCTCTAGCAGTTACAGTAGGTCAGACCTTTAGCATTTGTAGTAAATAGGCTTTATTGTAAGTACATTATGACTTGCATTTGGTGAAAATAATATGTGCAGTGGAAAATTCCAGCCAACTGTGTGTGCAGGACCCAGCCCATCTGCCAGTGAAGTCTGCCTGCTGACTTACTGGCTGCAGGATAGATGACTTCATTATTGTTGGGAAGACAAATTTGATAAGTACAAACTCACAGCTGTTTGATCTCTTCTTTAGAATCACATAATCTCCTCATCTCCTGAACTCTGATTTCTCTGCCGTATTCTAACTATTTTAGTATGGGAGGTGCTTGACCTCCATAGAGAGTAAGAGTGCAGAGTGCTGTGGCAGCTGGGAGAATGAAGCTTGACAGGAAGATCATCAGCTTATTGCAGGTTGGTTAGTTCCTGGAGCATGACCATGTGCATTTTATAAAGTGCAGTTTCCATTCAGTGTTGTTCTATGGGGTCTGTACACACAATGCATAATATTCTAATTCAAGTTCTTAAATGTGCTTTCTTTTCCTTACCATTATTTTATTAAATAAGGAGTAACCTCTATCCCTGATCACTTTTTTCTTTTTTTCCAACATAAAAATGTGTTTTAAACATACATTTTTAAACTGGAACATCTCTCATGTCGATGAATTTTACATAATTACATAATGCAGTGTGCCCAGTGAAAAAGGTTAGGACTTTAAACATTAATAACTTTTTTATTCCCACAATAGATTTCAGAGAATAAAAATTGCATCTCCACACAGAAGACCAGTTAGCTTTTAATTTAAAATACAATGCAAATTCCTAGTGACCAGTGAACAAATGATATGTAAGACCATTAACATTTTTATACTTGCATAATTTAAAACCTATTCAGTGATTCATTTAATGTACTTGAAAATTGTGTTGGCCTTCTCAATGAGATTACTGTGAGCTATGGAAATATGCAACCCAAAATGTTTTAAAGAAAATTTGGAAAACAAAACAAAACAAAAGCATGTTTTTGCAATGAATAATTTTAAATTACAAGAAAAATGAACTAACGTAGGTAGGACAATACCATGGACTGGTTGTACTGTGCAGTGATCTTGCTTATGACAGGCAGAGAAACCTTTATGTTGGATGATTAGATGGGAGTGTCATGCTAGGAACAAATGTGTATGCTTGCATCTGTCAGTAAAATCATGGTCTCCTTGATTTCTTTCTGCCCTGCCCCTTGTAATTTGTCTCAGTCAGAGATGGCCAGACAGCTTCAGTAAGAAGCTAATACAGTATTGCTTACTGCTATGAGTGGTAACCTGTTTTATGTTACTCCACAGTAAGCTTCATTTGTTGTTTTGCTTCACTGTATTGGTTGCCTGAATATGGGTATTTGGTGACATTTGAGTGTCCGGAGTGACCTTCTGCTGCCGGTGCACTGGGATGTGGATCATTGCAGCCTGTGTCATTTCTGCTAGCCTTGGGCAGACATCTCAAATGTGATCCAAGAGAGCCAAAATTAAACACTTTTCTTGAACTACTCTAATATAGTTGTTTGCAATCATTTAACAATTCCTTCAACTTCTGTTAAACAATGTCAGGAGATAAGTCTGCACAGGTCACATGCCTAAGTACTAAGAATAGAAATCTATATGTTATTCTGTGCTCATCTCCAGTATCAGCATTAGCAACAAACCAACTCTTAACTGTTTCATGATCATCTGTGACTCTGTCCAAGCCAGGGTACACAGTTATAGTGTTGATGCAACTTTCTTTACTGGGATCTTAGCAACCTATGCAATACAATAAGTTGAAAAGTGGAGAGGAAGTAGGGCAGTGTTAGGTGTATGGGGAACATCCATGAGAAGACAGAGACTCACTGCTCTGGCCCATGTGTGTATGATCCTTGTTACAGTGACAAATACCCAGAGGAAGAGGAAATATGAGCTGAGGACCTGTAGCCATGTGCTGCATCTCACAGTGGAGCACAGGAGTTATTTGCCATTATAAATAATGGCAAACATAAAAATATGGCAAATAAAAAAATACTAGGGGTATTTTAGGAGAAGTCATTGATTATTTCCAGGTACCTGCTACCTAGTCAGCTGAGCTTTCCCCACAATGCCTATCAGTATGTAAGAATAAGCTGAAACTGATTAAAGAGGAGTTGTTTTGTTTTGCTTGTAAAAACTCTTACCTTCAGTGAAGGATAAGCAAACACTGAAGCGATTTCCTGATTAAGATTGCTGTCCTGAAGTGGAATCAAAACAACTGAATGTTACAATAGGGAGCCAGGAATGTTCATCTTCATGCTCTTTTTCTCTTTTTCTGCTCATTTAGTATATTCTGCTCATTATGTCTTGCAAATCCTGTAAAGATCTGTTGGATCAATGGGAGGATGTATTACTGATTAGTGATCTGTTTCGGACGGGAGATTTTTTACCAGGAAATTCTTGCAGCACTCAGATGATTGCTGGCTGCTCAAATGCATTTTGTAATTTAATTATAGAGAAAAAAAAAAAAAAAGAAATACTGGCCCGTCTAAAGAATCATTTCCAGCAAGGACAAAAGTCTGTTCTACAGCTGTTATTGCAGTCTTTGGGCTATGATTCCTCTCCTAAAAAGACAGGGCAAAGGTTCTCTTCATTTAGGTGTTGGTAGTTTGGGCCACTCGGACAATGTGGTTTCAGATGACACTGTCAGACCAAGAATTTATGTTGTTGACTGAATTTTTCACCCATACTCACTTATAAAACTACCAAAGAGTATTATAAATCAAGTAGGTAGATAAAATACATTTCTTATCTTTAATTTTTTTTTTTTCCGGGCATTTTCTGTATTCGATACAGTTACAGCTTTAATGCTTTCAAGTTTTCAGTTTCAGAGTGCCAGCCCTCAGCTTTCACTAGTCAGGCCAGCAGTGTCAAACTACTGCTGCAGGCTCCTTATAAAACCTGGAAAAGCTTGTAAGAATGAGATACTGTAATTCTGGGGCATTTTGAGTAGAGCACATGCTAAACAAAAAATGTGATTTTTAATTAATCTAAGCAGTGCTCCCAGCCATACTCTTCTTAGAGCATCAGACTGTCCCTGACTTATGTTTTTCTCACTACTTTTTGCTAGTCTATTGCCAGTTAATTCTTCTGAGCTGTGCTAAGCTTCTCTGCAAGAATTAAACAAATTTC
Organism: Urocolius indicus; assembly: GCA_013401255.1. NCBI lineage: Eukaryota > Metazoa > Chordata > Aves > Coliiformes > Coliidae > Urocolius > Urocolius indicus. The sequence continues at coordinate 101,264 of WBNH01002950.1, read as the reverse complement.
AGCTGTAGTTAACTTTTCTCCATACTCAACTGTGACTAGAAAGCGTACGTGAGTTGAAGTAATATATTTAAATGCCTAGCTTTACATTAAAAGAATGGTATTAATATTTTAATATTCTGAAGGAGAAAGCAGTTATTAATATCACCCAAAGGCATTACTAAAATTGCTGTCTTTTTGGATTTCAAGATTACCATCTGTGTAGCTTCAGTAACAGATGTTCTTTTCACCAGAAAAAAATGTACATGAGTACAAGGACAATATGCTTGTGTAGGCTATTGAATGTAAGGAGTGTAGCAGAAGTAATGGAATAATAGATAGCAAAGAACACCATGTGTTTTGTTCTAAGGGGATCTGGAGAAACTATTACGCTCCTATCTAAACCAGAGACTTCAATGATGGAGTTTTTCTCAAGTGGATTCATTGATAAAGTGTTCCAATTTTATGAAAAATATGGATTTCTATTTTTTTTTCAGAATTTTGAGTTTCACTTTTTTCTGCTTTTTGTTTGGTTGGTTTTGTCTTAATTCACACAACTCCTATGAAATTTCCAGAAGGAAATTTGGTAATAAAAGACAAGGATAAGGCTGAGGTGCTTAATGCCTTCTTTGCCTCAGTCTTCAGTAATAGCAGCATTTCCACTGGGGAAAGTGAGCCTCTCAAGCCAAGAGACAGGGAAAGGAGCAGTGACCTGCTGCTCCACACTGATGTACACAGCCGGATGGGGTACATCCTAGAATGCTGAGAGAACTGGCAGAGGTGCTTGCCAAGCCACTGTCCATCATTTATCAGCAGTCCTGGCTGACTGGGGAGGCTGATCTGATTGGAAATCAGCCAGTGTAACACCCATATATAAGAAGGGATGAAAGGATAATCTGGGAAATTACAGGCCTGTCAGTTTGACTTGAGTGTCTGGGAAGCTGATAGAGCAGATCATACTAAGTTGCATTATGCAGCACATGCAGGGCAACCAGCTGATAAGGCCCAGTCAGCATGGGTTTATGAAGGGCAGGTCCTGTTTAACAAACCTGATCTCCTTCTATGACGGAGTGACCCACTGATTGGATGAAGGAAAGGCTGTAGATGTTGTCTACCTTGACTTTAGTAAGGCATTTGACATGTTTCCTGGTGTTCCCTTAGAGAAATTGTCTGTTCTTGGCTTGGATGGGCATACACTTCCCTGGGTAAAAAGCTACTTAGATGATCAAGTCCAAAGAGTTGTGTTCAATGGAGTTAAATCCAGTTGACGGCTGGTCATGAGTGGTGTCTCCCAGGGCTCAGTGCTGGGGCCACTCCTGTTTAACATCTTTATTAACGATCTGGATGAGGGGATAGAGTGCACCCTT
>WBNH01002950.1:0-99638 GCA_013401255.1 Urocolius indicus | reverse complement strand
CGCTCTCTACAACTACCTGAAAGGAAACTGTAGAAAGATGGGGGTCAGTCTGTTCTCCCTGGTAACAAGCAATAGAACAAAAGGAAATGGTCTCGAGTTGTGCCAGAGGAGATTCAGGCTGGATATGAGGAGGAATTTCTTTACTGAAAGGGTTGTCAGGCACTGGAACAGCTGCCCAAGTAGGTGCTGGAGTCACTGTCCCTGGAGGTTTTTAAGAGACGATTGGGTGTTGTAGTTAAGGAGATGGTCTAGTGGTTGATAGGCCTGGGACAAAGACTGAACTCAATGATCTTAAAGGTCTCTTCCAGCTGAAATGATTCTATAATTCTATGAAATGGCCATGCTTTGTAAACTAAAAGAAAATTGTTGGGGTAAATTGTCCTGAAAATGGATGAGTATAAAACTGAAAGCAGTTTGCAGAGTGTTTTGGGGGGCTGTTTATTCTCTGTTTAATCAATGTGTATGATAATATGTAACAAATTGTAGTAACTCCACTTTGTTTTGTCAGCTTTGTGCAGTGATGTCTTTATCCTTCATTTGCAATTAAGGTTTCTTATATTAAAGGCTGACATTGGTTGTACACGTTTTCCTGATTTCAAAGTATTTCTTTCATGATCTCTTTTCCCTCTCATTTGTTTTCAGCACGAACCTATTAATGAAGGTAGCTTTTTCTAAACTTACCTATCCCCTCCTGATGCTTTTCCAGGTTGTGGAATGGCCAGTGGGAAACCAGGGTTTGCTGTATGACCGTAACTGGATGGTTGTAAACCAGAATGGAGTCTGCATGACTCAGAAGCAGGAGCCAAGGTTGTGTCTTGTAAATCCCTCAGTTGATCTGAAGAAAAAGGTTATGATCATCCAGGCAGAAGGTTAGTAACCAATGTCTTTCCCTTCATTATTTGTGTCAAACTTCTTGACAGAGATACCTGCATGCACCCACCAAACTACTGAATGCTTTAGATGCCCACTGACATCAGCGACAAATTCTGCTACCTGCTATGGGCAAAGAAATCTTTGGCTGTAAAATACAGCCCTGGGTAATTTTCTAGCTTGTTGTTGCTACAGGCAGGGAGTAGGTAGTGACTCCCTGTGTGCAATCATAAAGTAGATACTTCAGAAATAATGGATTGATGAATGACAAACATGGAAATTTACTGACTGATCTACCTCTTCTCAGATGTGAAGCTTAGAAGGCTATAGTCTTCAGTGGTAATTAGTGTTAATTAAAATAAGGACTGGACATCATTTAGCTCAGTTAAATACTTGCATTAGCAGACGATGTTTGGGCTTCTCTGGATTCATTAAAACCCTTCTTATTCTTCACTGAGGGTAAAATAAAGGACAAAAAGACTTAAAGAAAGTGTTACAGAAAGCCCTCTGATACTTGAAGGTGAATTTTTTTTTTTTACTAATAGTACTGTAGTACTGAATGCTGCAACAGGTTTGTATTCCTCCTCAAGGGTCATGATTAATGCCATGTGTCTGACTGGTGTTCATCATATCCCTGGGATCTAACATTTACTCAGATTGTATGTCTTATCCATTAACAGTATATGTGATCCCATTTTCAGCAGCTAGAGCAAAACAAGATAACCTATATATTCCAATTTTTCACCCTTTATTAGGAACCCATATAAGTGGATCTGTGTTGTCCTCTCCAGCTGTCTGAATGCTTTCCATAAGATTGTCTGACCAGCTGATTTCTTTTATCTGGAATAGATTTGTCAAATGTATACTTGGATACTTCCACTAGTCTTGTGTGATTTTGTGTGTGCGTTGCAGATCCCAAACACAATCTAGTCTCTTCTTAGGGATTCCAAATTGGCTCATTGGCAAAAGTGTTACTAAGTTTTCCACTCTTCCCCTTGTAATCTTTCTTTGAAAAGATATTGTTAATTCAAGCCAATTCTATGTGGAGCACCTTGCACCTCACATTTTTGTAGTATGGTTGCATAGATAGCCTTCTCTTACAATCTTTATATTAACAAGTGCTTCAGAACTCATTATTTCAAATGTAGTTCCTTTGCATCTCTGTTGCTTTCTGCTGATACCTCTTGCTTGCAGACACAATGTGAAGTCTTGTCCAAACCTTCTCTAGTTGGCCTTCACATTTTCAACTGTTTGTCTGTGTTGGCCTTTTGATTGGTTTATTCTGCTATTCTGAGTATGTTCTTAGGGTTTTTTTCCTTGCTAGTACCAGATTGTTCCAGCAAGTGCATATCCACTGGTATGTTTGCTTGTCATTAGTATCTGCACTGACATACTTCAGAGAGCCAGGACAAAGTTTTCTCAGACAAAAATGACACTCCAGGAACCCACTTCTTACTAAGATTTACAGTCTTTTGGCATAGTTAGTGCCAGGGTGAAATTCACCTTTAAATCCTATGTTTTACTTTGTGTCATTTTTGGATTTTTCACTGTCAGCCACCTTCTTTCCTATGAAATTGAGAACTATCCAAAATTAATTGACCAAGTCCATGGATCACTTTTCTGCCCCAAAGTGATTGATCTCCAGTGTGCTCCAATAGAAACAAGGTTGGCATATTTGTAGCCTGCTTTGCTACAGACAGTATGTAACAGTGGAGTCATTTTATTCTTGTATAATGACTCTAGATAACAATAATCTCAACCCATAAGGTGTTCTAGGCCCTCTTTTTATAATAGCCCTGCTATTTTTCACTCTTATAGTGTACTTGCAAGCTGTGATTTTTTTTTTCTTTTGCTTGGTGAGACTATTCCAGAGGTTACTGCTCGTAAGATATAACACTGATTGGAACCCATGCAAAATGACAGGGTAAGACCAAGCAGGTAAATGTGTAGAAAGTTGTTTCAATATTTTTTTATGTTTTCTTTCCTCTTATCTGCAGTCTCAATGCATCATTTGTTTGTTGGTAGTATTTTAATAATTTTTCTTCACATACATGGGTCATTGTTACACTTCTCACTTAAAAAATTTCATGGCAGACAAATTTAATTTAAGAAGTTGACTCTTTGCTTGAAAATCTTGAAATCACTGTTGCTTCTGTCACTGCTCTCTCCAGCCTGTCACTAATGCGTTGCGAATGTAGGACCTGAAGCTATATGCTGTGTGTGTAGCCGGATCGGCAATCAGTGAAGTGGGGAGCAGTAGCCCTCTGATGAGCCAGGCTGGCTGTTATACAGTTTGGAACCTTTACTGGCCTATGTCTGTGGCTAATGGCATTTAAGATTTGTAGAGCTTAGCCTGCTAACTACAGCGACCTCCAGCTCTCTTGCAGTTTTCTTGCTTTGCAAGTTTCTTTCTCCCACTGGATGCCTCCTCCACAAACTGCCTTTCCTCAGCTACAGTAGCATGCATCTTTCCAAGACGAGCTTTGTTTTCTCCAACTCTCCCTCTCCTCCCCCTACTCTCACACTCTCTGTGCATTTCCTCTGTTCTTGGCGGGAGAGGGACATTTCTGGTGGTGAGCAGTGAGGGAGGGAGGCGACAGAGGTGGAAAAAAAAAAAAGGGCAAAACCTCTGAGCTGCACCTTTACTGCACCTCTTGCTTTGCTAAGTGTGAAAACTCAGCAGCTCCCAGCTGACTAGTGGACAACTACGGTCAAACTGGCTACCTTCCTTCTGCTTCACTGCAAGGAGGCTGTAACCACTCTGCTTTCTCTACTAGTTCCTCTGCTATCATCTGCGCTTTTCTCACTGTGAGAGCAGGCTGTGGTGATGATCTCCATCCAGAGTGTGCTTTGCTGTCTGGAGGTGTCTCTAGCCCATAGAGAGTGCCTAAGGCAACCGTGCTGCTGGATTAGGTGCCTCTGGTAAGTGCCTAAAGCCGATGCCACGTAGCTGCAGTATGGGGCATTTGTGAAAAAGATTTTGCTGTTATACTACCAGATTGTGGTGAAGACTATCTGTGCCACTTTTAAAACACGAGTCTGTTCTCTTTCCCTCTCCAAGCACATACTTTCCTCTCCCTCTAGTGCTTTTCTTTAGTGGAAAATTTGTTTGTGGCTATTTTTTTAATATAGTTTAATATTCTCTGTCTCCTCTGCCCAAAAAAAATATTTACCATGATTTAGTACAACAGTAACTACTTTAATACCTTTTGCTGAATCCTCTGTGTGCTGAGGTACCACTTCAGTTTTCTTCTTTAATCCCCATGCAGAGTGTGTCTCCACAGCTCATCTAACACCCAGCTTGGGATGGGCACACGAAGCCACTGACCCAGCTGTGCAGTCCTGCTGCCACCATCAGTCTGGGGCTCTAGGCAAGGCCAAAACTGCTTGAAGGTTCAGGATTCCCTGGCATACCTACAAAATTGGCTGGCTTGCGTGGCAGCTGGGAAGCTCCATGTATTCCCCTCATCCCTGAGGATGGAGGTAGATGAGAACAGAGGGAGAGAAAGGGCTTGTGCTTGGTATCTCACTGGCTGTAACTTTACTTTGGTAGAGGGAGTGAGATTCTTACTTTGAGAAACTGCATTTATTAATTTTGCTAGGATTATTTTCTTAGGCTATGTGGGTTTTAACAAGCATTTCCTATTCTTTTTGATGTGAGCAGCGTAACAAACCCTCACTGTCACAAGACCCACTTTGAGAAAATCAGTGTAACTAAACATGCTCTCATTTGAAAAAAAACCTTTGTGTGTCTTAACTGAAATAGTTAATGAAGAGGCTTCCAGCAACTTAAAGGTGGGCAGGAGCAAGTGCCTTTCTTTCTAGAAGCTATGTTCCTTGAATGAGGATGAAGGGAAGTCTCATTGTCCTGCTCTATCAAATACATGGGGGCACAGATTACACTGGGTTTGTTGCTGACCTACACAAGAGTCAATCAAACAGAATTTGGCTGAGAATACATTTCTATAGAAGAATAATTTCTCTCTTTGCATTTAAGCTAACAAGCAGCATTACACTGGCAAGTTGGACACTAGTATAGCACTGCACAGAAGGAGAAATTTTGAGTGTTGTGAAGGCCCTTTAAAATATCAGAGTAGAAAGATGCTATCAAAACTGAGCAACTAATTACACTTCATGGAGTTTATTGTGTTTTCAAATAGTCATGTGTTACTGCCAATAAAAATAATGGGAATTAAGTGCATACACTGATGAAAGAATGTACATGAATAGTTTATATTTCAGTCTATTGAAATAACAGACCTAATTTTTGTCAGTGACTCAAAATAGGAACTATAAAGACAATTTTTTTATATTAATACTGTGAGCACATCTGTGAATTTTATTATCAGGCAAATGACCATGGAGAATGACAGCTTTTACATTTTAGTAACTGGCAATATTCTGCTTTATTTTTTTGCCTTAAGATAGAATAAAATTGTAATTAACAATGTTTAACTGACCTAAACAGCACTGTAAAATGTGTACTGTTCAATAAAAATGCAATACACTTGCTGTTGTATAAAAGCATGAGACTCTATTTTAAGAAATTTTGTGAGAATGCTTTGCTTAGAAAGTGATTTTGAAAGATATAACAGCTAAGGATGCATCCAGGAAAAAACCCTTCAAACTCTTCCAGCAGGAACAATGCTAATGTTTAATTGTTTCAAAGTACAAAAGCATTAGTTCTAGTCTGTAAGATTATAACGTTAGCTTCTTTTCCAGGTTGTTGCAAGTGAGTTCAATGCATTTATTATGTATTTTATTTTCCTAAGTGAATCTAGCTTTTCCCCCTCAGTCTTCATTTCTGAACTAAAAAAGGCATAGGTGGTGTTCTGTTTTGGAAAATACACATGGAACAGGGCTGATAGTTGGAATACAATGAATCTAAACTATATTTCATTACTCTTCAGAAGAAAATAAGCCAACTTGATTTCACCATATGACAGAGCTGCCGCAGTTTGAATCTTATTTGCACTACAGTAATATAAACAAGAAGTAGTGAATGAAAGAAAACTGTGCTGTTATAAAGCTGATTTATGGGAGATCTGAGTCTATGTTGATATATGTTGCAGTATCATGGAAAACAATTGGGTTCATTGCAGCCACACAGTAAAATCCTTTGTTCATCATTTAAGATTATCACTTTCAATTAAGAGAAAGCAAAATATTACATATTTTTGCGTCAAATAAACCGCAGTAGTCTTTCCATCTCTCAGGCTCATCCTGTTCAATATAAGACAACTAGGGAAGAAGTTGTTAACATAGATCATTATCAGAGATTCTTCATCTGGTTTAAACTTAGATATGGATAGATGGAAATAATAGTCATTATTGGTTTCCATACAAGTTTATCTCTTAATGACTGTTTTTCTATGAAATATTGTATTTCTTTCCCTGAACAGCCTGTTCTTAATTTTTTTCTCTTCCCCTCCTCCATCTTTCATCTTTCAGATCACTCCATCCCACCAAAAAAACCCAACATGACAGTTATTACTCTCCTCTCCTGATTTTCTAGAGAGGCCACAACAATGATAAATTCATCCTTGCAAGCGAAATCATGACTTAAGCAGTAATTCTGTGCCAGTTTCGTTACCCGGGATACACAGAGAATGAAGTTAAAGCTGAAATAATGTGCTTTGGGTACCAAGGTCATCTGCAGCCTTTGCTCTTTGCATTGTCATTTGGAGCCACCTGCAGGCAGAAAATATAATTCTAGGAAAAATAAAGGGGTTTTGGCACGTGCTGTTTGGGAGGCTGCTGTGATTGTGAACAGGTGGAAAAGTAAAAACTTTTCTCATGATCCTATGATTCTGCATAAATGTTTTATTTAAATATGGTTTACTCTCTGCCTATCTAGGCATGGACCCAATATCTGTATCACTAGAAGAAAATACTGGAAAAGAGGCTGTGATCTGTGAGAGTAAAGTCTGTACGCACAGGTGAGTGAGAGCAGAGAGGAACTGAAACTGAAAATCACTATAATGACACTCAGGACATGTGCACCCCAGGCAAAGACAGTTAGATATTTTGGCATGCCTAGCATGTCTGGTAGAAAACAGTAAAAATAATTAACATGAAAATGGAAAAGGTGAGGAAGGACAGTAGAAGAAACTGTGATGATTTTTAATTTACTTGAATAAGGGAGAGCCTTTTTCTTTTCACTTGCTCCAAGGATGACAAAAGGGTGATATGTCCCCATTTACTTTCTAACATCACCTGAGAGCCTCAGCAGGACTTGAATTCAGTTCCTTCGTTTGACAATAAGGATGCTGGTAACTTTGCCCATTTCATGCTGCATGGATTCAAAATTACTAGAACCTGCTGAAGTTATGAAAAGATTTCCATATTTACAGCCATGTTTAATTTTGTTTTGACCACCCGTGCTGATCATTGTCCCCATAACAATCTATGGAAGATAGCGGGTGAGTAAGTGAAGAAACAGTAACTCTAATCAAGAGACATGCCACTTCAGTGTAATGTGACATTATGAATAAATTAATTTTCTGTCAGTGAACTTAAGTGTTTGTCCATCATATTTTTTAAGTACTTCCCACTCTCATTAAGTTTTCTCAGTGGCAGTCTATCAAGTGCCTTCCTAAAGTACATTTGCATTATCTACTGTTTCTTTTCACTAAGTCTCTTAGTAAGTGCAACTAAAAGAGCCACTTACAGATCTTGTTTTAAACAAGGTATACTAATTCTTTGTAACTCTCTAGATTTGCTTCTCTGAGGGTAACACATAAATAAACTAGAAGAAAATGTGTCCGTTTTCCCCATGGAGCCATGCAGGAAACTATCTTCTCCTTTTTTGCCAGCTGTTCAGATGGTAAAGTGGATTTTTTCCTCAGAAGTGTATATTCCTCAGGTAGTCATTTGTTTTAACCATCTATCCCACTTCCCTTAGTGTGGACATATCTTTGGCCTCCCCATGGTTAGCCTGTCCATTAAAGGCTGTAAAATAGCATAGGTTATCTTCCTTTCTGTGTGCATATTTTGCTGCCATACTATTTATTCTGTCTTGTCTTTCTGTGGTAGTTTTAACGTATGAAATAGCAAGTTTTGATGGGAAACTGCTTAGAGTTCTGAGGAGGAAGAAAAGGAATGTGTGACAAAGAAAGGGCACATGCATGACAAAGAGTGGACTGAGATTAGCAAAGGAAATGGGCAGGAAGTGAGGCAAAATGAGTGGACAATGTTGATGAGGCTCTGAAGCTGCTCAGAGATCCAATAGCACCCGATGCCAGGTTCCCATATTTCAGCAGGGAAATCTGTGGAACCAAAAGATTAGAAATAGGGGTAAAACAATGCTTTGCAGTAGAACAGGAGGCGATTCGTGGTCTGAGGGTCTTTTCTACAGTGTCTGAAGTGAGCCATGGGACCAAAAGTCTTTGTTAAAAGGCATTTATTCAGAAGACTACTGAAGGAATTTTCTGCCTATTAATTCTACTCTCTGATGCTGTGATTTCATTCAGTTCTGTTGGCTTAGATGATTACTCTCGGTTTACACCCAGATAGTTGAGAAAAGCACATGATGTACAACCTGCAAGTAGTCACATGAGGAAATTTAATTTCTCAGCAGCCATGGAAGTTTAATGAGCCCAAGTTTCCCTTGTGAAGCTGTCATGGTTTGACGTGACAGCCTTTTCTGGTAAGGGGGAAGGGGCTGTAAAGATGGCTCCTGTACGAAGTAGCTCAAAACTCTCCCCAGCTCTGAGCCAGACCCACTTCTGGGGCTGAGCCAATATGATGCCTCCATGATTACTTTTTAAGAAATTGGAAGAGGAGGGTTCTTCCTGTTTTTTCCTTCTTCTGTCCTTTCTTTTTCTTGGCCTGATGGTGGTGCAAGGAGTGGGAAGAGTGAGAGAAACGACCATGCATGCAACATCCAAGATCAGTGAGGGAAGAGAGGAGGTGTGCTCGAGCAGAGACTCCCTTGCATCCTGTGGAGAGAACTAGTGAAGCTGAGATTTGTTTGCATTTTGTTAAAGACCCTGCATCAGCACTAGAGACTCATTTTGCTAGAAACCCTGAATCAGTTGCAGAGACTCGTTTTGCTAAAGAACCCCGAGACAGGGTTCAGTGACTATGGCTGGAGGAGGCTGTGTCCCGTGGGAGGGACACAATCACTTCACTACAGACCCTGAGCCAGGGCAGTGATTTTCTTCATTAAAACTATGGCCAGAAGAGGTCATGTCCCAAGGGAGGGACCCTTTATCACTATGGCCAGAGCAGGCTATGTCCCATGGAAGGGACTCAATATTCACAGACGCTGTAACTGTGGGGGGAGAACCCACACCAGAAGAGGCCCTATCCCAAGGGAGATTATGCCCAGAAGAGGCCCTATCCCAAGGGAGGGGCCCTGTATCTGCAGAAACTGCAACTGTGGCAAAGAATCCACATAAGGGATATTCACTAAGGACTGTGTCCCATATGAGGGACCTTGTATCGGCAGAAACCGCAGCTGCTGGGAACAACCCATACCAGAGAAGTTTGTTAAGGATTGTGTCCTGGGGGAGGAACCCCGTGTTGGAGCAGGGGAAGACAGAAGCGGCAGAGCCCATCTGTGAGAGACTGACCACATCCTCTATTCCTTGCTCCACTGAGCTGTTGTGGGGGGAGGAGGTAGAAATATCAGGAGCAGTGAGCTGGGCCTGGGCAGAAAAGAGGGATGGGGGAGGGAGATCTTAAAGTGCTGGTTGTAATTTTCTCATCATCCTACTCCCTTTTTGCTTTTATTCCATTCTGTTTCTTGTAGAATAAACTTTCCTACTTTCTAAGTCAAGTACTGGAGTTTGTTTTGCCCAGAACCGTAATTGGCAGTGAGCCCTCCCTGTCCTTGTCTCAATGCATAACATCCTTGGTTATCTTCTTCCTCCCATTTCGCTGGGGCCTCCACCATCCTAATGATGATGAGAGTGAACAGGGGGTACTGAGCAAGAGACTGTCATGGTGCTTCTGTGCTGGCTGGGCCAAACCACGACAGAAGCAATTCATCAGTGTTAGCCTGCATCTCAGCAGAGGCTGTCCATCAGCATGTGTTGCTCACATCGGAGGGACAGGTATTTCTAGTATCATATCTAGCAGTGGACAGTTGCAAGTAGAAGCTAGTGATGTTAAGGTTATTGATGTTGTAGAAGACTTTGAGTGCTCAGGGTTAGTTGTCTACCAAAACAAGAAGGGAAACACAGTCTGTTATTTGACAGACCACAATATCAAAGTGATCAAGGGAAGGATATCGGTGGTAGAAGAAGACAAAGATGTAGCTGAACACAAGGTAAACTGAGCCTATTATATGTAAATGTGTGTATTATGTCCCTTGGGATCAATATTCAGACTTCAGCTGTCCTTGTTTCTTGTTCTATAAATTACCTAACTAGAGGGACCAGCTGTAATGCACTGAAGCTAAATGACATAATAGGAAGATGAGTGGGGAACTCAAGGCAAACAGCAAGTAAAATCTGAGAGAACTACACCCTCTTTTATAAATTGCCTGACATGTGCCAAATTAAATGTAATGCTGACAGATGTAAAGTAATGCTCCACAAAAATAAACACAAGGAGAAAATGAATAGAATTATGCTCTGACAGAAAGACTTTGAATAAGACCTTAGAGACATGATGATACTTGCTCACAAAATGGTCTGATGATAAGGGAAAGCAATCTGAAAGTGCAGGAGACTTAGAATAGAAAAAAAATACACAGTGACATTTGATGGAATACTAAGAATCCTCTGTGTTTCTAACTTGGACACTACGTCTCAAAATAGTAAGCAAATAAAAAGAGATGGCAAGATTTTGTTCCTGATTTATAAAGTATTAGCCCAAGTTGGCCGCTAGAGGCGTCTGGCTCAGAAAAGACTCTTTACACCTTTATTTGGGTGGGAAAAATATTTTGGGAGTTTGTTCCATCTGTACTTCTACCATGAAAGATCCATGCCTTCTCATTAGCAGCCTTCTCCCCAACACTTGTAACACAAGGACACAAGAACCACTCAACTCAGGCTATGAAATCTCATGTGGAAACTCATTTTTTAGCCTCCTTCTTGTCCAGGTACCTACATCTCATAGTACTAGATTTTCATTTCAGTTCTGGAGTATCACTGGCTAGATGCAGCTGCGGTTGGCATCCGTTCAGCCTTAGAGTAGGGAGGATGCAGAACTGCACCACAGTCAAACTTCACAACAACCACTGAAGAGATACCTGACCCCTGCAGGAGTTATAAAATCTCATTGATTTCACTTGTCCTGACTTTCTAGCTGTCTAAAACTCAGCTGAAACTACAAAGCATTTCATAAACCCAAGCCACTTTCTCTCTGAATCCCAGGACTTAGCATATTTTGTTGTGAAGAGCTGATTTCTTGTTTCTCAAGAAACAAGATGGTTTCTGTCCAGATCAGCTTTTTTTGGCTGGATGGGATGACAATGTGTGCGTGGAAACACTGCTACAAAACTTTCCTTGCTGTAAGTGAGAATCGTCCCATCCTGAAGTCTGATATAGATGAGAGGTACTGAACTGTTTCCATTATCTGTGAGGGGAACCCAGACAACTAACTTAAATTAGATTCGTAATTTTTAAAAGATTGATGTTAAGATTAGTCAGGGCTGAGGAATCTCTTTGGGAGATCGCTTTCCAATCTGATCTGTGGTTTGATCAAGCTCATCCTGAACTGAGAGAGATGATCTCAAAATCCTTCAGGAGAGATTGCATTCAGGTGAAGAAGATAAATGTATTGCCAGCCTAGGCAATTTCCTAGCAATGGAAATAATCTTTAGATAGAGAGGTACTTGGGCTCTGCTAGTGGAGACATGTTTTAATGTGGAATGTCTGTACTACATGAATTGAATTAAGGAATTAACATAATTTTAGCTGATGGGATCATTAAAGATTACATACAGTGTGGCATAGTGGGGCCATCTTAAATTCAAGTCAGATTAATCATCCTTGTTTTAGTAAAAAAAGCACAGTAACATTTTCATAATACAATATTGCAATATTTTAATATGAGCGACCAGTTACTGTACTTCAGGGTCACTGTCTTAAGTGTTATGATTATTTAATCCTTTATTTCAAAGCAATTTTCTGTATAAAACTAAATTAGATCTCATGAATGTTAACTTCAAGAGTAACAGAGTAAAACTGAGGAAACTGGTAGACAAAATTATGCAGAACTTCACATCAGACACTCATCAGACGATATGGATTCTGTATTTTGTATTGAAAGAAACAGAATAATAATTTGTCTTCAGTTTTGCAATTAAATTTGAAGTCCCTCTTTTCTCATAATAGGGCAAAGACATATGACTGTGGAGACAGAATTGCCGCCTGGTTCTCTATGTTTCTTGGTCATCCGTGTCGCTTGTTAAGACAAAGTTCATACATGAAAAACAGGTCACAACAGAAAGATACAAAAGGTATGTTGTCACTCTTAAAAATATTTGGGATTCTTCACTTAGGAAACATCAGGCTCATGGGCTTCATACTGATTATATAACTAGCCCGATGAAGAGTAACCGATATTCATCTAGTAGAAACTGCATTTATAATGCTGCCCTTCTATGTCTTACATTTGGTGAAAATGTAGAGGGAGATACATGAGTCTCAGGGGATAGGGTTGTAATCATAACCACAATTTTGTCTGGAAACTCAGTGATCATTTGGAAAAATAGTCATGCAAAATCTGTAAACAAAAAATGTATTCTTAGACTAAATTTCGTTATGATCAAAATGAAAGAGGATAAAAATCCATAGATATTGCTCCTGTAAATTGTTTTACAAATTTGTTGCAATCACAGCTCTGTCTCAATTTCTGTATGCATTGCGTCATAATCATTTTCAGGTTGAGGGGATTCTTGGAATCTTTAATATCTGGAACCGAATGAATATTTTTTAATGGAATAATAATGGAATAATTTTTAAATTTTAAAGGAGAGATCAGGTGAAATTACTCATATAATATTCCTGATTTTTATTCATAATTTTAGAATATCGGATTCATATTTTTTAGGTCCGACACCTGCTACAAACATCTCACTGTCTCTTGTGAACGAAGCACAATACCTCCTGATAAACGTAGCAAGTATTCTGCAACTGAAAGAACATATTTCTGCAAGGTAAGGTCCTTCTGTCTCCCAAATGTGTCTCAGTAGTCTTGGATTCCAGAATCTTGCCATAAGACCAATATAACTGTTTTACATGGAAATTTTGATAGTTACTTTTGGATGTTCAACAAATATATAAGGTACTAAACTGCTATGATCATTTATTCCTGTAGGACTTCTGAAAATTTGGATTAAATGCTTGAACATAATCTGTCTGTCAATCATCTGTTGGAAAACTTAAAACTCTTGTCCAGTGATTTGGTGGCAGATTATTGAGAACCAGCCAACTTCTATTTGTGGGAAGAACAGGGATACATTAGGTTTTTTCAACATAATTAATCTGACAGATGAAAATACAAAATCTTACTACTTGATGAACTTTTCTTTCCTATGGGAAGGATTGAGAGTTAGAGCAAACATTCAGAACAGAAATATTTTAAAACTACTTGCAGGGTTGGATTCAATTCATTTCTTAATTGAATTTGGCTTTACTTGTTGAAAAGTGGGCGGTAGAAACAGCAAAAGAAACATGGAGCCCGCCCACAGTTCAAAGATAAGGAACCTGTTAGTAACTAAATTTCCATATATTGGCAATGTAAAGTTGTTGTTTCTTTAATATAACCAGGACAGTCTCAAATTCTATAGAAAATCTGTCCTCAAGGCCTTCATCGTATCTGTGCATCCCACAGCCCGGCATCTTTCTCTGATACCTCTTCCCCTGTCTCACAAACTTTCCCTGCCCATGCTCAGAGTCATGTTCTTTCCTCTTAATCATCCACCAAACATGTCTTCTGCATTGAAATTCCTGTTTTGAGTAGAGGGGGAATATGTATCTCTCTCTGTGGGAGGATACATGTATATCTTCAGGATTTAGATCTGCTGACTAGATGAAGCATCACTACATCACCACTACTATGGAACTTGTGTTGCCTGAGGGTTGTATTTCTCTCGGAGAAGACAGTTGGGTCATTTTAGGATATCATAGCAGTACTCCTGCGGGAAAAATGCATGGAAAAGGCTTGAATTAGTCTCTCAGACATTTTGACTAACATTTCTTGATGATAGTTAATGCCATTTTTTGCGGCTTGACTGTCTGGGTTACATCTTTTTGTGAGAACAGCACTTTTAGCCATCCTTTACTCAGACTGGGCTTTTTCCATAGTGACACTCAGTGAGGAACTTTCCAGATGTGGGATCTGAGTGCAAAGAAGAGTAAGGCACAAGAGGAAGCAGCAAATGAGGATGAAAGAGAACAAGGAAATTTGGTAAAACAGGCAATGTCAGATGATACATTGATTTTTCACCTAATGTCTTCCAGTACAAGTATATTTGTAATCTCCTTTTCCTCAAAGGAAACTCCAGATGTGACTGGAAATGCCAAGGTGTCTGAAAAGCATCTTGCTTCTCACTCTGCAGTGCAAGCTGGAAAACTCCTCTCTATTTGCCCTGCAGTGTTTTCTCAGGGTGCTGGGGAAATGAATAGATACATAGTATTCTCATTTTACAGTGTTACTGAATCATAGTGAACAACCTTTCCAAATACTGACCTGGGCAGTGTATTTTCAAGAATAGGCACATATGGATTTTTGTTAAATATTTTTCTTCTTCAGAAAGTAGTATTTAGCTTCTTGGCACGTGAGAGTGTTTTTGTTTAATGGAAACAAAACAATTTCAGTCTTCAATTGAGTTTTAATAATTTATCTTTGTTTATATCTTCCATAGGTAAAAATTAATCTTTTGGTTTGCATATGGTTCTTAAGAGATGGTGTAAAACATAAACAGCAATCTAATTAAAAATAAAAGTGTAACATACTGTTGGAGAACTACACATTCATGGAGACATCCATCTCTCTGGTGTTACTGTTACAGGTCATCTCACTGAAAATCCCCATAGGCTAGCCTTATGCTTGAATATTCTTGTTAGAAATATCCCCCTGAAGGTGCAGATATTTCTTTTAGATATATGTAATCTATTAGATTAGATATATATAATGTATTAGATATATGTAATCCATTCTGCATTGCAGGGCTCTCTACTATGAAAAGTACAAAGTATCTAGGCTGGCTTTGGCAAATTACACTGATTTTCACAACAGATTCTTGTTGAGATTTGCAAGATGAAGATGTCAATCACTCTAATCCAACCAATGCATGTTTTGTGGAAGGGGAACTAATGGGATTTTACTCAGATACATGCTGCCAAGTAACTAGAAATAGTTCTGAGGACTGGGGATAGGCACAAGAGAGGTGAAGTATTTTGAAGATGAGCCTGAGTGAATTGAAGGCAGAAAGACCAGAAGTAGGGGCATTGCAGTCTTTGGGGATCGGCAGCAACAGATAAAATTGTAGAAAGTCAAAGTAGTTTTCAGCAACTGGCTCAGGACACTGCATGCACAGTTCTGAGGTTATTGAGGCTGTTGATATCCCCATCAGTACCAGCTGGTGTGGCAGGCACTTAAGTGTCACAGAATGCATTCAAAACTAGAGGCTACACAGCACCCAAGCTCCAAGACCCTTCAGCAATGCTTGGAAATACAACAGTGTATCTGATGTTGTTCATAAATAACTGCTATTATCCATCTTGTCTGTTTGAGCATTAGCATACTCTACATCTTCTCTTGGCTCCTATGCAAACCTCATGAAGTTCAACAAGGTCAAGTGTAAGGTATTGCACATGGGTTGACGCAATCACAAACACAAAAATGGGCTGAACACAGAATGAACTAAGAGCAGCCCTGAGGAGAAGGACTTGGGGATGAAGGTCAAAGTGACCTGGCAATGTGCACTTGCAGCAAGGAAAGCCAACTATACGCTGGGCTGCATCAAAAGCACCATGGCCAGCAGGTCGAGGGAGGTGATTCTCCCCCTTTACTCTGCTCTGGTGAGATCCAACCTATAGTACTGCATCCAGTTCTGGGAACCCCAACATAAGTAGGATCTGTTGGAGCGAGTCCAGTGGAGGATCATGAAGGTGAGCAGAGAGTTGGAGCACATCTCCTCTGAAGACAGACTGAGAGAGTTGGGGTTGTTCAGCCTGGAGAAGAGAAGGTTCCGTGGAGACCATATAGCAGACTTCCAGTACCTAAAGGAGCCTGCAGGAAAGATGGAAACTTTAAAACTTCCTTTCTTTGAGGGTAGTGAAGCACTGGAACAGGTTTCCCAGAAAGGTTGTGGCTAACCCATTTCTGGAAGTGTTCAAGGCCAGGTTGGATGGGGCCTTGAGCAACCTGGCCTAGTGGAAGGTGTTCCTTCCCATGGCAGGGGGTTGGAAAGAGATGATTTTTAGGGTCTTTTCCAATCTAAACCATTCTGTGATTCTATCTTCTTCCATCATTACAAATTGTGTCTGAGCACGGGATTGTTTGGAGGATCTCAATGGAAAACCTGTAGCCCTTCAGCTTCTCATCCTCCCCTCAGGCTTCTGGAGCCCTTGTGAATAGTGAAGTCTTGTGGCTGAGCTTGTGTGGTTTAACTGAAAGTCTGCATAAGCAGTTTATCCTTATGCACATTTAACTGCTAAAGATCATCCTGGCTATTTTAAATTAAATCAAGCTCTTTTTTTCACCTAACAGGCCTCCTCTGCCAAGACTGCTTGATGTGAACAGTTTTCCTGTACTTTATTTTGCATATTTTACCACATTTTAATTAAAACACATTTTAAAGTGTATGTCCTTACTTTTTTTTCCGAGTAGAGAATTTAGCCAGGCCACTTAGCCAGGTTTCTGCCTCTGCTATAAGGTGTCACATCCCAAAGTTGTCAGACCATAGCTGATGGAGTATCAAGAGTTGTTCATGTCCATAATAGCTAATGCAAAAACAAATGCTCTTCCCAACTAACAATGACCCTGAGAGAACTCTCTTGCAAATTTCAGAGCTGTCTTTTTTTTTCTGGTACTTGTCAGGTTCTCCTTTAGAAACAAAGTGGAGAATGTCAATTTGAAGTTGCAGCCAGATTTCTGATATTTGTATGCTGCCTGCTGCTCTGTCTGCCTCATATACGTTCTCCACACTGACACAAATCTACACTCTGGCATTTCAAATGCTTGTAAAGAGGTGGAGATATCACCACACATAGATTAGATTTTGTCAAAGCACCTATTGTTTGGTGCAATCTGCTGCATCTCAAAGGCAAAGAATAATAATATTATGAGATATATATTCTCACATAAAATTGCATTTTTCTCCTGCAGTGTCTACTGGTTTTGTTCCTTTTGCCATTGCAGCATGTGCAGTAAAAGTTTCTATTCTTTTCAGAAACATTTAACAAGTCCGATGATCACTAGCTCAAATCTTTTATGTTGTTACTATTAGCCTTAGGTACGGTAACTAATAAGGAATTCTCTCAAATGCATTGTTCACAATGGCCTGTCTACCTGCTTTCGTACCTACAGTTCCAGGTTACACCTCTGAAGAAGCCACGTAGAGGATTACAAGTTATAGTTACATTCCTTGTGCCATTTTCATGGACTTTGTGGTAAACTTGGTCCAGGCTATTTTGGAGAAACATTGAATCTTACTAGCTACTAGATTCTTATAGCACAAACACCTACTGCAAAACTATGTCATAAACTTGTTTTCTTTTTCTCTCTTCTCTCTGGGGCAGATTGGAAGAGCCATTGGAAACAGAGGAATTAATCCGACGTTTCCGTGCCAACATTGTCATCAGTGCGCCAGAGTCCTTTGAAGAAGAAGAGTGGGCTGAAATTTCAATAGGTGCTCTGCGATTCCAGGTGCAAACTCATCTCTCTTGTACTAGTCACAGTCTATCTCAAAGTATTTTGACCCCTGGAGACTGAGCAATTTTTGCAAGGCTTTGACTGGAACATGGGCAGTACAGTTTGTGCAGTTGAAATTTATGAAGTGTGTAAAAAAACCCTCCATGCTGTGACCTGTGGCAAACATGATTCAATATAATTGAGAGGTTTTTGACATATTTCTCCACACTTTTTTTTTTTTTTAAATTTCAGAATTCATCTAATTTGCCACCTCCATCCAGCTGAGCAGAATAATAATCACTGTTTTGAGGCAGAGTTTGCCAGCATGTCACAAGAGAATACTGGTTTCTATTAAGCTTAACAGTCCAAATGTAACCTCCTATTGTTGCACATCAAGCAACTGATTACTAAACAACTGGTCATGAATACAAGTGAACAATCACTTACTTGCCCTCTGTTATGCACTTTTTGTTTCAGTTTCCATTCAAGATGTATTTCCAAGGCTGTCCTGGTTTGTTGTTGTGCTTCAAATCATGTCTAATGATATAACATGCTTAGTACTGTAAGGAAAATGCTGAAGAGTCAGACTTAGTTGGCAAATACATTCTTTTGAGAAAAACTTCAACAAAGGATCCACAAAAAAGTTACATGTGAAAGCTAAGAGAATGATGCACACACGTGTTACATGTTCTATTGGGTGCATCTAGTCCCTAGGTAGGAAATATGTGCTTGGAAATGTATTGTCTAGTGTGCAAAACTTTCTTGTTTCTTAGGGATGGCAATGAATGTGTGAATAATAGAAGTGCTAAGGTCAAATCTAGAAGCTGTTACAGACATCACTCCTCTTTCTTGCTGGTCAGCATATAGTGAGAAATGGATAGGTCATTTTTTCAGTTAGGGTGAAAAACATGACTTATCTACTGTCTTCCTACGTGTCCTTTGGTCAATAAGCTGTAATATGAGTTACAGAAAACTGAAGAAAAATATCCTTAGATAGGAAATGAGGAACACAAAGGACAAACTCCTTCATGTTTACCTTGTTCAAAGCTGGAGTTGCACCAGAGCAATCAGCTCTGTTGTGGAAGATACTATACAACTACAAAATAAAAAGGCATTCCTGTTTCTGACATTGGAATGGAAGCTGGAAATAGAAAGGCTTATGCAGCTTGCATTATCAGTCTCTGCTAGGTCCTTATGTGGACACTAACGTAGTAACAGGAGTAATTACGTTAGTGGTGCTTGATGCCAGGAAAATGGTAGATGAAGCTGTTGAACAAAGCAAAGCAGAGAAAAATGTTTCCTCTCTGTCTTGTTTTCTTGTTATTTTAAAAAATGCCAAAGCTACGGAAAATCATCTTCTAAAAAAGCTGAGGCAAATGTATGTTTTTAATGATTACACTAAAGAGTTGTACAAGCAGTTCTAGATGTAGCTCAAAAAACTGAATAACACATCAGATCAAGATATTAATATGTTTTCAGTGTAAGGTTGAATTACTTGCCCTATTTGAAATTTATGACGTTTTACAAAAGTAGAATGCATATATTACAATACTGTAGGAACAGTTAGTTTCTATAACACACAGCTTTGATGAAGTTAGAGATGCAACATTAAGTGAAACTGCAAAAAGTCTTCCTTCTATGTTTTAATGTTTTATGAACAAAGTTTTTGCAGGTTTGTTTTTTTTTTTTCCTAAAAACACACTCTAGTTCAAACAAGAATTAACTTTAAGTCTGTATTACATATGTCATTGGACTAGAGGATGTCATTATTCCTTCTGATTACGGAAACTTGTGATGATACACATTTTGCATTCTGATTATCTCCAAGGCTGCAGGAACTGGGGCTGTGTAGTCTAGAGAAGTGGAAACTGAAGGGTGATCTCATTAATATTTATAAGTATATAAATGGTGGGTGTCAGAAGGTTGGGACATCACTTTTTTCTATTTTATCTGGCAACAGGACAAGGGGTAATGGGATGAAGCTGGAACAAAAAAAGTTCCATTTAAACATTAGGAAAAACTATTTTACTGTGAGAGTGAGGGAGCCCTGGCACAGGCTGCTCAGGGTGGGTGTGGAGTCTCCTTCCTTGGAGGTCTTCCAAACCCACTTGGATGCTTTCCTGTGTGACTTGATCTAGGTGGACCTGCTTCTGCAGGGGGGTTGGACTAGATGATCTCTAAAGATCCCTTCCAACTCCTACCATTCTATGATTCTATGATAAGTGCCAGCATATAGGAAAGATATTGTTCATATAAGCTATACTGAAACAATGTAAAACAAACCCAAGAAAATCCTCATTGGATTAAATCCTGAGGTGCTGACTTAATTTTGTATTCAGTTCTCCTTTGGTTAAGTAGCCATGCCAGACCGTAGATGAAGTCAAGCCATCAGGAAATACAAATATATAAATGTTTTGTATTTCTCAGATTCTGTTTCAGGGAAAGTTTTATGGAAAAAAAAAAAATAAAAGTCAATTCAAAACCCAATGAGGCCTTTACAAGGAGACCCTTTGAAAATGTATCTTAGGTAAACAAGCCTGACCTCTTACACATAATGGAATCATAAAGGAACACAGGAAAGGTATGGGAACTATATGTCTTTAAAATACTATGATAGTCAGAGGTTATCCCATTCTGTCTCATACTGCTTTGAGATACAGCTCTGAATGTTCTTTAACTAAAATTTCAGGTTGTGGGTCCATGTAGCAGATGTCAAATAATCTGCATCGATCAACAGTCTGGGGAACGAAACAAAGAATTTCTGCAGTCTCTGTCTGCTGCCAGAGGTAGAAAGGTCAGTACAGTACTCCAAAATAGCTGTATATAAAGATGTAGTGAGTTTATTGCATGTATAGTGAAATCTGCTGAGAGAATATTCATTTGTATGTCGTCATGCTAATTGTTAACAGTTGTTTTTCAGTAAAAAGAAGATGCACTTACAACCAAGACATGACATGGTTTATTCCCATAAAATGCTCAACACAGTTTTTATTCAGAAATAGACTGTTAATATGCACTATTTTTTACTGGGCTTGCTTTTATTCAGTATGTACTGCTTTATAATGTGCTTATTTTGATCTGGAAAAACACGAGCTGATGCACTGATGCCATTCCAGAAGAGAAATCTGCAGAAAACAATCAGAAAGTGTTTGAAATTATACAGTCAGCTCATAAAACTAAACTTTATTCTTACTGTGAGAAACTACTTAGTGGGAAAAACAGAGCAGATGTGAATGTAGTTGAAGTGGAGAGTAATTGATTAAGAAAGTAACTGGAGATGTGTGAAATACAGAGGTTCATTTGGAGTCCTGCTTTCAGAGGTTGCATTGCTTCTTGGAATTGAGAGCGCTCAGACAATGGCTAAACAGTTCAGCATCCCAAAAGCTTCACCAATCTCTTCATAAGTCTTTATTTAGCTGAAAATTCTGTCTCTAAATTCATTGCTGCCTGTTTGTTGAGCTTCTGTTGTAAAAGTTTATTAGCCATTCAGGGCTCAGAAGCCTTGCCCATGCCAGCCAAACAGTGGACACAGCACGGGGGGGCAACATAATAACAAATAGGTTGCAAATCATTCACCCAACAACACACAAACAAGTTGCAAATAATGTGGTCTTTGGAGGAAAAAAATAGTAAATTGATTTGCCTTGGTGACTCATTAAGCAAACAAAGGGCTACATTTTCACTGAGTGTTGTCCTTTGTGAATAGCTCTGCCAGCTTCATCTCCAAGCCAGCCTGGTGCAGAGTGATCTAGGGGAGAGACCAGCAGACAGGGCCAGCTGTCAGGGCACAGCTTGCTGCTGACCTGAGATGACTTAGGGTTATACAGCAAGCTCTGGTATCCAGATGGCCACAGCACATGTACTTTTGTGAGATGAGCTGCTGGCCGTGGCAGATAGCTTGAGGACGAGAGCACTCTCCAGGTAATGGTGAGCCACAACTGGAACATCTCATAGAATCACAGTCATAGAATGGTAGGAGTTGGAAGGGACCTATAGAGATCATCCAGTCCAACTCCCTGCTAAAGCAGGTTAACCTAGATCAGATCACACAGGAACATGTCCAGGCAGGTTTTGAAAATCTCCAGAGAGGCAGACTCCACACCCTCCCCAGGCAGCCTGTGCCAAGGCTCCCTCACCCTCACAGTAAAGTTTTTCCTTGTGTTTAAAGGACACTTTAGAGTGCATTCTGGCTCTCTAGGCAGGGATGCTGCCCACCTACCACATGAGCTGAGGTATATGGAGGACTTTTTCTACTTTCGTGGGACTTACTGGGTTATGACATGAATCCTCTATAGAGGGAAAGCATTCCTTATTCAAGGATCTTCTCAAATAGCAACAAAACCTTACCCAGGACATCTCAGGAGAGGCAAAGCATCTTCTACATGTTTCCCACAGCAAAGATGAACTTCTCTTTCTTTCTGATTAACTCAGCAATGCAAAGATTTTCTTGGTATAAGCACTCCTATAACCAAGTAGATCACCTAAACAGAGCTAAGCCAAAGAGAGCAATCCAGACTCTTGAGAACAACCTGGCACCAGATAAAAGATACATGGCAAGGTGACGCATTGCAGAGTAGTGCTCTGCTTCCCCCAGCTGCCTAGCCATATTCATTCTATGAAGAACTAGGCCTTCAGGGATTTTTTTGTTTGTTTTTCCTAGCCTTCAGGGGTGCTGGCAAATGGGATCTTACGAGCATGTCTTGGTCTGTATAAGGTGAAGTGCTGTGAGTTAGTTTGACAGGGGAAAGAGGTACTTTGATTTGGTAGTTTTGCCTGAGCTGATGTGAGATGATATCAGAGTCCATCCCTCCTGCAAGTTGTCTGTGGGGTGATGGTCACCAGCTGGTTATCAGTGAATAGCAGCCAAGGACTATGGCATCTTCAGGATGCCTAAGCAGATCTAGCAGAGAACATTGATCCAAACCTGTCGCAGTTCACAGTGGGGAGAGAGAAAGAACATTGAGTTTATTTACCTGTGTTAAATTACAGAGATAATCTTCTGGTGACTCATATCTCTAGCATGCGCTATTTTGTTAAGGAGTCACCTAATAGATTTCGTTTTCTGGTTTTATCAGATACAGATTCAGTGAAGGAATTTAGCAGTGTTTGTTCCCAGCTGCCAATAATGCAATAACTAAAAAAAAAAAAACCCCAAAAAAAAAAAACAACAAAAAAACAAAAAAGCGCAACAAAATAAGATTTAAACTCATTTCCTGGTACAAGAGGAACTGCTATTTTTGAAAGGCTGATGTAGCTGCTTGATTTCCAAAGCACTAAAGATACTGCACATGCGAATGGATAGCAAATCCTGAATGCTTAATAAGAGAGCTAGATGTCAGTATTTACCATTCTATTTTTTTTTCCGAGAAAAACCAACCTGGAAAGATACAATCAGACTTTATCAAACTGCTAACCCAAATCACAGCACTGCCAATGAACTTCAATAAGGAGCTAAGTAAAGTAAGGCTTGTAAGAGGTGGCTCAATATTTATTTCTGAAATAGCATTTTTCTCCGTCCCTCTGAGACTCTGAGAATGTAATGATTCAAGTTGAAAGATTGAGGCTTTGCTCAGCTGGATTGAAGCTGAAAGTCAGAACCAGATACTGTAATTGGCCATGCAACTAATTTGCATATGTTTTCTGATGATTGTAAAGCAGAGTGCTGAAGCCTAGCCAGCTACTTTTTATGAAACCTTTTATCACATTGTTTGAAATAAAAGGTAAACACCTCTGTGAAGTGAACTTAAGCTCTGCTGCCATCAATTCTAAAGAAACACTCATTAAGGATTCATTATGTAATTTTTGACTGAAAAGGGAAAATAAGCTCTCCTTCCGTGACAGAGCACTCTCTGTTACTGCAAAAGACTATGAATGACTAGATAGCTACATTAAGCAAATAGCATAAAAATAGCCACAAGCTGTTTCACATGCTTCACCACCTGATGCAAAACACACATAGACAGAAAGGACAGAACACTGAATTCTTGCTGGTCTTCTGTGTTTTGCAGATGCAGTTTAACACTAACAATAGCTGAAGCCCTGTGGGTAGATTTGCAGCAGAGCTATGAGCTGGGACTTGCTGTCAAGGTAGCAAAGGGAATTGCATTAGCAGTCTGCTCCATCATAAATATATGGGTAGCGGTACATCAAGGGAAATCCATTATGTTTGCACATGCCCTCATACACTAAAAGGCTTGTGTTTTTTTCCTGTGGGCTGTTGATTCTCTTTTATATATCTCATTGTGCCTCGGGAGAGCTTCTTCCCTGCAGAATTAAACTCTGTGCCTTTGGGTTGCTTACTGAAACGTTAGCAAGGATACCAAATGACTTCTCCTATCTAGGGCATCATTATCAACATTTCCCTAGTAATGCAGGGCTTCACACTGTGCAGTGCTTTTCATCCAAAGATCTGGAACATTTGCAAACAATAATTGATGTAATTAATAGACTTCTGAAATAATATGACTGTTTTTTCTCATTGGTAGCTGAACTGGAAAATGCACTTATTAAAGGCAGAGCAAAGGAAAATCAGTTCTTAGGAAAACATTCTGTGATGCAGATCAAGATGGAGGGTTTTGGCACCAAGTTAAAAGTTTCTCTTTTTTCCAGTATGAAAAATCTTCATGTTGAAAGTGAATACTTCCACTCTCCTATTTTATAAGGCTTCACTAATAAATTTTGGTGAATGCAGAGCTAACAAAACATCCTTACACTAAAAAACAAAACAAAACAAAAAACCCCCTCCATCTCCTCAACCTTTACGTGGAAAAGAGGTTATGTTATTTTATGAACAAAATGCGCAGAGGTGAACAGATAAATTTATCCAGGACACAAATGTGAAACTCGTCTATGCAAAGCTAAGTTTTCGTGTGCAGTATCATTTATGTGCTTGTTACACATTTTAGTAGGGCATTTCCCCTCCCAAGTGCTAGTCTGAATTAACTGATTGTTTAGGAGCTGTAACTTGAAGGCATCCCATGTCAAACTGTCAAGAGGTAGCACCTCAGGTTTCTATCTTACAAAAAGAGATACTGCACCTGGGATGTTTCTCTGTCAGTGAATGTCTAAACAGGGCATGTTCTTGTTGATCCAGTAAATGTACTTGAAACAACATGCAAGAATGTGACAGCATTTTGTAGCTCCTCCTTAAAAATGAACATGATGACTATCATATGATTCACTGATGGCAAAAATAAGTACATTTGATCTGTTTCTCCCAGCAGTTGAACGGTTGTGCTTTTCACTAATCAAGAAGCATTATGGGTTTTGTCCCTGTAAAGTTTAGGAGATGTGGGAAGAGTCCCTGCTGCCATCAGAAGACTGAGAAGATAAAGTCACAGAACTCACAATCCAATAGTCCCTGACTCACTCTTGGTGTGTTCTGGGGAGGTTATATGCAAAATAAAATACCCTTGAAGGCACAAAAGGTAGCGGCAGCAGAGAGAGATTATGTGGTTCATTGTAATAACTCTGCAGGCTGTAATCTCTGTGTATGAAAGCCTCATTTTTCAACTGTGAAATGTGAGAAGAACCAATTCCTACATTTTGTCTTTCTCTTGAAAGAGAGATGAAACAGCAGGATGCACAGCTTTTGTAGTGGCTTGGCAGGGGGCAGGTGGTGCTATTATCCATATTTGCTGAGTCAATATTTGTAATTACTGGAAAAAACAAGAAAATGGAATTATATTAAGAACATTTATGGTAATCACAAGCTAAATTTTGATCTGAAGAACATTCAGAAAAGGAGTCAGCCATTCTAAGCATGTATTAGTACTAAAATATGTGTAACATCAGTATATCATCACCTTGAAAACTCCCAGTCTCAGCACTGAAAAAAATCTAAGGGACTTTAGATGCCCAATCAGAGTGGAGAAATACTAAGGACCAGTACTAAAATAGTATTTGAGAACTCCTGAAGATAAGCTGTATTCAAACATGTCTCTTCGTAAATAATTCTCAATGGTTTAAAGTGCTTTAAGGACAGCAAACAAACAAACCACAACTATTGCTAAATGATTCACAACAATAGAAAAATTGGTAAATTAAATTTGCTACAGTGAACAATCTGCCCAGATTTATTTTAGCCTCATTTTAAGGTAAATCAAGCTGTCAGTACAATAAATATGAATAAAACCTTCTCATGTATCAAATAAGTTCATTTTCAAGGATGAGGCATAAGGTTCCTTCCTGTGTGAAATGTGGTGTAGCATGGACTAATATTCATTTTACCATATTTGTTTTATGATCACCTGATTTCTTAAAACAACAAAATTATGGCAACTGTCATTTTTGCAGTAGAGTGTGGGAAGTAAATCCAGGTTATTAACCACAGGCTGAAAACCACATCATTTAGGCCAATAGAGAACTTGTCAACAGATAAGAGAAAAGCAAAACCAGAAGAATAACACTGTGTACTTTAACATTTGAAATGAAACAGTTAGTAGCTTACCTTTCCAGCATCATGGTTGGTCTAACACTGTGCTAGAGGATTGGGATCCCACTGTGCTACAGTCATTCCTTACCATTAACTACTAGAACCATAAGGATCTACTCTACCATTATGACCACGAGCATCCACAAACTGTCATTAATAGGATAGACCTGATCAACTCATATCCTATATACATGAAGTGCTAGTGAGATGAAGGGATAGAAAGAAGCAGACAATAAAACTCTGCTTCGGAGCTGTTTTTCTTTTTGATGTTTGTGATTACAAATGAAACAGAAAGATCCAAATTCAAAGTCCGAAAACATGTTTGGATAGATTGCTGCTTTACAGCATCTCTTTCACTTGGGAGGAGGTCTCAGCGTTATGTTTTGCTAATTTTTCAAAGGTGAAAAGCTGGTTTTTGTTACCTCATTATACTCTACTTAATTGTACAGTGTAAGAACAAGAGGAAACATACTGCCTTCAAAGTTAGTTTGACAAATATGCTCCCTTAAATTCAGCTAACACTATTTTTCAAAATTTATTACAATTCCTTTTACCTAGCATATTTTTCTAAACCTGCTGTAAATGTAATTTCCTCAATTTCAGGATCATTGATCTGAACAGTGGCAGTAAATGTAATCAAGAAACGGAGAAGGTGAATAGAGCCCTCGTTTTAATGAATTTTGTTTGCTTTTAATTTTTCTCACACTTTAGGGTGACTGGTACATTTTGGCTGTAGCCTACCAAAACAAAATGCTCTCTATTGAAACCTGTGAAAAAAGCCATGAAAATTGCTATTGGGTTTCCAGGGTCCTCGGTTTGAAGAACAAAGACATTTTGAAGTCTAGAAATCAATTATCAATTTAACATGGTATTCAGGGTTCTAATTAACTATTACCTAATCATTTGGAAAATATTATAATGAGGTTGCAAGTCTATTTCATGCACATTTCTAAATTCTTCACTATTGAAAAACAAAACCACAAAACCCCACATCTCTTACTGTGACATGTCCAGATCACACACATACAGCTTTTCACAGCTACAGCTCTAACATTCAACGAGCTTAAGATCAAGACCACACATAAAAGTGTGAACACTCAACATCAGTTTTTCTGTGCCTGTAAAGGTTGTATGGTCAGTTGGTAAAGTGGTTGTTCTGTTCCTCTTTTCTTTGTTATTCAGTGTCATAAAGACACACATCTTAAATATTTCCAACATTTGTGTAGGATGGCTTCATGGATAATGACAAATGGTAGTCCTAATAAACTTGCTGAATATTTTCTATAAACTATTCTATAACAATCATACAAACAAATGAAGGGAAATTTGGAAAAGCTCGGCAGAGCAAAGTTCTGTTAACTAAGCAAATAATCCATGGCAGAAGATGCAAGATTTGTCCTCATCGTTTGAACATACATGCATCCTTGTGCTGCCTAGCATGTGTTTGTGATAATGTATTAACTGTGTTTGTCAAGAAGTCAGGGCAGTCATTAAGTAACAATACTATGAGGGAGTGCAAATTACATGTATGATACTGTGGAACTCGTGATGAAATAGTACATTATTTATCCACTGGCTTAAGGTATTCTTCTGGAATAGCATGGGGTTAGCTTTTGTTTATCAGTCTATTATACTTAATTAGCTTAAAATGTTCTCAATGCATGGAGATAGTACGTGCCTGCTTATTCTTAAAGCAATATTGTTTTTCTAAACATGTGTGGGTTGTGAGATTCTCTATAATCTGATTACTTTAACATGAGCTGCATCTGAATAAATACTTTTCTCTTTTTTTCAGACAAACTTTGGCATATACCTGATGAACCAGCCCTTGCACTCATCCTTCCCCGATACTTTATCAGTTGGTTCTCAGGTACTTCCAGTGCTCAAGGAGAACACAGAAATTCAGCCCCCGACATCCAGTGAAGAAAAATGTTCAGGATAAAATCTGTGGTGGAGATGAGATTTATCTGCAGCTGCAGGGAAGTCAGTTATTCAAAAAAAAAAAAAAAAAAAAGCTTCCACTCTTTTGCTTCTGGTTTAAGTCTTTTAATTTTCTGTTTGCTGTAAATGTTATCAGATGGCAGAACCCTTGATAATTACAGCTCACCTACATGTTTTTGCTTGTGATTAGGTTATGGCAGCCATAATTCTGTTTTACTCAATTGCTTTGGGATGCAACAGGTTTGATCAAGTTTTACTAGTGGATGACTCCCAAAACAGGCCCAACATCGTTGTCAGAAACCCACATCTCAATGAAGGAAAGTAAATACAACAATACACTACTTCCTCATGTTGCTTTGCTGAAACCACAATTGAGAGAGAGGATGCAGGACATGTTTTAGAAACAATGTGTGTGGGAAGGGAATAATGGGAGAGTGGCATGAGAGTTGCAGTCCGTTTGACATTTCAAAAGTGAAACTGAAGGTGATGTGTAGACAGTCTTAAAGCACTGGAGAAGACGGAACTGTTATTGAGAAATCTGCATCTCCCTCTTTGGAAGTGATGTGTGAGGATGCCAAAAAGGTATCAATGGAGATTAGTGACGATTGGGTCTCCCATTTGCAAAGCATGTACCCTGTGAAGCAATTTTTTCTATTCGCTCTCGACCTCCTTCTCTCATTCTCATTTGCTACTTTTCCATCCAATTAATTTTATGCAATGTGGATGCTGACACATTTTTTTTGCTAATTAGCTATTTTTCCACTAATGTATTTTCTATACAAACTTGATTTATCCTCAGCGGTCTCTAACGGCCACTTCTGGAACCTTTGCAAGTTTGGATACTTCTCCATCCCCAAACAGGTCAAAGTATTCTTTTTTCTTACTCTTTGTGCATTTGATAATGTCTATTTTAGAAGGTTTTTGAGTTTTTTACTCATCTAAATATGACTCATGCTTTCTGATTTCTGAGAGCAAATGTCTGAAAACTAGGACTTAGTCTGAAATATCAATTATTGTGTCAATTTAAAATAAATAAATAAACAGATGAAAGCAAACCACATAGAAAAAAAATAAAAGCACATGGAAAGTCAATGTGATGAAAGACCAAACACACTGAGGCCAGATGTTTTATGACTCCCAACATGTGTCTATGCAGCTACAAGGTGATTTCATGCTTCCAGGAAGTCCTTCAGGAAGAGGAAATTCTCCTAGATCAGCCACTCTGTTTCGATTTAGGAAGGGAAATTTTGACCCCGTTAAAAGCACCATCAGAACTTTCATCCAGCTCTCATCTTGCTCGGGGCAATTTTGACTCAAACTGTGTGAAAGTGCTTCTGGCTGAAGCAATCCTTGAATTATTTTAGTATATCCCTGGAGGGGAGCAGGAGGCTATGTGAAAGAACTGGCCAAACAGTCACTGTGAGAGGGGAGCAACCTATGTACGATGGGAAAAGGAAGCACGTTGCCCCCTGTACGAATCAGAATTCAGACGTGATCTTTAGTCTTTCTCTTCTTTTTTTTTTTTTTATGAACTGGTATCTTATTTTTTTCTTTTCTTGTTCTTTTGAAGAACTGGTTTTACTCACTTCAGCTGGAACAGGCTCTTGTTAGTCTCTCAGCAGAGCTTTGTAATGGAAATGAGAAGAGGCATTATCTGTTTTTTACAACCTGCCATAAAATACATGGAAAGAGAGAAGTGTTTGATATGTATGTAAACTGAGGATCAGTTTTGAGAGTTGTACCTTCCACTTCAGAGCCCAAGCACTGCTCCTTGATGTCTCCTTTTGAAAAGCAAGGGGTTTATCTGTCTAATAGTCAATTATCTGATGTTGTAATGAGCAGGTTTTTTTGAACCTTGAAAAGCAGTTTCTTGGTGTCCAAATCTCTTAACTGTTTTCACTCTTTGCCTTTCTGTTGTGCAGAACATTATTTTGTTGAATAGAAAGCAAGCATGGCTCTGGTAAATTTTAGATGAAGAGACCTGCTGTATGCTGACCTTCAGGTGATCTCTGGAGCTTTGCTGTGTCCTCTTCACCTCACTAGTATGTCATTTGTTTAAAATGGCATAGAAGTTAGAAAAGGAAATTGAAATCAAACCTCAGCAAGCTCTGTTTCACTTGTTATTGGATTTACTACAAAATAAGTCACTTTGGTACACAGCAGCTTGACAAATACTGTTTGTGAATAGCTTTAATGCAATGTATGATAACTAAGGATAAGAGAATTTGAACTTTAAAAATGTCATGCTTGGTCATTTTGACCTATTATTTACAGGCAATTACACTTTCTCTCCACTGTGGCATAGTAATATTAGATCAAGAATAATTTTGTCATTTTACAAAGGGAGGAAAAAAAGATTTTCTCTGAGTTATGAACATACTCATTAGTATAGCCTGTGCATTTCCCAGAAGGAACATCCATGTGCTGCAGCAATAGGAAATGTCACAATGCTTCAGATTGATGGAAGAGACATGAGGAATCTTTTCATCTCCACAAAGGACAATATTTCCCTTCTAAAAGGAGGAGTGTTGCTACCAGTGTTGATATATCTCCCTATCAGTGAAGACAAATTCTTCTCAGTGACAATACTCTGTGGAAAATCTGAAAGTAGGAAGAGTCACTTTTAAGTGACATGTGCTGTAAATTTGTAGGAAAAACCTCCCTCCTGTGATGTGAAAAAATTCAAAGAGAGAAGAAACTTAGCATAATGCAAGGTACTGCATAAGCCTGGGTACTGCAGGAACAGAAAGAGCATAAGCACTTGGAAACATTGTGTATAAAAAAAAAAAAAATTATGTCTTCTGTAAGGGGTGATTTCTCAATCTTCAGAGTACATAGAAAAAAAGATCAAGCAGTCTTTTTCACCTACATACTCCCATTGCTGCAAAATTAACTCTTTGGACTCAGTGCACACATATGTTTACTATAAATGGATAAGAAATGTAATTAATACAGCTTTTCAAGAGTTCCGTATGAAGAAAGTCCTCTCTATATTTGAAAACTAAGTCAATAGTTCCTTGCAATGAATTATTCAGATGCATTCCATTTTCGGTGTGACTTAACTCCTTCTCAAATCTCAAGGCAAAAAATGGTGATTATTGCAAGTTCTAATAATAGCCAGAAGGCTGAAATTACCATACAGAAATCAACATTTTTAGGAGAAGTATCTGGACTCTGTGTTCTCTGATATGACTAAACTATTTCAGAATATTTTGTGATTTATATACTTTCAATGGCATCCCTCAAAATATGGTAAAAATTTTAGGTCATCCCTCTGTCAAAATTATATACAAATCAAAAGGAAAGGCTACATAAAAAAAACTATTATTGTTGTTCATAAATTGTAGATATTATGCTGTTCTTTTCTTCTTCAACCTATTTTTTAACTGTCTTGGAAATGAAACCAATAAAATGTATATTGTGTTTGACATGTCTACCAATGATGGTTGCGTTCTGGACCTTTAAGCTCAAGTTGTGCTTGGAGGTGTTGCCAGGCTTATGAGGCAAGTGTGTGGTTCATGCAGAAGGGATGTCCTCCCGCTGCTGGGATTCGCGGTGAAGTGTTCCTCCAGCTGTTGTGCTCATGGCGTCCATCTGTTTGGTCATCACGCCAATCAACTGCACACTCAAATCAGGCCCTGCACAAAATGCACTGGTAATCACCAGTTTCCTTTAAAATATGTCCAGGGCAATCCTGATGGAGCCAAGATGCTATCCAGAGGCTAGAGCTCTCACCAAAGGTGCTGGAAAAGGGAAGGTTAATTTCCCTCTCCTTTGCCTGGAGGGATCCAACACTGTCTTTCTCTGATGCTTAACCCACCAGTCAGTAGGGAAGACTGGGGGCTTTACAGGACTGGGTGTGCATGAGAATCACAGAGAAGCCTTGTCACTCCCTTCTCAAGAGGTTTACGTGGAAATGATTTGTGATTCACTGCAAAAGAGAAAGAGGGACATGGCCACAGTGAGGCAGGATCCACGTGTGACTCTGAGATGCTCATTTGTGCTCTTCTGCTCTCATTGATGGTGGGAGGAGAAGAAGAGCATGACTCTGTAACCCAACAAGTAGGTCATTCCTATGTAGGTGAAAGATGTGGGTACATCCTTGTCTCTCTGATTATACAGCTGTCATGAGGCAACTGCTTGGACAAAATATAGACACAGCCCTCAGAGAAGGGAGGAGAAGGCAGAGCACTCCACTGGGCATGTGACAGGGGGTTACAGAGGCTTGTCTCCTTCCTCTGGCCAGCAGTGTTTAAGTAGAAGGTGGAACGTTGTAAGAATGGAGGAAAATGCCCCAAGTTATGTTCTAGAATAGGTCATTAGGTGAAACAAAAGCAGAACACGAACCTGCTTTTCTGACTTCTTGACAGGTGCGCTGGCCATGAGGACAGAGTGAAAAGAAAAACACAAGAGAGAGAAACAGAAGGGGCATTTCCTACAGTCAAAGTTTAAAAGAAAGTAGTAATAAACACGCCTTTGCACCTAGTTTGTAGTTTTTTAGGAAAGAAAGGATGTAGGTACCTTGAGGCCTATAAATCAGATTCAGAGAATTCAGCAGAGGTGCCTCTTAAGCAAGGTGCCATTTAAAAGGCCTCTCTTCCCTCCAGTTTGTGTCACGTACCTTACTTTGCTGCTCAATCACTATGTTGGTAGCTGTGGGTCTCTTCCAGAGGAAGAGAAAATAGGCGGGTGCCCTGTATAAAGAGTGAAATGACTCACTTAGGTCTGTGGACAGGGAGAGATGTTAGGAAGGTTTGACACCCGGCATACTTGAGCATCATTGCCATGAGCAGAGCTACATCAGAAAACTCTCTGTAATAATCCCAGAAATATGTGTTACAAGCTGAGTTAGTAATTTTTCTTCTGGCACTGTGAAGTCATTCTGCAGGGGTTATATTCAAGAGTTGTGCTGTGGGGGAACAAACCATGACAAAGGCAGGATGGGGAAAAAGGACAAACAAGAAATGTGCATTGTAGCATTTCACATTAAGAATTGCTACAGGATTTCTCATGCACCCACCAAGTAAGGTGAAATGTGAGAAATCAAGGGATTTGATTTAGTACAGCAGTTTGATGGCAAATTTGAAATGACATTGATCTCAAATAAAGAGTCTCTTGTCTTGCGTGGTTCACGCATAGCCTATAATTAGGTGCATTTCTGTGTTAAACCCATTGTCTTCTGTTGTAGTGGTTTTAGCCCTGGCTGAGTGCCAGATGCCCACCAAGTTGCTCCAGCACTCCTCCTCCTAAACTGGACAGAGAGAAATATAACAAGAGGTTTGTAAGTCAAGGAAAGGACAGGGAGATTGCTGAGCAACTAGCGTCATGGGCAAAACAGACTCAGCTTGAGGAGAAATGGTTTGATTTATTAATTAACAATCAAAACAGAGCAGAAAATGAGAAATGAAACTGAATCTTAAAACATCTCCCCCCACCCCTCCCTCTTCCCAGGACTCTCCTTCCTTGCCCCATAGCAATGAAGGGGATGGGGGATGGGGGTTGCAGTCAGTTCATTACAGATGGACTTTGCTTCTGCGGCTTCTCAGGGAGAGGTCTCCTCACACTTCCCACTGCTACACTGTGGGGTCCCTCGCACGGGAGACAGTCCCTCATGAACTTCTCCAATGTGGCTCCTTCCCATGGGCTGCAGCTCCTCACGAACTGCTCCAGCATGGGGCCTCCCACAGGGGCAGCTCCTCACACGCTACCCCAACGTGGGTCATCCACTGGGAGAACAGTCCTTCATGTACTGACTGCTCCAGCCTGAGTCCCTCACAGGATGACAAGTCCTGACAGCAAACCTGCTCTGGTGTGGACTCCTTTCCCGCCACGGACTCCCAGGTCCTGCCAGGAACTTGCTCCAGGGTGAGCTTTCCACGGAGTCACAGCCTCCTTCAGGCATCCACCTGCTTCAGCGTGGGGTTCTCCACAGGCTGCGAATGGATCTCTGCTTCCTGGTGGCCTCCATGGACTGCAAGGGTACAACTGTCTCACCATGGGCTGCAGCACAGGTCACAGGGGAATCTCTCTTCCAGTGCCTGGGCACCTCCTCCTTCTCCTTCTCCACTGACCTTGGTGTCTGCAGAGATGTTTTCACATTCTCACTCCCTGTTGCTGCTGCAGTTCAGCAACTGTGCAGCAACTTCTTCTTCTCAAATACGTTACTCACAGAGACCTCTATCACTAATTGGGTCAGCTGTGGATCCGTCGTAGAATTGACTGACACTGATCCATCAAACACAATGGAAGCATCCAGCAGCTCTTTGTTTAAAGAAGTCACCCCTGTAGGCCCTACTACCAAAACCACTACATCTATGAGTTGATCTATTCCAGACTTGCAACCACAATTGTCAACACACTTGTCAACACTTCAAATCTGGACATTAACATCAACTTCTCCTTGATAACCAGTATATTCCATCTTTGAGCCTATCTCATACTTTTTGCTGTTTTTCAGAAGTAAATGTCCCATTTGGATTAACATTCAGGATTGTTAATGCAGAGGTGGTTCCTTCATCCAGAAGTGAGATCAGCTTTTGGTTTCTGAAAGGACTGTTTTTTCCATGAGGCAGTGTTTGAAAAGCCAGCGATGATCTAATCCCAATTCTGTTGTTTTCCGGTACTTACAATAGATAAATCAGATAAAGCTGTTGAAAAGTTTGTGAGTTATTATTTCTAAAAGCAAAACAAAACTAGAAGACTACAGAAGGCCTGGTGATGCTGAACCCATCCATTCACTTCTACAGTTGGAGAAGAGCCTCTGAAGTATCCACCATTCATGGATGTAATTCCCAGTGAGTTATGTATTAGATATTTGTAATTTCCCTAGATTAGCCTAATGCTTTGGACTTTTCCTTATCCCACAGCCTTTGTATTTACTGTCATATTCAAAAATTTCTTCCAGCAAGCTCTTCAATACTGAAATGAAATTGAATTTGTCATGTCAAATGTTTGTCTTTCTTCTGTTTTAAAGAACAAAAATGCAAGATTTCTGCCTTTGACTTGCTATCCAAAGCTTGATACAAAGATTTAATACACTTGAAAAGAGAAATTTCTCATCTGAGTTGCTTTATTTGTCAGTCTGTACTTGTA
This sequence comes from Urocolius indicus, assembly GCA_013401255.1. Lineage (NCBI taxonomy): Eukaryota > Metazoa > Chordata > Aves > Coliiformes > Coliidae > Urocolius > Urocolius indicus. The sequence goes on along the minus strand of WBNH01002950.1, from coordinate 64,486 downwards.
AAAAGCTACAGTGTTCCTCTAGTAATGTCTAGTCATAGAGAAAAAAAGACCTAAACTACAGGAGCTGGGCACAGCTTGCAAACACCTGTAATGTATGAAAGCTTACATCTACCTGTATGTGCATAGTCAAGCACAAGAAGTCTGAATGGTATAAATGGTATTTTATTTTCAGTCTTAGATAATGCTTGGAAAAAATCAGTTTTTCTGTGGCAGCAGTTTTTCTGGCCCCATCTTCTGTATCAGCCCCACAGAGGTACCCCTGACAATGTAACAGCTGCCATCCTTGTGAACAGAATGGGTCCTCAGGTGTGTAGAAGTGCAGGATAAAGTTTTGTGTGTGCAGCTTTGCACCTTCTCTCTTTCATCACACACTAAGGAACAATTTACAACAGATACTCTGGCTGAACTGTGAGCAGCTCCGGGAGCATAGCGGGCCTGTGTCCCTTTTCAGACACTGTGTGACCTGGCTCCACTATGCCCCATGCAAAACTTAAGCCAGGGACACTGAAAACTGACACTGCTGGCCCATGCTGTCCCACTTATAAAGTAGGCAGAGACTCTTTGAACAATTAAGAGCCAATAGACCCTGCTAATTTAGCTTGCTAAGCTCAGAGGACTTAACTAGTTGTGCATTGTTTAATCCAAAGGAAGTACTTTGTTGTCTTGTACTGGAGTCAAGGAGTCATTTGGTATTCATTCACTCTCAGATGCCTTTCCCATCCCACTGGCACAGCACGGTAATTTGGAACTATTTGCGTGCAAAGAGAAGAGTATGTTGAAGAAGAGAGAATCTGATGTTTCACTGAGCAGGTAAACTGAAATAATTGGTTAAATTAGTCAAGCAAGATTGAGAGCTCTGTGTGTGCAGTGGTTTTGCCTGGGCCGGGTTTTTAGTAGCAGGGTGGGATACAGGGCTGGCTTCTTTAAACTAAGATCTGCCAGAAGCTTCCCCTGTAGCTGACAGGGCTAAGGCCAGTCAGTTCTAAGATGAACCTGCAGCTGACCCAGGCCTGGCCAATTAGTGATGGAGGTAATACCTCTGTGATTAATGAGTTTGAGAAGGAGAAGTTACTGCACTGTTGCTGAACTACAGCAGCAATAGGGAGTGAGAATGTGAGAACAACATCTCTGCAGACACCAAGGTCAGTGGAGAAGGATGGGGAGGAGGAGGTGCCCAGGCATTGGAAGAGAGATTCTCCTGTAACCTGGTTTTAAGATTCGGTTTTAGTTCTCTTCTCCCTATTCTGATGATTTATTAATAAATCAAACCTTTTTTTCCCCTAGTTGAGTCTGTTTTGCCCATTGACACTAATTGCTGAGGGATCTCCCTGTCAACTCAAAAACCTCTCATTATATTTGTCTCTCCTGTCCAGTTTAGGAGGGGGAGTGATGGAGCAACTTAGCACTCAGCCAGGGCTAAATCATCAGAGTGTGTCAGAGGCATGCATGAAACATTAGGTGAATACAAGTGGATTCCTACTAGACCTTTTTAGTCAGTGCAAAAGCAATACAGGCCACCAATCACATATTTAAGAAGCTATATATGATCTAAATGAGATTGCCAGGTATTGCAAATTTCATGTTTATCTGCACTTATATGAAATAAATATTCTGCTTCAAATAGGAACATTTGAATTCAGAGGGCCATTCTAACCACTGTTGTATTTCCTCTAATTTTTTCCATCAGCCCAAAAATACTGCTAGGAAAAATCTTTTTAACAATTGAAACTCCCATTTTGTAAAAAGTACTTAGCTTTGAAAAAGCCTAAACAAGACACAGCTTTCTGAGTTGAAGGACCGTGGGTTATACATATAGTGATATTACATGATTGGTCGTTTGGGAAAATGTCTGCCACATTTGTCAAAGTGATGAAAATTCAGAGTGATTCAGCAGTTAGAGCGGTGGCATACAGTCAGGCATTGGATTATGAGTGCAGAGAAAGGCTTGCTGGAAGACAATTGCCTTAACATAATGTGCCCATATCTCCCAGAAACTGCCAATATTAGTAAATATTCTTTAGTATATGTTATTTTTCTGGTCTCTGACAATAAGCATTGTGCCACAAGGAACAAGTAGAGATTGAGTGGCAAAGTGGTATCAGATGGCAAGTGCCAGAACACAGTGAAATAACAGAATTGGTTTTTTTAAATAACATAATGGAATACTTTTACTGTCTGCAGGCACAGAGAACCCCATCAAAATTCAGTTTAGAAAATATATGAAAATAAAAATAAAAGTGAATAAGGAAACTAAACAAAATTATCCAAGACTGCTAGAATGCACTAATATAAATAAAAGCAATTTCTACATTTATGAAGCTCCATACCATAGTTCATTGTATTAGCTCTTGTCATTGCATCCCACTGACTGCTAGAGATTGGACAGAAGTCAATGAAATCATGTTGCTGTCAACTTATTCTTGAAAGAGAGACTCATGATGGATATTGACACTGTCAAAGTAGCTACACGACAAAGCAAAGCTTAAAATCATATCTGGATGCAGAATTGGGAGAAGGAGGCCTCTCTAAGTAACCCCCTTTTTCTCAGAAAGAGGAGAGTTCTGACCTTAATATTTCAACGAAAAGCTAAAAAGCTTTCCAGCTGTGGCAAGACTTACTGGTGCAGAAACATCAAGACTTTTGACCTCTTGATGCTGGCATTATTTTGATAGACCCTCAGCCTGTCTTAACCTGGATTTTCTGTGGGAGTAATAACTACAGAAAGAGCATCTGTGATCATGAATGGCAGAGGAGATGAAACCTCTTAAGAGACTGTCAGTTTAGCAGGAGACTGTGGCTCTCTGGTGCCCTTAGGGCCATAGGAGACATTAGCCAAGGAATGCAGGTGGAAATCTAGCTACAAATTCATACAGGGACTTGGGAATTTGGGAAATGCTGCCTTAAATGTGAGCTCTTCCCTCCAGCTCTCAGTTATATCTTGCGGCATCAGATTACAATGATGTGGACCTCACTCATTCCTTTTTCATTATCAGTGAGTTGTTTTTTCAGCTAATCATCCACAAATGTTGCAATGCAATAGCAACTTAATAAGATTAAGTGTGATGGGCTTTATGTGAGTTCATTCATGTGAAATTAATTTTCAGTGCTATTAACATTTGTTCATTTCTGGTTAGCATCTCGATTATCAAGTTATCAGTGTCAGGGTAACTGAAAGGACTTCTGAAGATCCCCTTCTTCAACATTGTGCTTCAAGCTTCAAGACTAGATCAAGCTTCTCAGGGCTGTATCCAGCTGAGTTTGGAGCATCTTTAACAACCTTTCTGGACAACCTTGTCCTGTACTTTTCCACCCTCCTGGTGAAATTCTGTTTCTGACTATTGCTTTTCCTTTCACTATGCGCCTTTAAGAAGACTGATACTCTGTCTACCTGCCACCCATAAGTAATTGCACATCCTGTCCTTAGCTTTCTCTTCTCCAGGCTTAAGAAACTCACTCCCTCAGTCTCTCCTCATGCATCATGTGCTGCAATCCTTAAATATTCTTCTTCAGTGAGAAGTATGATTGAGTGACTTCAAATATCCTTTGCTGAATGTTGGAAGATTTGAAACAGAGAACCCAACAAATCACTCCCTGTTCTACAGGGCTGGACAATAGTCTCACATCTGCTTGTGTGGTGAATGAGTGAGAAGGGACATGGTTCTTGGGCAAACTGGGTCAAAATGTTAACACTATTATAAGAATGGATCCATCAGTTTAGAGACGTGACAGCGATACATTCATTTTTGCCCCTCAAAGACTGGCTCTGAATTTAGTTTTAGATGAAACCTTACACTAAGTTCAGGGTATAAGTCTATGACCTTTGTCTTACCTGCTGACTCCCTTTTTGACTCAATCAAGGAAATGTACGTCTTTGTAGTTTCTGGGATATAGGTTGTGTTTAATACATTCTTAGCAAAGCTGGAATGTGGTTGAAGTTTTGGTCTGAGCGATATCAACAGCAGAATTAAACACCTCTCTGCTGGGTAAAATTCTGTCTCCTCTTGAAGGTTGGAGATAATCATATTTGCATCCATCAATATGGTCTAAATGGATCTTCACAATATTCATAAAGCTGCTATGTGACTAAAGCATTTCGATTTCTGTATGCTCACTTTTGGATACTTAACAAATTTGATTTTCTAGAAGTGTGAGCTGAACACTCAATAAAAATTTGGTTGATTTTACAGTCCAACAATCAAATATTCATACAGCCCAAACACTTCTGAAGGTTTAGACAAAGATGTACTGCTTCCTAATTTATTAATTTAACTTATCTCAAAAGCAGCTAATCACTTTTTTCACAGTCAGCAGGAAAAAAGAAGTTGACAGCTGTTGACAACTGTATCTTTGCATTTCTCTCTTTAGCATATACAATGCAAAAAAGCATGAACCAGGCAGAATAGGTCAGGCAATCACAAGAACAAAATAAGGGCTGAATCACTAAGTAGCCTCATTTTTCTCTCTCTGGCACCTGGTATGGTTATTCACCCTAGTGCAACCTGTGTATAAAAATCATAGTCTCACGGGAGCAGATAATCCTCCCGCAGTATCATTCTGAAATCCCTGTGCTCAGGTGACAAATAACCTACATGAATTCCAAGGTGATGAGGCAGAATTGGAAGGATGGATTTATTTGGAATAAGTTCTAGACCTAAATATCTTTGTCTGCTGAGACTGCATTGCTCAAAATAATTCCAAACATATTTGTTTCTTTTTTTCTGTTGTGAAGTGCTACAAGGTAGGCTAATGTTGCTAGCAGAGCAGCTGAACTTTGTGAATCTGAAAGTATGGAAGAGTGACCTTGTAGCCAAGTCTCTTATAACAAGACAGAGGCTGTTAATAAGCCAGTCAATGTTTCTGGCTTCGATGATCTCTTCTTCCCTTTTATTCAACATCCTCGTATGCACATTATCCAGCTGAACTACAGAGGAGCTGCACAAAACTGGGCTGTTCCAGCAGATGACTTGGAAGATTCAATATTTGTGGTGAAACGCAATTGATCTGAAGGATGAACTTCAGCCTAGCCTGTTAGGGAAGGATAGCAAAATGGAGAAGAGTCCTTGAGAAATTATCAAATCAGTCCCTCAGTCATCATGACAGATGATGAAAGGATCAGAAAGGATCTCTAATCCTAGCGTGATTCAGCCCAATCCTGTTGCAGTGGAAGGGAGGGTTCCAGATGGAGGTGAGCTGGATCCCTGGGGCTGGGCAGGGATAGTGAGGGGCCCTGGGAGGCCACTCATGGCAGCTGAGGTCTATGAGTGCCTTCAGGGCCTGAAAAAAGGGAAAAGTGCTCTTTAAAAAACAAAACTGTCTCTGTGTGACGGTCAGGATCATTTTGCATGTGGGCCAGAATCAGCAATAACTACTTTGATTAATGAGCAAAGCTGTCAGTCTTCTGTGTAAGCCTGGATGCCACAATCAATGTCAATGAGTTCCACTGGCAACTGCTCCTTTCTTGTTCTTTCAATAAGTAGCTGAACATGGAAACTTTCATCATCTGTGGTCTGACAGCTGGGCACACAGGCTACTGCGTTATGTTCAGAGGCTCATACACACGTAGGTTAATGTGCGAAGGGCAGCTCTTATCATAGACTCACAAAATGGTACGGGTTGGAAGGGACCTCTAGAGATCATCCAGTCCAGCCCTCCTGCTAAAGCAGATTCACCTAGATCACGTCACACAGGAACACATCCAGATGGATTCTGAAGACCTCCAGAGAAGGAGATTCCACACCCTCCCTGGGCAGCCTGCGCCAGGGCTCCCTCATTCTCACAGTAAAACCGATTTTCCTTATCTTTAAAGGAATATTTTGTGTTCCAGCTTTTGTCCTTTACCCCAGTCTTATCACTGGACACTACAGAAAAAGTGTCACCCCAAAAGTATCACTCTTGATGAAAATGTTTTTTCGGTCTCATCAACTACATTGTGTAATCAACACCAAGCTCCCAGAGATCTGAGATATGTCTATGACTGTCTTCCCTGTACTTGTAATTTGTCAGACAAAGATGAATATTGCTCATCCTTTATCACCACAGCTTTAGCTGCTCTTAAAATTTCCAAAATGAACTATGAAAACTCCTAACAAACAGATGTTTACCACCATTGATTGATGCTCTTGCAAGAGATAATGTCATCTGACGGGGAGGGGGGGCAGTGGAGGGGGGGGGCGGATAAATTAGCAGCATTTCTCTTTCATTACTAATCTCAGCAAAGGAGGAAATAGTAAGAAACTTGAAAGATAAATGAGTATCATTAAGAGGAATGAGGCATACTTAAACAATAGAGTACAGCAGGGTGGGTAACATATCAGGCCAGCACTGAGCTGGGGACAACTCACCTAATTGTCACCAGCTTCCCAGTCCAAAGGAGTGGTTATTCAGGAGTTAAACATAGGTCCTGAGGTATGCCATCGCAATCCTAAAAATTACAGTTTGGAGGATAAACCACACTGATCTGTAAAAGTGAACCCAGGAGAAGCCCTGAACTGATAAGCTTGTAATTATCTAGAGGGACAACAGCTCCCTGTCCATTGTGTTTGCCTGTGCTCTAATTACGTTGGCACCATCTCCTTGGCTCCCACTGAGATGGGACTCTCCTGGTTTCAGTGTGCCCATGAACAAGCAACAGCAGAGTGAACATTTTTGCATTTTTAAGGACAGAACTATTTGCTCAGTTACGCTAAGTCCAAATGCAATGGGAATGAATATGAAGCTCTTCTTACTATTTTACCCTGCTGTGCCTGAAGCTGGAAGGAGGAATTACTTTCGATACAGTGAAATGAGAGTGCTACTCACTCATAATCTGTCTGAAGCATCTGTACTTGAAGTAGAAGCTAAGGTCTGAAACTAAGGCATTTTAACAAAGAGTATCAGAAAGCTTGTGCCCAACACTGTGCCTAGGCAAATAATTGCACCCCGTGCTTACCTAACACACTCTTATGCAAGAGAAAGTAACTGGGAGCTGCTTTGCATGTTTGACAAGGGTGAATGGCACAGCAGCCTTGGCTGGATTGCATATAGCTTGCTTTCACTTGAAGAGCAGGAGACCTGCTGCCTGAATGTATTTATCCATGCCCAACATGGTCGCTTTCCTTCCACTCCATCCTGCATCCGCTACTGCAGGATTGGAAATCCCATCACATTGTGGAACGTCCCACTCTGGCACAGGCTGCCCAGGGAGGTGATGGAATCACTATCCCTGGAGATATTTAAAAGCCGCGTAGATGAGGTCCTGAGGGACATGGATTAGTTGTGGGCCTGGCAGTGTGAGGTTATTGGACTTTATGATCTTAAAGGTCTTTTCCAACTAAACAATTCTATGAATCTACGATTTTCTTTACCAAGCGAGCCACATGCAGATGCTCCGTGACTCCCACCATAGAGGTGTGTCCTACTCCAGACACTGTAACATGTTCGTGAGATTTTTACCAGGCCAGAGCTGTACCATCTTTCCCTTGCTTTATCAAATGCATCTTCCAGGCACCTGGAATACCTTCTGGCCTGGATCCTATTCTGTTCCTATTCTCCCCATTGAAGCCCCACAACCTGCTGTTTCACCTGCAGCTCTTATTTGCCAGCCTCTGCCCTACTCACCCAGCTATGGAGTCTAGTCAGACTCTCCAGGGAAAACACTTGCATCTCAGTCAACTTCCAGCTCCTCTTGGAGGTGAGTAGGACACTAGAGCTGCTGAGAGATGGCAGTAAGTCCCACAGAGAGTGTTCTGGGTTGTGCAGTAGTGCACCTTACAGACCTGTTCTCCTCTGAGTCACTTGCTTCACAGGGTAGATTTCTCCAAGCTGAGGTCTTAGTAGTTAAGGATCTTGGCTAAGATCTATAAATTCTATGTGGTCTAGAACCAATCCTTTTCCAGACCTGTCTCTAGAGGCTGCTTACATGGAGTTTTTTTCTGTTCTGTTAGAGACAAAAGACACACACGGGTGATGGAACTCAATTATTTCCATTTATCCACAGTTGAATGAGGCATGTTGTCCTTGTCCTTTGACCTTCTCTATTGTCTAAAGACTATCTTTCTGTGGAGAGCAGATGAAGATAGCCTAGAAAAGGGAGAGTCTGATATTTCAGTCCCTTTAACCAGATGTGGGAACTGATCACCAAGCTTTCACAGTTTATGTCAGTATTGCAAGTGGCAAGATCTGCAAAAGAGGAGCTTATCTTGTCTTTTGTCTAGGAAACATCCACAATGTTCTGTTGGACCATGGAATAACTCAGGTTTACTGGGACTTTAGAGAACAGAAAAGATACACTCCCTTACCCCCCAAGACTCCACCTCACCAAAATGTCAGGGCATAAGTTCACCCTTCTCATTATTGCACAGAAAGGTGTAGGAAGGAGATGTAGCTGTTAAGTGTTTGTGAGGAAGAGATGGAGCAGAGATCCTTCTACAGGACTGAAAAAGACAGAGAAGTTGGATGGAAAAAGAGTAAATTGAAGGCAGGTCTTCCCACCACCTTGTTTAAATCTCTTCAGTAGCTGGCTAGTTACGATCAGTACCAAACTGTTGCTTTTCTTGGCCTGCTTGTGCTCACATGAGTAACTGCAAGAACAGAATCAGTAAAAAGAAAAATGGATTTCTGTAGAGTTCCTCTAGATGGCAAACTTTATCTGTTCTATTTACCTTATCTGTTCAAAACCAAGTATGTTCAGGACCAGCCACACTGGAAAAAATCCTACCCTACTGGGACCATTCAGTCAGTTCCTGAAGTCCTAAGCAAGTTACTGTAGGGAAACAAAATTTTGGATGATGCATCAAGTCCTTGAGAAATATGTTTACTAGTGGAATATGATTTGGAAAGTGCAAAACAATTAATTTCTTTTTTTTGAAAGATGACATATTTTGCAAACTTCCTTACTGTACCAAACAATTAGGATGCTGTCCACTTTATTCCAAGAAGCATTTTGCTTCTGTGCTGATCATGAGGGAATCACAGACTGGTTTATGTTGGAAAAGTCTCTCTTCTTACCCCAACTTAGCTAGATGTTAACACTGGTCACTACTTTCACTGTTGATGTGCCAGTGAGGAACAAGTGTAAAGAATCTGAAATAACATGAGGAAAACATTTCCCTGAGAAACTGACCCTGATCTAATTCCTGTGTAATCAGTGATGACTCTAGGACTTCCTGGCATAAAATTGCTGTAAGATGTCTGGCCTTGCATGTATCCAATATTTGATTCTTAGAGAAGAATGATAGTAAAGATTAGCTGCTTTGCATCCTAGGTTGTCTTTTGAACATCTATAAAGTAAGAGTGATGGTAGTGTTTTGACATAGAATTGTATTACAGACTTCATGGTATTACATGATTTACCATGAAGCAACACAGCAAAGAATCAAACCCTTATCTCACTCTGGAAATCAGAATACAGCCCCAGCCTTTATACTTCATACAACACAAATGAATCTTCCAAAAACACTCTTGATATTTATGAAAACCCTATTCTAGTGATATTTGTCTGGTGTAATGGAGCTTCATATGACAGGAGCTATCATCCTGCATTCCCTGTGGACAAAGGAAACAACGTCTGCAAAGGCTGACGCTTGTGTCCAACACTTTGCTCTTTGCATTGTTTCTGTGTGCTTCTTTCTGAGACCCTGTCTATGTTCCTTTGCCTGCAGGAAACTGAACTCCTCTAGGAAGAGATCACCTCATTCCTTTCCCAGGTGATACTGCATATGGTGTTTTACTCGGGTGTGATAAATGGAATATTTTCAATTTTCCTGAGAGGCTTTGCTATGGCCCTAATGATCTATTTGAATGTTAATGCTCAGTTTAAGTGTGTCCTGTCTCAGTTTAAACAAATCATTATACCTCTCAACCTCTCTTTTCTTTCCTTGCAATCTCTAAGTTATGCACCATGTTATGTCTCTGAGTAGACTGTAAGGGTCTCAAACTACAGACTTTCATTTGTTCTGTTAGATTTCTGAGCAATCTTTAAGTGTAAATACAAAAACATAACAGTCCCCCTAATACTGCTTGCTCTGCCTTAAGTGATTTGTCTCCCTTTTTTGCCTTTTTACCCTTCAAATACTCTTGTCCCAGACACTGCCTCTTGCTTACCCAAGCCCTCCTCATTTTTCTCAAACTGATCTTTCCAACCCAGAGATCATTGCTGATAGCACTTGACCTCCCTCTGGCTCAGGATTTGCTTTCTAGCAGAGGGATGTCCAGACCTCTGTGCAGCTTTGCTGACCACATCTCAGCCAAGTCCCCTTGAGAGAGTTTCTCACCTCACCTCTCTGATGAGATGTCTCTTCAGATTGCTTCCCTCTGCTGCCACATTGCATCACACACTTATGTCCCTGACAGCACCACTTCTTGCCTTGAGCTCCCTGCCTTCAGTTCCCTGGTGATTGTGCCTCCTCTAAATGGTATTTTGTGCCTGGTTCAATAACATAACTATCCCAGTCAGGACAAAGGACCTGTTTTCTTTAATTCCTTTGCTTAAGGTCACCATACACCTCTGAACACTTTCTGATCAGACATCAACGATCTCCCAAAATAGCTAAGGAAGGGGATTCATCTAATTCCTCTAGCTTTTACTGAAACAGAGTAAGATAGTGAAAATGACCAGGAGACTGTGCCATCTCTTTGCATGCTGGTACAGAAGATGCATGACAATATAATTTTGGCTATTGCTATCAATAAACATGACTGAATTATTCTATTTTCCAGAACAATCCTTTCCATTTTGACAAGAAATCTACAATAACTTAATCATTCTATGATTCTATTAATCTGGCTTGATCTGAGCAAACAGATTTTCTTTTCACTTGATTTTTCCCCCAGTTTTACCGATGAAGGAGTTAAAAAAAAAAAAAAATAAAAGATTAACTGGGTCCTCTTATAATAAGCAAGGACACAAAAAGCATGACCCAGTGCATGTGGTATCCCGAGGAGTCTTCTCTTCCCTCCCTGAGGCAATGGCACAGCCTTCTAAAAGTTCCGTAGATAATCAGCCTTCCCTTTCCCTGTTGCATCTGACTTGATACCCTTTGCATAGATTTAGTATATCTCTTTGAAGTGACACAGCGGTGGTGGGAATCCTTGCCCTCTAGCTTCCAGCTCCTCGGCATGACTGACAAATGACATTCTAACCCCTTCCCCCACATGTTAAGTGGAGATATACTGCAGGATGAAATCTTCCAGAGGTCCCTGTGATACACCCTTACACAGGATGGCCTTGGCCTTGCATCATGGCAGAGGGGCATAACCAATATCTGAACTGTCTGTTTTCACACAGCAGCTGTTTCTTTCATCCTAATTCAAAGATGTCCCCAGCTGATACATTAGGTGCATGTAGACCTTCTCCTTCAAGGTCAGAGTGCCTCAAAGATTCCAGATAAATGCTGGAAAACCTTTTGGAAGCACGCGTGTGTAACTGCTGAGAAAAATGATGATGTTACTGATTCTCATGCTGAATAAGCAGTCAACAAAACAGTAGCCTCTGACAATGTGCGAGCTAGGGAATTTGAGAAGAGGATATATTTCCTCAAAGATTTGTATGTGAAATATGCTGTGTTTGCTGTGTATTGCAGCTGAGCATTACTCAAATTTATGTTCTCCTTTTTTTTTTAATTCTAGTACTTTGGATACATGTGTAATCATCCACATTCCCCCTTTTAGGGGACTTTTTTTTCCTCTCTTTTTCATACTATTTGGAAGTAGAACTGAGAGTGGTGCTTGATTATTTATATGTCTCGTATTTTTACAGCACCTTCAAGTAAGAATCAATGGAGAGACCCTGAGGAAATTATTTTTAGCCTGTTTTTCTAGCTGCTGAGTAGTAGATCATGCAAACTAAACACACCCCTACATCCTTTTGCTCTGGGCCATTCCCCTGGGCTGCAGTAGACCCAGAGGGCAGGATCTCTCACAAAGCTCAGTGCATGGAAGCTGTATTTTCCTTTTGTGGGATGCATAAGCAGTAGCACAAGTAAGTATTTCTGCCCGATGGGAAGAGGAAGGAATGAAATGGATGGGCAAGTTACAATCTCCTTCTTCCCCTTACAGTGGGCAATGAGTCTGTGATAATTTGAGCTCTTGTTTTAATCTCTCTTGCATTGCCCTAACTGTGTAGTTTAAGCCTAAACTGAGTAGTTCAAGCATGGCATGAGTAAAATCTGAGCTCAATCTGCTATCTCCTTCATTAAATGTGTGGTAGTGTGGAGGTTTGCAGTTCTTCATGAGTTCATTACCAACTTTTTTGATGAGATATATTTTAGGAACGTTATATAAATTCATGTATATCGTTTTGAGACTTCTCACAAATTAGAAATGTCTCATAATGATGATGAAATTAAGATTTGGAATAAGAAATTTATTTTCCTACCTCAATAAGAAACACAATGTCTTTACCCTGATCTACACTGCAGTATATATTGATGACTGTGTAACATACTTCTACTTGTGCAATGAAGACAAGATAACAAATTCTGTGCCTCTGGAAAAGCCATGCTTTGCAAGTCCAGTCTATAAGTAATCTTAAGCTATATTTGTGATGATAACAAGTACCAAATGTATTTTACTGTGAAGAGGGAGAGAATTGCTGTCAGCTGCATGGCATTTGCAAATGATTCATCTCTAATCTGCTCTTCCAGACCATGACCTACATCTTGCTACTATCATTCCCCTTTTCTTTGAATTATTAACTCTCAGTTCACGAGACTTTTCCAAACAAGACCTGTCCTTCAGGTTGCCTAGCAAGCGCCAAGTGCTTTTGTTTGCTTGCATTCAGCTTCCTGCTTCCCAGAGCAGAACAATCCCAAATGTCCTTAAAAACACTATAATAAACTTTAACTCAAAGTCCCAAGGCACTGGTAAGATAATTTATTGGATAACCATCAGTCATTGCACTGTCACAGTCACATATTTCCCTGTACACAGGAACAGGTGTGTGTCATGGACAGGAGCTGGTGCCTAAAGGCCAGTCCAATATTCAGAGCAAATCCCAGGCTGCCAAGTATCACTGGAGAGGCAAAGGGAGAGAGAAATCCTCACATCATGGCTAACCAGTGGTCATAACCCAGCCTGGACTCCCTTTGTAAGAAGCTTTTCTAATGTAAACAGCGCTCTTCAGTTTTCAAGGAAGCCCTGGGGAAAATGAGTGGCTGTACAAAAGACTGTTGATGTTGCTTGACCAGTTGTTTCACTCAGCACCTTAGAGCTCCTCACTGCCCTTTGGTCAGAGTCATGTTATTATGAGTATATAATTGTGTACTTAGCTACTAGCTCCTCTGCTAGGGCTACAATTTAAAATAATGAAGGCATCTAATTTACACCAGTGATGGTCCCTGTATGAGCTCAACACAAGGCTGTAATAATCTAATTTAGAAATGACACATATTTCCCCCAAACCCAGACAAAATGAAAAATATAAAAAAGAAACATACTGATTGGTTATGTTCTCAGGACCTGAGGTGTGCAAGCAATTTGAAAGTTGCTTTATAGTTTTCACACAAAAATGAGGCCAATTCACAAATAACTGAGTCACAGACCATTTTCAATGGCTGTTTTTAAACAAAAGATAAGTAACATTTGCTTCGTGCACACTGTTGGCAAACTGATTTTAATCATTTGCAGTGTGATTTTTTGAGAACTAGTTAAGCTGAGGGTTAAGAGGAGGCTCTTAGACACGGGCAAATTTCCAAAGCAATCTGAGACTCCATTCACTAATTGAAGTTGGTGTCAGGAGGCATGTTTTAGCACGACCTTCAGGAAGTTCTTTAATTCATTGTTAATATATCAACCTTCTCTCTCCAGTATAAACAGCTGCTTTATATAGATTTTTTTTTTTTTTTTTTTTTTTTTATCTCCATGGCTCAGCAAAGATAGGAAAAGGAGCTGCTGACACCAAACTTGTAGAGAAGGAAGGTGGCCATCCTGGAGAAGATGCCTCTCTCTCCTTTATAGCCTACACAGCAGGCTGGTTGCCCACAGATTAAAAAACTGTTTGAGAGCCTCAGCATTACCCAAATGAGGTTGTTGCCTTTGGGTTACCCAAACAGCTGCAGTGGGTCAGCCCCAGCACTTCCAGCCCCACTGACCAGGAGGCTGAGTCAGGCCACTTCCAGCTCCAGTCGTGCCATTACGTCTCATGTGTTCACGAGATCAAGCCTCAGCTGCTGTTGCTCATGGTAAGGGGATAAAAAGCACTATCCAGTTTCTCTTGGGTTGCCTTTGCCTGAACCATTCAGCTGAGTATGGCTGCCCAAATCTTGAGCATCTTCTTCCCTTCTGGTCCTTGCTTCTTTGTGGGGATTACTCTCACCATCTCCATCAATATCTGAGCTGAAATCACAGGAGGATTTAATTCCCCTGGAAATGTTAACCTGTTTGCTGGGTGGAAAAAGGGGAAGTTGGGCAGAAACTGAGCTAAGAGAGTGCTAAATAACCCAGAATGCCTGCAGACTGATGGCTGTAACTGGACTCAAATGCAAAGCCTGTTCTTCTCTCAAGCTACCCGAAAAAAATGGCCAAAACCTTGCACAGAGATTTTTGTACCAAGATGATTATTTGACTGTATGAGCACAGACTTGATGGTGCACATTATCCTGAAAAAAAAAGCATTGTGGCATCTACTTATTCCTGCATAGGAACAGCAGTAGCAAGAGAAAAAAAAAAAAAAAAAAAAACCAAAACCAAAAAGATCCAAAACGACAAAACACCAACACTGTATCACATTAAAAGTGGTGCAACTCAAATAAATTAGAAACTATAAATCTTTCCACTGCACTAGCAGAGCAGGTGAGCTCCATGCTGTCCAAGATTCATACGCCTTCATGTTCATGTTTTTAATGCCACCTCTTCCAGGCTGTCATTTTTTACCTTGGGAGGAGCCCACACTCTGTGGGTGGTGGCAGGGCATCAGGCAAGGAAAGTAAAGGAACAGAAAGGAGTATTTGCTCTTCTGCATGCTCAGCAACGTGCTGCTTTGAAAGGAAAAGAGCCTGGCACTACCAGAAGGAAATTTGCTGTACCTTGACTCTTTGCAAATGCATGAAACTTCTAGAAAGCACTGTATCATTTGTTGGAGGAGAACAAGCTAAGAGGAGTAAAGGTGAGGCTCCTCTGACATTTACCACAAATTCAGATGTATAGGTTAATTTTCTGCTGCCATTTTCTGGAAAATAACAACTTGCAACAGATTGAATAATTTCTAGGTAGCAGCAGCTACTGAAATTAATTGGAGCATATAGTTTTGCTATGAAAGCTGTGCTCAGCCATATGTGGCATACTAGGTCTAGTTCAGCTATATTTTAAGAAGAGAATTTTCTGGAAAATGAAATCTAGTCCCATAAGAATTTCTGATATTTTAAAAGTGTGAGGGTTTTAGCAGGGATTTCAATGAAAATTTGATATTATTCTTTTTACTTAGATGCAAAATAATCTCATTTGGAAACAGAAAATGTATTTTTTATAGTGTTAAAAATATTAAAATTCTTAGTGCAATATAGAAGAAAAGCTAAAACCCCATAAGAAACTGGAACCAAGACAATCAAAAAAGCCTCAGTCTCAACTCTGCAGTCAGTTCCACAGCACTGAGTTGTTTCATTCATTCACCTGTCCTCTCCCTCAATAAATATGTCTAGTGCCCTCAAAGCATTTTATTTTTATGGAATGCATTCCTTTGGAGGCAATGTGTTTTGATCACTTAAAAAAAAACCCCAAATCCCAATATTTTAGCAGAGATGCAGTGCCTGAGCACTCTGAGACCTATTCTATGTTACTAACTAGTGCAGAGCAGTATGAGTAACTCTAGAGTAGCCCTACCATCTATGGACTGAATGCCTATTTGTGGCTGGATTTTGATGCAATCCATACTCTCTTAGGCCAATCCAAAGCGCAGGAACTGAGAGAGTCATCTCAGCAGTCTCTCCTGGTCTGGACTAAAATGCTAATGAAGATGCATCATGAATATGAATCTGACTCAGACTACCAAAAAGTCCCGTCTGCTTACATCATCAGCTGTTGAATGACTTTATGTATTGAGATACCACTGACTGATGAAATAAGGTATCCAAAGCATCCTACAAAAAGAGAGGGTTTTTTGTTAGTGGATCTTTGTTCACAGGATATCATCTGGATTCTGTGTTAATGTCTGTTTTCCTATCACTCTCTAATAATTGTTAATGGAACAAACACCCTGTTCATGTAAATCACTGAATAGAATACCTGGGCTTAAAAGCAGAAATGCTACACAGCACTGGACTTTGACTGCACTAATCACTGATATTCACATCTAGCAGCAAACACAGACAAAGATCCCTTTTTCTCAAGACATGTAATATATGCTAAAAACAACATCCCTCTGCTTTTACAAGTACAGTGTTGTTCTGAGTTCTCTCACTCTAACAGTCCATTTCAGTTATACTTAAGAAAAGACTAAAGCATCTGTCTTCATCATGTCATGGCAATGCCTCATGCTGCAATCATCTTTGGTTGGACTTGTTACTGCCTTTGGGTTGAGTACTCATGCTTAATGCTTAAATCAGATGATGCACTGGGTGTGACGAGTAGTCAAGTTTTACAGGCCTGACTCAAAACTGAAGTTTGTGCTTTAATTCCTGGTAGCTCTTACAAAACTAGTATAACTGAGCAAAAGTCTGTTCTTTTC
The DNA here is from genome assembly GCA_013401255.1 of Urocolius indicus. Taxonomy (NCBI): domain Eukaryota; kingdom Metazoa; phylum Chordata; class Aves; order Coliiformes; family Coliidae; genus Urocolius; species Urocolius indicus. Next base: position 47,850 of record WBNH01002950.1, on the reverse strand, counting down.
ATTTGTATGTCGGCATTGCTAACGAAGAGTAAAGCACTTCCCCAAAGTCACAAAAAATTGCACTGTTCCAAAGGAGTAACCGAAAGCATCCCTTGGAGCATAGCCAAAGAGATGCCTTGGATCTACCCAGAATTTTCCAAAGCTTCAAATTTTGAAGAAAGTTTTCAATACTAAGTACTTTCAAGATGATAAGCTAATTGTGAGAAAGCATCTTAAGATAATATATTTCAATCTCTTGAATACTAATATTTGTACGTTCTTTTTGAGGAACTCTCTTCAAAAGCAGAAAGGTATCTATGTGTAGATGATAAAACACAAGAACAAGTATTTCGTCTTTTGAAAGTTAATGTCAGATCAGGCATGAAGAAGTTCTTTTTAAACAATCATGTTTACTTAATAGTCTTGGAAACCTTCTAGAACAACCTCTTGTATTGTACAACAGATGGAACTTTTACATCGGTGTTACATGAATGAAGAAAAAAGAATTTGAGTCTGGACTGTATTTTTTATTTACATTTTTGATCCAATCTCTGGATCCCCAGCAAGCAAAGTACAGATGCCAAAGAAATCAGTAGCAGATGAACGTTTTCCTCTGGTGCAGAGAATATTCGGAAATATGAAAGATGCAGGTCTATGGTTAATTGCAGAAGTCAAAAGATAAAGTACTTAAATGTAAGAGTATCACACTTAGATGTAAGAAGTCTGGAATCTTGTGCATAAGATAGAGCAGCATCTATAAGTAATGAACATAAGTGAATTAAATTCAGAGACCTTATCTCCAGACATTATATTCTTGAAATACTGATCCCATGCAGTGATAAAAATAGTTCATTGCTCTCCTTCTCTAAGCTAATTGTACCCAACATTTTACTTATTTTCATTTAAGTGTAACAAATATCTAACTGAACACTTACCTGATTTTTGAAGCTGCACCAACAATTTGTGCAGCTCTTAGTGAGATGATTAAATAGAGGATGCGTCATCATTTTGTTGTCTGAATGGGGGATGTTTTCTTCAATGGTCTGTGTGGACACATATGGGTCTCTAATCCTGAATGGAGTTGCACAGGGGCATTTTTAGCTCCTTCTTTAGGCATAAAGATTTTGGAGCTTCAAATTTGCTTCAACTGTTGGACACAGCACAAATAATCTGATAGGATTACAGCTTTAATCAGAGATTGCCTAGATTTGGGTTGCCTTTGATGGGCCTTTTTCAAGTTCCTTCTATATTAGATTTTCTTAAAATTTCAATATATAGTTAACAGGGTGTAGTGGGCATGCAAGTGATATGCTTGTGAAACTGAATACCAAGATATAAGAAATGAAGGGATTTAAAGGTGAGTTAAGAAGGAGTTACACTTCTGAGGCTCATAGAAGAGGAAAAGAAGCGAAATGATACTCCATGTCATTGAGGTGTCACGCTCACTTGCCAGTAACCTAGCCATTTCATTGTTGACATTTCATGATGATAACTTGATGGTGACGATAAATCATCATTTTGCTGAATGAAAACATAAGGCTGTCACTTGGAATTCGTCTACCCTAAGGTATTTACTAAATACAGTGAAGCGTACTTGTCTTCTGGTCAGCACATTGAAAAGAAGTCAAGAAGCTTACTCATCCAAGAAATGCAGCATAATTAAACCTTCCAACTAACTCTGAGTTAGCCTCCTACACCCTAACTGATCAGTTTTATGATATTTTTCAAATGAACTTTTATGGTTGGGGCTTCTTTCCCCCTTGGAATTATCCCCTTTTTTCACTTCACATATACACAATCAGTTCTCCAGTATTATTTAATACCTCCAATATGCCCCCTAGTTTAACCCATCATTTCCAGCAAAGATAAAATTCTAAAATAACTTGGGTACACACACTGACTAATAGGTAAGACTATCCCCTTCCTCTCATTATTATAGCTTCCTAGCTTTTTTGTTCATGAAATAAATAATTTTCATCACTAAGGATGAGGAAGTGCCTGTATATGCTAACTGTGGTTGAAAGATAGATGAAAAACCAAGCAATCACATAAAATGACAAGCAGTGAGAGGAGGTCATGCACCAGTGGCTTTAAGCCAGCTTCTCTTTCCCATAACCTGGCACCACCCAAAGAGGTTTCTGCCCCTGATGTACACGGATGCTAAGTGGTGGAAACAGCTGTAAATGGGCTCTGAGGAGGACACATATCTGACCAAGGGAACTATCCATGCCCCCTTTTCTCCTGCTATCCTTCCTTCCTGAATTAAATTGACTTGGCCTCCGAACACCTTTGCTTTAGCGTGTTTCCCAGAGGTTGACGGTGGAAAATGATCCAAGAGCAACCAGTGGTGGAGACCTTATTCTCTCTCAGTACGTTTTGAAGCAACTAATGCTGTCTTTCTTTTTTCTGTTCATGTAAAAGCATTAAAAAAGAACTTATGTATTGCCTTCATTTGTCATTAGAAAGAGTTCCAGGGCCAACACTTGGATATCTGCCTCTCCCTACCTAATCTTGACCTACACAGTATGATTTTCTGACTTTAACTTGTGACTTTCACGGTTTACATCTGACTTTCCTTAATCATAAGGGGCAAATATGATTCACTCCTGGCAAAGTAAACAGATAGAGACCTGACCAATGTTGAACCACAAGTATTTCACTGTCGTGGCCAGGTGAACCCCAGGAAATCCTGAACCTGCATTGAAAACTACAAGTAAATTAAGCCCATCGATAGGGCTCTGAGGGGACCTGGTGCAAGTGCAAGTATATAGCAGAGGAAGACTCATGGTGTATCAGCCCTCCTGATTCACCAGGCAATCAACCAGAAACTCACACAACAGAGAGAAATACAAATACTGAGAGAGAATAAGTTTCAAAAAGAGCACTTAAAAATCAAACTTCCAGATTGTGCCCCCCACAACAAGCAGGATTAGGTGGTGGAATAGCACATAGAGTTAAATGGAAATCTGTGAATATTGGCAGCAATTCATTACTGATTTCATTATTCTCTACAGTTTTGCCCTTGAAATTACCGCATCTACCTCCTTTTTGCCTTACACAGACTTTTGTTTGCCTGGTTTTAAGTCTGAGGTTTGAATCTGTTCACAACTCCTTTGTTTAAACACATCCCTCATGCCTTCAGGTGTGTCTGTTGATCCCTTGAGCTGAAGCTAGAAAAAAAAATGCTGGATTAACAGCATGTTGCATCACCCTGAAAGAGAGTGGGAAAGCACATCACTTCCTTGTAGACTTTTCTCCCCGAATAACTCCAGGTTTCTGCAGCAGCTCTGCAGGCTAAATTCGCTCCCATAGTCTTTTAAGTGTGATGGGTTTTCTGCTCATTAATCTAAAGGACATGGCAGTTTAGGATTAAAGACTTTGATAGTAGTGTTGAATGAGCAAGTATTTAAAGCTGTGCTCCTTAAAACTGCTCCACATGAAGTAGCCAGTGTGCTGTGTTACCTTACTGCTGTTTGCCCTTCTGAAATCTGCACTGTGTCTGACAGTGGACATGTGTCACACAGAAATTACCTTGCCAGTGGATGCCTGAATTGGATTTTGCCTAAAAAAATGTGATGGCTTTTGATTTATGATCTTGAGAAATAAAAAAATTGAGTCACCATTTAATCTAAACGTAAAAGCCCTCAGACATTACAACAGTCTGGTATCATCTTCAGGAAATCTTGTTCTAGGACAAATTTCAAGTGTTCTACATAGATACTCTACTTCTGCTTCTAGGCAGTGGCACTTTCAGCAGTGGAATTGCTGTGTATTGCATTGTGGCTCCTCTTGTGTTTTAGGGTCCAAGTAGCAGGTGTCAGGAGAGTGCAGGACATAACTCAGAGAAAAAGGGTTCATTTCCTTGTCTGAGAAAAGAAATGGAAAAGTGCAGCTAGAAGAATAAAGGCAACCTATTTGGTTTTGTGCAGTGTCTGTATTCATCTTAGTAAATGTAGAGGTGCACCTCGGAGCTGGTCACAGTATGTCCCCTTTAAAGACACCAGAGAGCAAGCCAGTGCATAAAGGGGTTCTAGGGCATGGCTCATCTCCTCCTAAAAGAGATATTTGAAACAGCTCCGATGTGTCACGTCTTCAGCATGCCTACTTCTCTTTGCTGACTAAGAAGAGAGCCTGGGCTGACCACCTCACACACAGGGATCTATACCACAGGTGGCTGAAAATCAGTGTGAGGAAGCAACTTCTCTCTCTAAACACATGGAGGCAACAAGATAATGCTTCCTAAAGCTTTTTGGACATAGCAGCTCTGAGTCCAATGTGTGTTGTGCCTCTCACCTGCACATGGTTGCTGTGGACTAATGTCACACTTCACATCTTTGTGTTTTATAATTTCACAGCTCACTACTTCCAGGCCGAGGCAGCATTTTCAGCACTATTTCTCCCCAGGTGAGCTTCATTCCTTCAAAAGAGAGCACTGGTTCCCTTTTCTCCCTTTACCCTAGTCCTGTAGTACTTGCTTTGCAAGCAGTGAGTGCTTTGCAGTAATACCTGAAAGCATTTTTTGAGCAAACACTATTGTGTGGAATTAGACATTTTAGGGTCCTTCAGATAGCAGAAGATAACAGACAAGCAAAGATTAGCTAAATGGCCTGGCTGATGCTATCACATGTCTCTGTGGACCAACATAATCAGGATTTCATCCTGATTACACAGGGTAACAGAGTTATTACCTGAAGTAGGAAACCTGTGCTGTTTATAGAAACAATTGCTTAAACCTGCTCCATTTTACACCAGTTAGGGTCCACCCTCATGCTTTTGGCATATTCACAGATCAGCCTTGAATCAGACAACTTCTGATCAGTTCCACTGGAAGCTAGTGACACATAATTGTAGGTTGTGGCCAGAGGTGAGGACAAATGTAGCATTATAAGGAAGCAGATGTGAGCATGACACATTTTGTCACTTTGGTGACAGAAGTGGAGACAAGCATCAATTGCCCAGTTACTGTAAACCTGAACTGTTTTTTTTCAGACAATGATTATAATTATAGATATGAGCTTCTTGGAAGATCAAGCACCACAATTATAGGATGTTTGTCATTTGAACTCTCTTTGCAATAACTCACATACAAACGTACGCATCAGTCTGAATGCTTGGAGTCTGTCCAAGGACATAAATGGCTGCTATCACTTCATACTGTGATTTCATTATTACAACAGAATGCTCTTGCATGTAAACTTGACTCTTCCTGGTGTTTTTTTGCTGCAGTTGACAATACTGGTTTACTTAGCTAATTAGACCATTTTCAGATTTTTAAGATTTCACATTTAACCAAAGGTCTTCAGTCATCCAAATGTTATCTCTAACACCAAAATGCCTAGCTTCAATTGTATCACCCAAAATTGCTATTTTTCACTTCTCTGCTGTAAAAAAAGTTGGAATCAACTCACACTGTGCCTCCCATTTCCAAAGGATAGGTAACAGCTTTAATTCCTGACAAATTTCATCCACAGACAGAAGTACAGCTCAACACAGAAAGAGAAAAAAAACCCAAACGTTACAGGATTTCTTGTGCAATTTTTATATTATCTCTCTACAAGAAGCCTTTCTTCTTTCATAACAGTCCTTTTCACTGCTATTCAGATCAGACCATGCTAATCTGATACATGAGTCTGTTAATGTCCTAAGAATGTGATTATTGAGAAGTCAATCTACTACAAATAAGTGCATGCCCTTCTGCAGTTGTACTTTCAAGAGTTTCTGAGCTTGCTCTAAGTGATTCATTTCTTACTGTAAATCATCAGTTCAATAACCTTAGGACGTCTTAGTATATGTCTCTGAAGTGAATGGAATATGGAGTAAGAAGCAAGTAGGTTATACATTTACCATTCTCCTGGTCTGTAATAAACCTGGCTGGCCATGTTAAGTCATGTAGAGAATTAAGTGTCAAGGTAAGCTCAGGTAAGCTTCAGAATGTGCCAGTATTAGCATGTAATCAAGGGGCATTTCACAAAAAAAAACTGTTTCCCCACAGCCATTTATCTTCAATTCAGCATGGCCCAGCTTAATCCCTGGACTGTTGCCCATTTTAAGAATTACCCAGTATTTTAGTCTAAGTGGGACAATGGATAAACAAATTCCTGCTGAGAACCGTCTTACAGAAAATGGGTGCAGAAGGAAAAAGCAGAAGAACTTTGCTTCTTCACAAACAACACAGACAATACAACTCCTGAAAGCTTTTGCATATTTGTCATAGTTTTCAACCTTATGTGGGTCCTTAGTATATTTTCTCAAAGGTGTTGCGGTCACTTGAAATGTCTTCAAGTTGAGAGTGAAAGTGGAGAGATTCTGGCAGCAGAAGCAGGGGCAGGGGCAGGAAAGTCAAGGCAGCTCCATTCTACATTTCTCACAGCCCAGCAGCTGCTGTCTTCTTGAACACAGAAGGTGAAAAATTACTTGCTCCAAAATCCAAGCGAAAATTTATTCACTGTAATGCCTTTTTTTTTTTTTATCCAGGTGAGAGAAAAGCAGGAAATTGCCATATTATGTCATTTTCCACTGAGGAACCCCTGGTGGACTTGCTGTTTCCAGAAGGGCATAATGTTCCTAGGAGTGAGAATTGATTTAGATTTTTCTCTCTGCATTCTACTGTTTATTTAAAAAAAAAAATCATTAGTACAATAAGGTCATATTCCCTTTAAAACACAACCCTTGACATGCATGAAATCTCAAATGCTTGCTGCTTGTTGTCTGCCTCATCTCAATATTTTACAGGTGTGCAATAATGATAGCTTCCTCTTTCACGCTGCATTTTATACACAGATTTCAAAGCATTTTCCAAAGAAAGGGAACTATAATTATGCATGTGTTACAGATGGGGAAACAGAAACACCACCAAGAGGTAAAGCAATTTGCCCAAGGTGATAGGGCAAATTAGAAGCAGGGTCAGGCATAAATCCAGCGTCTCCTGCATTTTGGTTGCTTCCTAATCACAGTCTTACTTGCCTTGACAATGGTATCACCAGATTGTAAGAGCAACAGCAGTAGGAAACTGCTATATAAGTACTACAAGATGCGCCCCGATGTGAAATTGGTACAGTTCTTAATGAGGGCTCACCTGCAGTCCTTCTTGGTCATGAGGGTAACAGATAAATAGCAACTGAACTGCAAGGGGCTTGCAGGGTAGTGTTGGGGGTTTCTCACTGAGCCCCAGATGGATAGATGGTAGCTGCTAAAAGACAGAGTAACGTGTGGTTGCTGCATGAAGGAATCCACTCTGTGGACACTAAAGCACTACTGATCTCATGTTCCTGTGGATGCATTTCGCAGAAATCAGGCTCACACAACATGTTCACATCAGTAGCAATCAGAGCTGCTGTTCACAGAGGCCTCTGTAGCAGAAATACGGAGCTGCTTTTCCCTCAAGAAATTGAGGACATGCAGTGGCCGCCCTTATGTCCTTGGTGCACAGCAGAAGGATTCCTGCTCTCCTTCATGCGGGATCATCTGAATTATACCGCTATCTGTGGCTTATTTGGCAGGCAAAATTGATTTTAAATTATTTCCTGTATATTCACAAACCCAGCAAGTAGTTTCCCTTTAAAGTGCACCAGCTGTGACATTTGGTAGGTTCTGTAATTTCAAACGAGGTGCTAAGAGACTACTCCTTTCAACAACTATTTTTTTTTTTTTTAATGAGGGTGGGTACCTGTTGCAATGAATCAATTAAAACTCTTCTGACACACACAAAGTCTGTTGCCAGACCTGTTTCACAGGTTTCTCGGGAGGGAGGATAACATGTGACAGCACACAGAGCTAAGAGTACTGGAGAAGATCAGAAGCCTGCATGAGTGAGCTTAGTTTTCCAAAGTATTTTCTTAAAGTGCTACTCAGAAGACCACTGACCTCCATAACAGACAGCACCATGGTGGAGCAAGAGATGTTGCTATCGTGTGCTTATCCTCAAGAAAAGTGTAAGTGACCAAATATGATTTTGTTTAAGAAAGGAAAACAGGACACTGGTGAAAGGAAACAAATGATCTAACTAGTATAATTGAAAAGACAGAGGGAGTACAGCAGAAATGCTAAAATAAGGAAATAAGGAAGCTATTCACTTTATACTGTAGGCATGCAATTGAAGTATGATTAGTGTACTTACAAGCCAAAGAAAGGATGCTTGTATAAAGAACTCTGATATAAAAGCATCTTGAGGAAACTTGCTTTAATCTTTGACTTTCCGCTTGTATTTGCAAAGCGCTGTGGCGTGGGGCTGCTTGTGTGGCACAGAATGTGAGCAATGCACTTTGATTTAGTAACTTGAGTGGCAGACTGGAGTGCTGTGGAGGCATTTTCTAGAAAGGCATAGCATGATTAAAAACAGCTTTTTTTTTTTTTTTGACAATGCAAGGCCTCATTTCCTAAGGCACTGGGCAAGCTTTCTAATACTTTATCGAAATGTCAGCTGAGACTTACAGTGCAGTGCACATTTTCCCAAATCCATCTCTCTTCCCCCAAAGGAAGCTGTCACAGAACTTCATTGCTAAGCAGAGTTTTTATTTTTATTACTAGAAAATGTAACACGGGCAAGAAAGAACAACTTCAAAACCTCTGTACATGTTAGCTTTTATCATTACTAGGAATGTTTTAGAATCACAGGATTGTGATGGTTGGAAAAGGGCTTTAAGATCATCAAGTCCAAAAAGGCTTCTGAAAAACACCAAGTCAGGTTTCCAGCATGCCAAAGGCAAGTGTGACAGAAAGGTGGAAATGTAGCTGACTGCAGTGAAGTCAGGTAGCTAAGTCTGGACTGGACTTGTCTGAACAAAATACTAAGCAAAGGTAGAAATGGAACTAGTATGTCCTGAAGCCAGTGCAATACGCTGCCAGAAAAAAATGTTAAGTGCAAAAAAAACCAACACACCAGGATTCTCTCTTTGAACTCACGAAACTTTGCCTTTTGAATGGTCCAGCTTGCTTTGGCAGCTTCATAAGAATATTATTTAAAGCTTACTCCAGATGGAAGGATCATCTTTGCTCTGGATGTAAAAACAGCACTTTATACAGAACTTTATATTGGTTATCAAGAGTGAAATAGGACAGGGATGGCTGCAAAGATGCAGTTTACCCCTGGAGAGATGTTTTCATTTTTGTCTTATTTTTTATTTGCTACAGAGTTCCATATGCAAAAGATGATAGGCAGTTAAAAGCCTTCCTTACATACTGTGTCCCGCTGAGCTGGCTTAGGAGCCAGTGCGCTTGTAACCAACTGACTGTAGCTGAGTTTAAACAAAGCCCAGAGTTATAATACCTATGGCAGGAAAAAAATCTCCAAACAGTGATACTTTCCTTTCTGCTGCCCAGCATCCTATGAAAGATTTTTAGAAAATAAGATGACAATAATTTAATTTTAACTTTGCTATAACTGGAGTAATATAAATGAGGGGTTTTCCCTTTCATGGACTGGTTTCTTCATTTTCTTTTCTGTTGTTCACTTTGATGTTAAAAAGAAAACAAGAGTCATCCAAAATGTCATCCAATTGCTTTTTATGGAAGCCATAAAAGGTGACTGGAGCTCTGAAATTGATCAGTTTTCAGAGGCTGAAAAGTTTATATGGAAAAATCAAATCAAACACAGAGGAAATAAATTCTTAGAGGAGGAAAGCCATGTAATGTCTCAGGATGGAGGAGATAGATCTTCTAATTACACTGTCTGGTGGCATGAATCAGCAGTGACCCCCCTCTGAAACCAGTGGAGTTACCCTATGAGCTGAAGAAAAGACTATTTGGAGGATGAGCCTCATAGCATTTACAGTACTGAACACCTGCCAGGAACGTATAGTGCAAGTATCAAATGTGCTGAAAAGACAAATTGAGCACTGAAAGGGCCAATTCTTCCTGTAAAGGGTCAAATTATGCCTCAATGGGAGATGCATTTCAGCTCAAAACCAAATGCTTTCTTGGACTGGTCCAAAAGGTTCACTCACTGTAGATTTTAGCTTGTAAATAAAAGTATTTAAGAAATCCTTTCCTCTAAGGAAAGCAAGATTGATACACTTCTGGGAATCTGCAGTAGCTTATTGGGAGATGTTGCCTTTGTATCTGTTGTTACAGGAAGTCAACAAGAAACTCAAAACTCTGTACCTGAACCTATGGCCCGGCTATCCATGACAACGCATTTCCATGTGTCTTCTGCTTAATGTTACTTGTCTTCCTAACTGTGTTTCAAGGAAACACTAGACATTTACAGAGTGCTTTTTGTCCTGTAAGACACAGGATAGTGACACCACTGGAAAATAAGTCTATAGTTAGTAACTGGGAATGTTTTTCATAGGGCTGTGAAGGTTTGGTGCTGTAGTGTCAGAGTATTCATGCCATCAGTGAATATTGCTCTTTCCTTGTCAATATTACCTGAGGTTTTCTGTGGTCTGTCACTCTGTTTCGTTAGGCAGTTGTGGAAACTACTGGCTAGTAGCATCTGGTGTCAGATATCTCTCCAGGAGGCTCATCTTATAGCAGATAAGACAAGAATATGAAGATAAAATGTTGCAGAACGAAGGCATAGAGCTTAAGATCTGCCCCCATCTCTTGCTGCTGTGGAGGGTTTTCCTGTCTTGAAAACTATTAACTGTCCAAACAATGTTGTGGGAGGTGAACATGTTGTAAATAGGCACAACTACTTAACTAGCTTCAGCACACCACCTTCCTCATCAAACTTGTCAAAGCCACTTGTAATTTTTCAAAGGAAAAGGAACTAAATTGGCCGTTACAATGGATTTTACTTTTCTTAGAAAGCAAAATGTGTGTAATGAATGTAGTTGTTATGGAACAGTGGTAAATATACTTCTCAACTATGTGATGTAGTCCGAGATGCTTGTAAATGTAAATTTCAAAGGAAAATAATAGAAGCCATCTCTTTGCACTTGTCCCTCTGTGTTATCATTCATTTTAATATGTTTCATATTTTAATGTAGTTTTAGTAACTTCTGTTAGTCTGCTCCTTTCAGTAACATTTGTACATTTGCACAGCATAGATATTTTCATAACTCTAGAAGAACATATGACAAAAAGCAAGCTGATCTAAGTCTTTAAAAAGAACACAAAGATGAAAATATCTTTGTACAGAACAAAATTAGTCTGACCAACTTTTTTTAAAATACAAAGCACAAGTCCCACAACTAACAAGTATTGAATTTATTTTTTATTTTTCAATCTTTCCAAAAGCAAACCACCTTTAAGTTGAAACCTAACAAAGAAATTTCAACCCAAAAGGATTTATGTTTGGGATGAGGGAGTTTTAGTTCTTTGTTTTCTTGGTTTTGGACATTATGTTGTCCCACCTGTAAAATGTCAAGCATATGCTTTCAGAATGGCACACATAGATTTCAGATCTGAAGAGGCATTCTAAACTTAATCAATTTCATTCTTGCTACTGAAGAGCTTCACTGTGGTATTATGTGTGTGCTGATGGGGAAATGTGGAAGGTCACTCTATATGCCTTGAGGAGAGAAAAATCTGGTGGTTTTCTAGGAGGAGTCTTTATAAAGTCCTTATGTGGAACGGTTTTCCCAGACATTTGCTCAGCCTCAGCTTCATCTCTCTGTTTTCAAATTCAAAATATTTTGTTTGATCATATAAGAATGCTTTATTTTTTTTTTTAAAGACTGACCATTTAAACAAATGACCATCCTCAAAGTAGGAGTGACTCGCTACCTCAGTGATTTTTTGTTGTTTTGTTTTTAATTTTGTTTGTTTATTTGGATTGTGGATTGACATTAAATCATGTCAGACTAAGAACTGATCCAAAGCAGCTCCAGTTAGCTCCTCATGGACAGCTAACTTTTAACCAAGGAATCCATTTTTAATCCATCTAATGCACACCCTGTAAATTGCAGTTAATGCACATTTTAAATCAAAATGTCGTGTGATGTTAAATTGAGTGTATTGGAGAAATCAAAATATACTATCCCAGTACAGATACTGTTCTTGAACTGAGCTGTCATATTGTCAAAACAAAAGATTTATTTAAGGAAATCTGTTTTCCAGGGAACCGTGATGACTGATTGTCAGCTTTTTTTTTTGCTCTGCTTTTTGATAACTTGCCAAATTAACACATCAGTGTATGTCAGTCCCCTCTATGGTTGCAGTCAGCTAATAGGACGTGAAGTCTGTATCGCTCTTTACTTTTTGAAAATCAACTATGTCCAAAGGAAGAAAAAATAAGCTGAAAACAAGCCCAAAGTAATATGCATGCTTTTCATATGCTCCTCGTGTCAGCACCACATCAGAAAATCTTTCCATGTGAATTCCTCTGTGTTGACTTATCTCTGGAAGAAGGGTTTATGTAACGCAAGGGTGGAGCCAAGGTAGAAAAGGACAGTTGTACCATCAAGGGCTAACAAAAGTTTTTTTGTTATGTTCACTTGGAATAGATCGGCCGCTAAAATGCTTCTCTGCAAAACACGTAAAATGAATATAATCAGCGCTGGCTACTTGTTTTGCACGTGGGTGATCTTAGTTGTCTCAGAAATGTGCCAGGTTCAGCTGGGAAAGGAGCTGGAGTGAACACTCGAACTCTGTGAGCTTCTTCAGGAGCTTGGCAGCTGCAAAAATCCCGCTCACGGACCCGGAGGATGCAGGGACTTTGCCCACACAGCATCCTTGTGTTTAATGTTTTGCTGTTTCTGCTGCTGTGGTAACGTGAGTGGGAATGTTACCAGCAGCCGGAGGCATTCATCTCCCTGTGCAGGAAGATGGGCTCTGAGGGACAGTGAGCAGCTGGCCTAGGCTGGCCATGCAAGGAAGGGAAATGACGTGGAGATGAAAAACAGAAGTAGTTTGAAATGGATTCAGAAGATGCTTGCTGTACATTTTACATCTCAAAGGCACATAAATCTACAGTCCACTGAGCTCCTGGGTCTGGAAAGTTTTCTGACTCTTTGGACAGCTTTTCTTCATTGCATCTGTGCAGTTCCTGCTGTGTTGAATTTCTAAGAGACAGAGGCTCTACTGCATTGGCCACATGGAGCTGTTGGTAGCGAGGGAGTCTGCTTACTTACATTTGTCTTCACCATCCTACAGCATAGCCTTGCCTCCTTAAAAAAAATTCAACTCAATTCTGTTCTCATATTTCTGGCACAGTTATGCTGTCTGTATCACCACCAAATCAAAGCTGTAATGGGGTATCTGAGCAAAACTATGCCCTGTGTTTCCTTCCAGAGGTATGGTCAATCCAGAGCATTACAGTCTACAGAGGGCTCTACCCCTTGCCACTCCTATGAACAGGAGCTAGATGTCAAATCCATACAAGATTTTCTGAGACTTGACTCAACCGATTGAGGTCAAGGGCTTATTTGCTCTTAAGTTTACCAGGAGCTTGAAGCTGTACTTCTGTGCATGTCCTGAGTTATCCCAATGTTAGTGGAATAGAGTGAGCAACTGAAGGCTTACTCTAACTTAGTCTGCTGTAGGGTCAGTTTGTCACACAAATGTCCTCAGAGCCTGCTCTGTTGTCAGGGACTGAATTCCTACCTTATCACATACAGTGGCTGTTGTTTGCTGCTGAAACTCCAAATTCCTCTCCTCTGTCAGAGCACCACATAGTAGCTTGATTTTTTTTATTTTTTTTTACTAAGGGGACTGTTAAACTTTCATTCCTTATTTGATATAGAATATTCAAATATATTTGGGTTAAAGTCTGTTCAGTCTCTTGAGAGAAAGCTTGGACAGTAGGCAAGAGGCTACTCTGGCAATGGGCAGCCCACTCCAGCAGTGTCATCAGACTGGTGATGGCTACAACACTCATTCCAAGCAGAGCTGGACAGGCCTGAGCTTTAGTTCCAATGCTGGGACCTCTTCTTCTTGTAGTTCATATACAACCACCACTGGGTAAAACAGAAAATCAAGCATGGACAAGGGCCAGAAACCTGGTTGCCCTCGTGCCAGATGAGTGTCCTGAGCATGAGCAAACATGACTTGGTTGCTTAATATGCTCTTTCTCTTTATGGACTAATGCATCTTGAACTGCTTTGTGCACAGTTGCAGCTGAAAGATGAGGAGCATGTTCCTCCTGCCTACACACACTGACCTATTTCAGAGCTGCTAACTGCATAATCTTTGAGATATGGGGGAACTGAAGCCCCCGTCCCATGCAGCTAGGGCAGCCAAAACAAGGAACCAAACTTAGGCCATCCACTTCCCAGATTACAGCTTTAACAGCAGGGTATTATAGGAATGTGTGGCAACCATGGCAAAGGAGGAAAAGTGTAAGGGCCTGCTCAATTCTCTGAAGAGGAGGAGAAAAAAACCCCAACCTACAAAGCTATATTTCAGAAGAGACCTGGTTTGTGGATCCCAACTGAATGCAAGTATATCCTTGCAGGTCTGACAAGAGGATTTTAAGGTTCCTTTCCCCACCCAGTCAGCTTTATTGTCTAAATCTGAGCAGGTGCATGCTAAGCTGCTTTGGGTTGTTATTGCTGGCACCTAACGCTCTTTGTGCATTTTATAGATCTATTGCTCAGGATTCAGACTCTGCTCAAAGGCCCAAGATCTTAAATACAGGGTGTTACACCAGCTTACACTGAATCACCTAAGCCTTTATTGAATCTGGCCCCAGTGCATTTTTCAGGCTTATTTGCAGAGCAGCAGGTATTATTACCAGCAGTAACTGGGTTAATAACAGGGCCTCCAAGAGAGAAAGCAATTTGTAACACCTGTGATGCTCTGACTGAAACATGTTCATTATCCCTGTTTCCAGTTATGTAACAAGCAGAACAATTAAAAAAACCCAAAACTCCAGACTTCTCTTTGCAGAAATCTCTATGGTGTCTGATGTCTGTATATGGCCACTTTATCCTGTTTGCTCAGTGCTTGCACAGTTACAGTTGCCTGGAACAGCCTCAGCAGAATGCCCCTGGAGTTTTAGTAGCTAGGCATGGATTAAAGAAATACAGCAAAAACCAAAACCAAAATATAAAATTAGACATTTATCTTCACTGTGGAGAGACAGTTGTTGTTGCACACTTGAAGCCTGACAGATGTGGTTTGCTGGCAAGTGGGTGAGAAAAAAGCAATGTTTTAATTTATGCTGGGGGGAGGGGTGAGGTTTGGCTTCTAGAGTTTGAGAGTAAAAGGTCTGAAAACTTTCAAAGTTTTTCTTAGTAGCTCCATACACAACATATGGTTCTTCCTGAGCTTTTAACTATTCTCTGTGTGGGACTTTGCCAAATGAAAATTAAATAAAAGCTACCCTTATAAAAATATTTAGGAAGCCCTGTTTTAGAAGTGAGTGCACATGTTGGCTGTGACTCAGAGCACACCCACACACTGGGTAGACAGATTAGCATCTAAACCACTAGGCAAGTTCCAGTTCTTGCTCAGAAGGTCAAAAAAGCCTGGGAAATGGCCATTGCTCCTTTTCTCCTCAGCACAATTATTTTTTTCCAGATTACAAAGTCATTTTGGATGGCACGGCAGAAATGAAGTCAACTGATTTATTGTCATAAACAACTGTGCTCCAAGTTGGGAACCAATTTTGTCATTTCTGGACAAAAGAATAAAGAAAGGACTTAAGAAAATACCCCCTACCCCCCCCACCCCCCCCCCCCAAAAAAATACAAAAGCCATAACACACCAAACCTCAAATCTTTGCCTTTGGATTTGTTTGTTCTAACATTTGTTTCTGCTCCACAGAACTTACTGGGATCTGTAAAATATTTACTAGGGAGACACGTATAAGTTGTCCTGAAGAGTGAAGTACCTCATTACCCGAAAAAATAAAGTTAGTCATCAAAAATTTGATGGGTTCATGGTTTGTTATGAACAAGGGTTTAATATAGCATTAGAAATTGTGGATTGTCCTGAAACCCTTAGTTTAGTCTTTTCTTGAAACCTCAGATATTCATGCAACCTAAAATGTGACTGTTTGTGGAATCAAAGCAAAGGAAATAAAGCTCAAAACTTCTAGAGGTGTCAAAAGCATTTAAACAAGAGTGAGGCAGAAGTAAGGTCAGAATCAAAAACAATGTCAAGATTTCTAACTGTGGCATCAAATTGAAATCTGATTGTAAAATAAATCTGGCTAGTTAGGCAATAAACATCATCAAGTATTCTGAGTTCACACCAGGCTTTCTGTCTGTGCTTAGTTCAGTACTTTTACTGTTGTGGTCCAGGTATTGAGTAGGCAGATAACGTACGATAGGCATGGAGAGCAACAGCAGAATCTGAGTAGGAGAAACACATATTCGTTTTTATTTTTAATATTAATGGTGGAAAAGAGTCAGAAAATCGCAATGATGTGAATTTCAGCAATATAGAGACAACCCAGAACTATATTCACTAACTTTCTGTGCAGGAAATGAATCTACAAGATGTGTGGCTATTTATTAATATTGCAGTTGTATAGGCAAAGCAGAGCTTAGTTAAACCTTTATTAATAGATTCCCTTGCAAAACCATGGGTAAAACTACTAGCTCACTTTGCTGGCTTACAGTTTGGATTTTTCTTCCTCTGGTATGGCTTTTCACTGAGCTGCATTGATCTCTGTGCTTCAAGAAAAATGGTCTTATCATTCCTCTAGGGAATCCTCTGCCGGTGTTAAAATCAGCAGGAATGAGAGAGAGAGAAAAAATAGATAGCAAGGACGAGATGTCTTTTTTACCTTCCCTCCTGCCGTTGGAGCTGTGTCAGAGGTGGTCTAAGACCTTGGACTTCAGCTCCCGCCTCATTTGTGTCTCTAAGGCAAACATCTACAGAAATATCTAGAACCAGTGCTCAGTAAACTGCTTTTCTTCTGCATTTGCAGTGCCATTTCAACAAGCTACTTCTTGTTTCCTCTTTCAGAGTAACCATCATGTACTGAACAGTGAGGGAGCTCTCGCCAAAATATTTTTCTTGTCAGAATTATGCTTTTGCAAGATGAAATATCAAAGAATTTGTATGATTAATCTTTTGAACTTTTGCTGTTAATAAATTCTGAATTCTCTTTGGCTTCCTCCAGTGTTGAGTGGAACTGTTGAAGTTTATCAGAATTATTTGGAAGGCTGTTCCTATTTGGATTTGGAGGGTTTTTGTTAAAAAAAAAAAAGGACACAATTCATTTTGTTAAGAATTATTTTGTTATTATTATTATTTTATTTTATTAAATCAGTGAGGGTAGATCCTTTCCTCCCATCATAGTACTGCAGGAAGAAGTTATGCAACCCTTCTACAAGCAGTAGTTCATGCTGAGAGAAAGCGTTATTGGGCAATTTTGTTATGCTTCATTAAAGAGAAATTACCCAATGGAAAAAAAAAAAACAAAACAAAACCTACAGTTCTGCAGGAGGTGCTGTGCTATGCATGGGCATTGCCCTCAGGAGCAGTGAGGGACCATTACTGCTCTGTAACTACGGTACTCCCTAGGCATGCAGGGTGATATCTGCCATGGCCATGACACAGGATGGGCTGACCACCTGCATCCTTGTTGTTTTGTAACCACTTGAGAGGACAGGAAGCTATCAACTTTTAAGTGTGGTTTAGTAGCTAGTAGTCATGGCTTCTATGACTGAAAAGCCTGTGGAAACTGTAGTTTTGCACTGCCATTCCAGATTTTGCCTGTGGCATTTTCTTATATGTTGTGGAAGGGCTCAGGCAAGTTGTCTTCTTTCCACACTTCAATATGACAGCGACCCCGTGGGAGTCATGCTGGAGCAGTCTGTTCCTGAAGGACTGCACCCTGTGGGAGGGACCCATGGTGGAGCAGTTCATAAAGAACTGTAGCCTGTGGGAAGTGCCCATGTTGGAGAGGTTCATGGACTGTCTCTAGTGGGAGGGACCCCACATTGAAGCAGGGAAAGGTCTGTGAGGAGTCTTCCCCCTTAGAGGAAGGAGCAGCAGACACACATATGATGAACTGACCGTAACTTTCATTCACCATACTCATGTGCTGCTGAGGAGAAGAAAGTAGAGAAATTTGTGAGTGAAGTTGCCTCCAAGAAGAAATGAGGAGTGGGAAGAAGATGCTTTAAGATTTAGGTATTGTTTCTCATTACCCTTCTCTGATTTGATTGGTAAACAGTTGAGTCTGTTTTGCCTGTGACAGTAATTGCTGTGTGACCTCCTTGTCCTTATCTCAAACCACAAGCCTTTTGTTATATTTTCTCTTCCTCATCCAGCTGAGGAGGTGGATCTGGCATCCAGCCAGAGTCAATCCCCCCACAGATGCCTTTCGCTTCCACAGCCCTCCCAGTGCAAAAGTGTGCCTGGCCTTCCTGCTGCCCAAAGCCTCAGCTGGAGGCATTTGGCCCTACTGCAAGGGATTTAATCCAAAGCTATGTGGAAACATGGTCTCCATTACCTGTTGAAACTGAGGCAATATTTTCCATCATTTTGGAAGAAAAAGGCTGGACTGAAGTCTTGCAGCTTTACTCAGGCTGCCTTGCTGATATGATTTGTTCTGACTCTCCTTTAGAAACTCCACTGGTATTTATTAGTCAGCTTTTGGTATTTGTAGCTAAAGTGCCCTGGCCAACGCAGAAGAAAGATGAGCCGATTTCTCCCTAAGCATCTTCTTGAATGACCTTTTGTAGCTTGAGCTTGCCTGCCTCACAGATCAGCCTGTGGAAAATTGTTCCTTGGGAGAAGAATGAGGCCACCAAATCTTTTCCTTTGGCCAGAGCTGACCTGAATGAAAACCTGTGGAGAGCTGCCAAGTTGCTATGCCACAAGAATGTCAGGAAAAAGAGTGGAAGAAAGTACAGACTCCTGGTGGCACAGTAGAGCTGACAACAGTTTCCAGGTTCCAGATGGACTATTAATTATCAGTGGTTGTTTGATTTACTGCTGTTTGTTTTTCTCTTCTGTATAAAGGCCTGGCAGCAGTAGCAACTACCAGACAGCAATCCTCTCTCCCAGCTCTTGCTGGAAATATGTAATATACATGTGTAAGGTGAAATCTTATTTTTCACTCCACAAAAACCAAGAAATAAGTGTATTATCCAAAATATAAAAGGCTTTTTAGCAATCTGAAGCATACTCATATTAACACTGGAGCATGCCATATCCTTAAGTGTATTTGATTCCATTAAGCTTAAACTGATGACACATTTAACGCCCCAGGTCTGTAGTGGTTTTTTTTGAACAATAACTTTAATTGCTGTTCCAGTATTATTGCTGGAATTTTTAATGAGGCCAATGTAATTGTATTCATCAGATTAATTTCTCTGAAGTATTTTGTCAATTCTAGGAAATAACAAAAAGTTTTATATAAAAGAAATACAATGTGTATCTGAGACTTGAAGCAGAGCATGTTAACAGGAATCAAGTTCATGGCTCTTATCTTTACAGCCTCATAGGTATGTATGGTGTTTTGTAGACAAATACGACAACTCTGTGCTTTTTTTTCACTAGGCAATAATCTATCAGGTGACTCATTCTATCAGCTTGATTTTAAATGCTTAGATAATCTAATACTGAAAACCTGGAAAGATGCATCAGACTAGTTACTGTTATGAGTAAACAAACAGTATGCCCCACATGTTGTCAGTGAAAAGAAAGGGCTGTATTTTAATCTCAGATACACAATTTTGTATATTCATACCATGTATTTTTTTAAAGGTGGTCAACTTTCATTTTACTAAATTAAATCTTGCTTAACTATGGGAGGAAAATGGGTCTGCACAGGCTTTGTTTGACTCAAGTACATCTCTATATTCACTGGCAACTCAGGCATTGTAGCAAAACAATTGTTCCCACTCCCCTCATAGACAAACTTCTTTCCTAAACTGGGGTGCTGGTGTTTACAATACCTGAGTGTTGATTCCTAACAGAGTAGTAAGGAAGTGAAAGAAAGCTAAAACCTGACAGTAGAGTGCATCTACTTGTTGGGTTCTCTGAGCTTGAAGGAAAGACAGCTATCAAATTGAAGTTGATAGACTAGTTTCTTCCCTCCAGAAAGATGCTTGCATCATTTCCCACTGCTACTTCTCTGCACGGAACGTATTTGCTGTGTTTTGTTTCAGATAAATGAGTTAAACAAAAATCTGATTCATGAAACTGGAATCTTGAGAGGATAAGATTCCTGGCAAAGGGGACTCCTCTCCTTTCTAGTCCAATTAGCACTGATGATCCTGCTGGGATGGAATAATTAATAAATAACATACTGTGGGCTATAGAGAAATATAAGTGTAGTGTATATTACCATGGCCCCCGGGTGAAGCGACAACACAGCCTGCATGTATTAAGTGAAACAAGGCAGTTCCCAGCCCAGCAGTTCATGTGACTGCATGTACATGGAAAATTTTACTTTATAAGGGCATGGCAAATTTCTCCCTTGCTTTTTTGTGACACTGGAAGATGTATCTCCCTTGTCCAAAAGGGGTGTAGTGATTTTCCTGAGTCTGAGCCACAAGGCATCTGCTGAAGAACTAAAGGGAGGAGAATTTCTGTGAGTAACTGGTGGTGATGGATGATAACAGCTTCTCCAGGACTGTGGGCTCTCTGCCATGGGAGGCGACCAGGCTGGGCAAGCAGCTGGGTCCCAGCCCAGTTCAGCAATATCACCTTCAAATCACCCTGCTCTGGCTTCCACCCTCGTCTCTTGAGGGCTTTCACCACCACGCCACTGCAGACCTGCCTCCAGCTGTGTGTTCCACTCATCCTGTGGTGGAGAAGTTCACAGATGGAGATCTCCTCATACAGCGCTCTGTATGCAGCCTGACCAGCTTAGCTCTCGGCTTGGGCTTCCCTTATGAGCCTCTGCAAAGACAGGGTCAGGGTGCTGGCTCTGTGTTGGCTTTAGAAAAGCTCTGCTAACTTGTGATATCTCTGGAAACAGTCCTTGTGAATATCTTTGCCATCTTCAAGAAAATATTTGCAGGCCATTTGCTTGGCTGAAAATAGAGCATAAGAAGGAATCGTGGGGGAGAGGGGGGTGTTAATCCATTGTCTGCCAGGGCATGTAAAATGCACTGAGTTGCATAGTTTGGGGTTTGGTTTTGTTTTTTGTTGTTTTTTTTTTTTAACTGTAAGCTTAACAAAAAAAAAAGTTAATTTGAAAAGCAAATACGAGAGCTGGCTGTGCAGTGGTTACAAATTGGAAATGGGCTAGTGGCTTTTAGGAGAAAATCCCCTGTGTCTGCAATATATGTGGAGAAAAAATAGGAAAGAGTAGATAAAGCAATCAGAAAGGACGGGTGAAAGAGGCTACTTTCATTTTCTGGTAGTGTATCTAGCAATTTGCAGCTGCTAGATATCAGCAGGTGAAAGGCATGAGTTACAATGACAAAAGAGTCATTAAGCCAAATTCCAACAAACATCTTCAAACTTTGCCTTGTTTCTGATGTCATATAATCTCATTTTAGATCTATGTTTATGTTTAAAGGAGCGAATTAGCCCACTTGGTGATTGCAGACTAGTTTATCTCACTTTTGCTTGCTACTTGGGAATAATGTTATGGGTCAAGTGCTACAGAGTACTCGGTACATCCTAGTGGTTTATTTTGCCTTGTCACTTGGCCATTTACTGCCCCTAAAATGTATCACACAGGCAGTAAACCTGCATAAAACTTGTTATGGTGAAGGTTTTTGGTTTCAAGGGAAAATTGTGGGGTGGGGCAGAAGGCTACTCAAAAAAATACTTGTTTCCTCTATTAATGATTTCAAGAACTGGTGTTTCAGTTTATTTTTTTCTTCTAAAATGGCTTTTGGCTTAACATTGTGTTTCCCTCAAGCTTGTGGTTTAATCTGTGCTCTTTTTTTTAATCCCTCCTTCCAATCCTTTTCAAATGTGATCTTTACTCTTCCTCTGACTTGGGCTGTATGACCACCTAGTGCAACCATTCCTAATGGGCTACTGGTACTGTCATACCCTGTCTGTCCAGTTCACAGTAAAGCCCAGCTGTATTTAGAGGTTTAAGGCCACTTCTGTGGCAGAGAATGTTAGTGATTTACTAATAGTCTGTGAACAGTTTCTTCAAAGCCCTATCACTTCTTCCACTCGCATACACAATATGTTCTATACCATCCTTTTGACCTAGGTTTCTGTCACTGGATGGGAACAACCTGCTGTATGATGGAGAGGCTTTTTCTGCTCTTCCAGGGCCTCTTTTTGCTTACTTGAAGCTTCTCAGTAATACTCACAGATAATCCTGTCTCCTTCTAGATGTAGGAACAATTTAGAATCATCCTTTGATTTTTTTTTTTTCCCACTGTGGTCAATTGTAGGAAGACAACAAACATCCTTTTAGACCCTTCCTAGCTAGAGGCATTTTTCTCAGTACTTGGTTATTGCTTCTTCTAAGCCTTATCCTTGTCTCCATTTTTCCAATTCTTATTGTTTCTTTAAGCTTTTGGTTTAATTCCATGCTTTCAGACAAAAGACCACCATGCAGACAGCCTGAACTCCCCAACACTGGTAACAAGCTGTTATGTAAGTAGTGAGACTTTAATGAGAAACTGATGCAGATTTCCCCACATTTAATAAGATGTATATTTGGTTTTCTACCCTTAATAGTGTATCAATAGTGTTTCTTTTCCAACTTTACTCACTAGCCTTCTTTCCTGAGATTGGAAGAACTGCAGAACTTTCTGACAGATTTGATCAAAACTAGATTCAAAGCCTTTTGGGGGTGTGGGAAGAGAGGAGGAGGACAGGAAAGCAGAGAAGCACACTGAGAGCATGATAACGTAATCCTTATTTCCTTAGGATACCAGACCAAAGCGTATCACAGATAGATTTATCCTCCTCCACAATATTAAAAAAAAAAAAAATCTTTTAGTGAACCTGAATAAAATGTCAAAAATCATGTTTGTTGAAGGGAAGTATTACAATGATTCCAAACCAAAAGTGATATGGAAATGCTTTGGGAGAACCTGAGAAGATTGCAGCTTTCGGTTCCTAAATAAAGTTTTAAAATATAACCCTCTCTAAACAACTGCAGCTCTAGATGGGAAAGAAAAAACTCATCTTACTACCTTTTTTTTTTCCTTTTCTAATTCTTACTAAGTACACAAAAGATTCAGATTATTGCATCAAATATGTCAACTCAGAAGATAAATATTTTCAGTTGTCATAATAACTAACTAATTTCAATCATCTGAACGAAGCAGGTTGAACAGATATTTTTTTCTTTTTGCATCACCTCGAATCTCTTGACTAATTTCTTACCCACTGTCCAAGATTTAAAGAAACCATTTAGACAAGAAGCAGGAAAATACAAAATCTTTTAGCTTATATAAGTAAGTCTCTTCAGTCCGAGTACAATGACAAAGGCTGTAGCTGTTCCTGTTCATCCAAGTTTCCAATGCAAAACCGTTTCGGGTGTTGCTCTTTCTAACCCACAATACAATTCTGCTGTTAGGAGCAGAAAGCTCCACAGCTTTCCCAAGTAAGGGATGCTACAGGGATTTGCAGTTTTTTTCTTCTTTTGGAAGTCCACTTTTGAAGTTCAGTTGAAGCTGATGAAATTGAAACTTTCCGTGTTTATTGGAACCCCAAACTGGGTTCTGAAAAGTGACGAATATTTCACTCTAGAGGATTAAAAAACAATGTCTCAAAATGTTTCACAGTGGCACGAAAAAAATAGTTCTGGAAACAATCAAAACATCTTGTTTATGAATGAAATTGTGCTCGAAAGCCCGTTTTCCACAGCTTCCATGTGGCTTTTAAGATCCAGTGAAAGGAGTGACCGGCTGTGACATAGAAGTCTGGAAACCACTGATTGAGTCAGTTGGGATCTGAAGCTTGCAAGGTCCATACTACAGAGATTAAAGCTAAGTTGCTGTGCACCTAAAACCCCTGGGTTATGAATACCCTTGTTTCCGTGACAGGAACTTGATTTTTTTTTTTAATTCTATGTGACAAGGCCATGCAGGAGTCCAGCTGAAAAGCCCACAAGTATCACAAGTGCTACAAGCTGTGGGGGGCACCATAGTCTATCACATATCTTCTCAGGATACTTCATTCTGTTGGCGGCTTGGGGTGATTTATTTTCCTAACAGTTACACTTTGGAGAAGGTTTTTCAAAGCTCTCTTTTCTTAGCTCTCAGAAATGGAGTTTTCCAGTTAAAAGTATTTTGTTGGAAAACCCCCAGTCACCTTGACTTTCGCTGCCTCTCTCAGACACGCTCATTCTTTCAACGTTGAGACCGAGGACTTTTAGGAACAAATAAGGTGTAAATGTGGTGGACTTGGAGGAGGTAGAGGGTTTATTACTTAGACATCTGGAGGGTGCACTATAATGGGTGCTATCCTGCAGAGTGCTATGACTACATCTTGTGGATTATACAGGTTTAGCCACATTTTTGCGAACTATAATTAATGCTGACTTGCAGCATACGCCTTTGGAAGCAGTACAGTCAATGCATACCTGCTTACAGTGGGAAACTAAAAAGCCTCAAATTTCCTCTTGGCTGGCTCCTTCCTCCTACACCCAACCCAGTCCGTGTCATTCAAAACCAGAAGTTGACATAAAGTCATTTTCTATTGTTGGAAAGACACTCATGAGAACACCTACATACCCTGTTGTAAGTGCATTCGAAAGCCATGGAACAGGTCAATTTGGAGACTGCTGCTTTTTAGAGTCTTTGCAAATATGTCATCTCCACTTTTTGCCCTCGTCTAATATTGTTTTAGCAGCAGTAGCAGGAATGAGCATTGTAGCCACTTTCTAATCAGTTTAACCAGGCCATGTCCCACTCAGTTGGAAGCCTGGTTGGATATTCCAGCTTGCATTTATACCTCATGGACATGAGTTCAGAGGCACTTTGTCCACTGGCTTTAGTTGCATTGCCACTGAAGCAGAAGTACTGCAGTAGTTCCCAGTTCTGCTTCTGCATGGTTGCACAAAGATGGATTAGGTACTGTACAGAAAAAAATAAATGAGTTATTTAACTCAGTCTAGATTATGAGACTTGTTATCAAATGCAAAATCAGGCTTAAAATCAGAAACAAAGAGCAAGATAGCAGAGACTGTAGATTAACAGGCAAAATGCCTGGTGGATTCAGACTGTCTCAGTTTTGTACCAGGAGGAGCCTCATGGAGTTTGAAATATTCGTAGAACAGGGAGGTATTGAACTGCAGTCTTCTGCACAGGAGCCCTGATGGCTCAGATGCTCTGCTGGCATTTATCAGTACAGCTATCGCGTTGATGTTTTCACGTCTTACAACAATCAATCATCTAAAGTATGTTGTGTCTCACAGTCTTGACTTTGCAGACAGGAAAGATGATTTTTAAGGAGGTGAGGTGCTTACAGGCCAAAGTCTAAGTTCTGAACTACTGGTATAACCAAGAAGAAAAGAAAAATCAGACTTTCTATTTTAGATGTTTGTGTTCTAATAGCTACTTTGGATCTATTTTTGTACTGAAGTTATGCTAACTTCCACCTTCGTTAATTACTTGGTCTCACGAGTGTTGCATTTGTAAGAGATGAGTTTTCTAGTTCTTCCCTTTTGAAGTGTTTCTTCTTAAACCACCAGGTATTTAAAGCCACCTTCCTGTCTGAGATGAACTCATTTTGGAAACAATCTCTGTGTAATTAAAAAAAATAGTTTTTATTATTTTCTTATTAATTCCTAATTTTCTAATATGAGTTGAAACTCATTGGGATGTGAGACTTCATTTATCAGAATATCCTTGAGCAGGAGCAGTAAGATTCACTTCATTAAAGACAATTGTAATCCTTGCAGTAATCGACCTACTCTTCACAGCAAAGAACTTCATTAGTTAGTGCTAATTTGAGACAAAAACTTGCAAAAGTGAAAAAAAAAACAAACCAAAAACCAAAATAAACCCACAATGTGAAGGTTACTTTTTTTTGTCCTTCCTTCCCTAGTGGCTTTGCCATTCTGAGGTTGTCTTTCCACATATCACAACAGATGAAGTCATGCAAATGGGCTTCAAAAAAACTTGCATGGACTACATTAGCCATCCATCTAATCCCAGCTATGGTTTCACCTTTAGGAAGATCGATGATATTGTGGTTGTCACTGAACCAATGTTGGACTCATTGTGTATATATCTCTTTTTGAAAGAAAAAGTGGCTGTTCCCTTAAGGCTACTCCAGTATTTCACATCAGTTCATCCTGAGGACCAAGTGATACAGGCAAAGTAAAAGGTATGGTGTTTTATACACCTTCCATCCCCTGCTTTCCTGGAGAAATGCTGGAGGCTTCCGTGCTGTCATTTCCTAGTGTGTGCTTCATGCCTCCTGTCCCACTTGCTCCACCCAGCACCAGGGCCCAGGCTGATGCAGGGTTGGGGGAGAAAACTACAGGCTGCCTTGCTATTGAGCCCTGACAGATTCATACCTTTAGAAATATCCTTTCATTTCCAGAAAGATAGGATCTGGTACAGGGCTAAGTCTCAGTTTTCTGCTACTTGCATCCTCACTTTGTATTTTCCAGTTGTCTTAGGGAGGAAGCCACATGGTTACGCTGTCTCCATGCAGCACCTAAATCATCACTGTACCCACAAACCACTCCTCAAATTCACATACTGTTTACTTCTCTGCACTCAGGATATATCTTAAGGAGACGTACCCAAGTCTGAAGATAATATGTCCCTGATACATAGGGTTGGGCAAGTCCATGCCAAGCCATAGCTTCCAGTCAGAGTCAGGACTTTCCACAAGCCTGTATGAGTAGCCTGTGAAGTAGCAGCATGGCAACCAGTGATGCTTTATCTAACTGCGTGTGTTTCCAGTGGGCAAGCTACAGATTAGCCAGACAGCTAAACATTTCTTCAGTGGCCATCATTTACCAAGATTTTTTTTTAATGTTTATTTTTAATGAATGTGATATAGAAATCCAGATGAGTGACTGCACACTGTGAACATTTCTTTTCCAATGCTTTTATACTGTTACAAATATCAGCAGATTACTGGTAGTTCTGTGTAGAAAATAAAATTATAAATTAAATCCTGCCCTGATTAATTCTGGAGCTCCAGCTTCCACATTATTGGGTTTGCAATTTGTTATCACAAGTTGCTGGGCACTCTGTGCACTGCCGTGATTGAAACATAAAGATGTTTAGCACCATAAAGAATTGAGAAAAGATAAAGCCCTTGAAACAAAGTTGCGTGCTACTCTCATCAGGCCATACATTGTGGTCAGGAGATACCAGACCCTGTCCTTTGGTTCCCAAAAGAAAAGCAGACGGTGTTACAGCCAAGTGAATTTGGAGAGCCCAAGTGTGTGATGCTCTCCTGGAGCACGTCAACACTGAGGGCTGGGAAAAATGTAAGAGAAAAGAAATGAAGGGCAGCATGTTGTGATGGTATCTTCCTTCAAGCTCACAGGCACTAAAAGATTATGACCTTTACACCTCTGTTCATTTCTGAATTTCAACAACCTCTGCTATTGCAGCTCTCCGTGACTCACGTGATTTATTTATTTCGAGGCAGTATACTTTTGATACTTAGGTGACTTTTACTTTGGATAGTGTTGCTACTAGGCTTTCAGTTTTGTAAACAGCTGTATGCAGACAACTGGATATCCAGGCTTCTTGTTGTTCTATATGTGTGGGAGGCAGTTCAGTTACCAGTCACAAGCCCAGTGGCAGAGATCATCAGGCAGGCACAGTCCAGCTGGTTACAGCTTGATAGGGATGACTGGGCTCAGACGAAGGTTGCTCGATTCTGTCTTCAGAGATGATTGCTGCTCAGGCACTGACAGTCCATCATGGTGCTAGGTTACATGCAGCAACATCTTTGTAGACGATGTCATTAATAAAAACCTGACAGCTCCAGAAAGCCATAGCTGGCTGCATCCACACCACTCAGAGCTCATCTACAATAGCAGTACAATGACAGTGCAGCCAGGCCAACCGGTACTTTCCGTGAGTGTCATCTAGGTCTGCAAGCGGAATGTGAGCAGGTAGAGCTCAAGTCACTACTGCCACAAGCAGGGGAAACGAGGGTAAAACCAGACCCAGATTTTCTTTCTATAGAAACTGTGTTTCAACTATTACTCTAAAACAACACTGGGAACAGTATGAGCTGACTGAAACTGAAGTTCTTTGCTTTACCTCTCCTTCTCCAGTGTTAGAAGTGGAATAATACACTTTCTGCCCATTATAACGTTTCCTATGTTGGTTTTTTCCACATTATAACACACTTTCATTCATTAATTTTCTTGAAGAATGGAATGTTTACTTCCTTTCTGCATTTGACATTAGTTAATGAAGTGCAAGCAAATGTTTGTTGAATTCTCAAAGACGAGTATCTGTTCTTTCCTTTTTCTAATTAAGGTTCAACACAGCCAAATGCATGTGGGGAAAATCTGATTCCTATGCTGGAAACAAATGCAAGATTCAGCACCAAATAAATGTTAATTTCAGAGCTGTTTTTGGCTAAAAATAACAGAAATTACTGTTATCTCAGAATTTACAACTGGAAGTGCTTAAAATTGAACTTGGGTCTAAAGTCCAGCAGTCAGAGCAGAGTAGCAGCCTTAAAATTGCTCATGTCTTGGCAATTAATCTCATCCCACACAAACAGACTTTGTATGCTTTGATATTTGGGCATGGATAAAAACAAGTGCGTAGGAGAAGGACTAAGAAGAAATGGGAGGGAGCCTTGTGGCTCAAGGAATCGATCTCGAGGACTTCTGTTGAAAGAAAACAGAAGTATCTTTGACATGGGGCCACACAAAGCATCGATGCACTACTTCAGTTGCTCGTGTTTCTTTATTTCAGTGGTTAAGGAAGAATTAAAATTGTAGCTTCATTGAAGTCACGGACAAAATTCAACACAAACATTTGAAGCCAGCTTTGTGAGATTTACAACTGGAAGAAGACTTTTTAAATTTTGATTGAGATAAATGAACGTTTAAAATCGATACTGAATTCATGCAATGCACCTTATTTTGAATAAACAGGAGGTTGAAAATTTGTGCTGGTATTTGCCATGTTCCAGTTTGCTTCATCTTAGGGAAAGGTGAAAATATAACTGGTAAATAACAGTGAGTGTCACAAATACTTAGTCAAACCTGTTGGTATGTTTTGCTGATTCAGATGTGTTTTCTTAAATGTCACAAAAGAATATTAATTTTATCTAGCTGCAATGATTGTAATGCTCAGTGGTAAGGGACAACTTCTTTATCCAGTGTTGTGGGAGGAGAAATGCTATGAAAGAGTGTGTTAGGTTTATCCTCCCTCATTTTGTTTTAGCTAGATCTATGTAGCCCCTTTGCATTTCCATTGCTGTCAAGAAAAAGTTTTCTGTTGCTTTCAGGGGAGAGAGGGATCCAAACTCAAGCCCTCAGTCCAGCAAGCCCTCATGCACGTTGAATGCTGCATTACTGATCAAGGAGCCAAATGCCTATCACAGCAGGAAATGCCAAGGAGAGGTTCAAGGACTGAGTGGGCAGTTGGGAGAAAGTTAGGAAGTTAGCTCTTGGCTGGAAAAATTACAACCATTGACATTGTCCTGGATATAGGCACTAAGTCACAGAATCACAGAATGGCAAGGGTTGAAAGGGACTTCTAGAAGTCAAGTCAAGCCTTTACCAAAAGTAAGTCATAAAATGTTATAACTTGCAGGTCTTGAGTATCTGCTCTCAGCTTATAAAGGATGATATTTGGCATTTTTTTATCTAATATGCCTTATTCGGAGATAGGATTTGAATCTCCTTAGAGTAACAGGGGAGGCAAGGCCTTGGTGCTACCAGTTCTCACAAACACAGCACGTGACAGAAACTTAACTGTGTGGCATTGCCCCAGCACATGTGATCTATATGTGACTGATGAGCTGTGTGCATGTATGAGCAACAGGGAGATTGAGACAGAGCTATTGTGCATATAACCTACTGTTACACCCATATACATCCAAATATACTGCTAGCATTGTTGGAGGGTCACCATCACAGCAGATGACCCAAACCTAATATCTGGGCTGCAGCACTGAATAATTTAGACCAACTTACTGTAGCTGCTTGAGAACTAATATTAAGACTTCACAGCTTTCCAGGGAATTCGACCAAACTGCACCTGCACAAAGGTAGTGCCTGTAACAGAAGCTATAGCAGCATTGTTCATGTCCAATGGAAGGTGAAATCCTCCTTGTGATAAGCGTGTGTGTGCAGTTACAGGGTGTATCTGTTATTACAGGCAATGAGAAAAAGTATGGCTTGCTCAATAACATACTTCCTCCCATCATGTCAGACACAGACAAGAACATGCCACATGGTGGAGTGATCACCCTCTTTCTCTGTGCTATTAGCTCCTCTCCCTGCTTCTAACTCCTCTCCTCTGTTCAGCCTCACTTTTCAGCTGTGCTTGCTGCTGAGCAGCCGACTACTTCCAGCAGTTCAGTACACAACATATATCACACACTCATTCTTCCGTTTGCCCTCATCTTAATTTGCATTACTTCCTCTCTGTGGGGAATCTAATTTGATTTGCATTGTAAAGCTCAAACGCACTTATAAAAGTGCATCATCATAACAAAGACAAGTGGCAAAAGAGATGCAGAGTGTTTGGGAGCATCCTTGGAAAACAGTAAGCTTCTTTCTGTGGAAACAGGCAAAGCTCTTGATGAAAACCTTGAAAGAACTGTGCCGTGAAAAAGTTGAAACACACATTAGGAAAGGATATGGTGAGAGAGAGGAAAACGAGCTGTGGAATGCGATCCTTAGATATGAGATTTGTATTTAGAGTTTAACTATTTTGGCTATTACTGCATGTGATTTCAGTGTCAACACACCAGAAACCACAGCAGCAACACAGCAACAGACTGTCAGTTCAGATTACCAGGGTTAATACAACTGGGAGTTCCACTGTTTTCTTTATAGTTAANAAGGGGGCAGCAGGGGCTGCACGGGCACTCTCTGCAGAGACTGCCGTTCCCCCGCGCGTGTCCCCGGCACGGGCGCGGCGGCGGCGCGGGGGCGCGGGGCGGGCTGCGGCCGCCAGAGGGCGGCAGAGGACGTGCGGCGGGGACAGCACCGGCGCGGCCCGCGGGGCTGCGGGGTGGGCGGCGGGAGGCGGCCTCGGCAGCACGGGCACGGAACCGCGCCGCCGGCTCCTGCGCCCCTTCCCCTTCTACAGAGAACAGCAAAGCAACGCTAAACGGGCCAATAACAATAAAATAAAACCCGACCAGACAAACAAACGACCAAAAACCCCCACAAAACCTGCAGCAGTACTTTCACAACTTTACGGGCTCTCGGAAGCCCTAGGATTCTGAACAGGTTTTTGTGTGGTTAGTTTGGGGTTTTTTTTTTCTCCATCTCTTTCTGAGAGTGATCATTTTGTTCATGTCTTTCTTACATGCTTTTTGTAACTTCAGGCTATTTTTACAGTCTTGGCTCTTGTGGTCTGATTGATCTCAGCTCTCCAATCGCTGAACATATTTTCTTGCCGTGGATATTCAGAGTATTTAGTGTCACAGAAGTNCTGTGGAAACAGGCAAAGCTCTTGATGAAAACCTTGAAAGAACTGTGCCGTGAAAAAGTTGAAACACACATTAGGAAAGGATATGGTGAGAGAGAGGAAAACGAGCTGTGGAATGCGATCCTTAGATATGAGATTTGTATTTAGAGTTTAACTATTTTGGCTATTACTGCATGTGATTTCAGTGTCAACACACCAGAAACCACAGCAGCAACACAGCAACAGACTGTCAGTTCAGATTACCAGGGTTAATACAACTGGGAGTTCCACTGTTTTCTTTATAGTTAATGTCACGTAGTAAAAACAAAAACCCAAATCAAAACCCCTTCATTTCCAGAAGTTGTAAATTATCATTACTGTGCTGTAACCTAATGTAAACAGGTTCCTGGCCCGTGACTAAAGCTGGTAGGCCGTCCTGCAATGCAAACAGCAGTGTGGATGCGGTCCAAAGGCGTTGGAAGTGGGAAAGGCTCTGCAAGGTTTTGGCGTCTTGGGCACCCAGTTTCCAGCTTCTTGTTTGATTGGGAGCTTCAAGACTGGGGCATTTCTCGAGGAAATGGAAAGCTGGAGGGCTGCAAATTTGGACCTGCAATGGAAACTACTGTGTTCAGAAAAGAGGAAGGTGAGGGAGTTCTGGGGACGCTCAGGTCCGTTTCCGTGTTAAAAGGCAAACGAAGGCATGCATTCCTCAGAAGGTACGAGTCGTTGTGAGAACCGCTCGAGGTGAAGGGGGCAGCAGGGGCTGCACGGGCACTCTCTGCAGAGACTGCCGTTCCCCCGCGCGTGTCCCCGGCACGGGCGCGGCGGCGGCGCGGGGGCGCGGGGCGGGCTGCGGCCGCCAGAGGGCGGCAGAGGACGTGCGGCGGGGACAGCACCGGCGCGGCCCGCGGGGCTGCGGGGTGGGCGGCGGGAGGCGGCCTCGGCAGCACGGGCACGGAACCGCGCCGCCGGCTCCTGCGCCCCTTCCCCTTCTACAGAGAACAGCAAAGCAACGCTAAACGGGCCAATAACAATAAAATAAAACCCGACCAGACAAACAAACGACCAAAAACCCCCACAAAACCTGCAGCAGTACTTTCACAACTTTACGGGCTCTCGGAAGCCCTAGGATTCTGAACAGGTTTTTGTGTGGTTAGTTTGGGGTTTTTTTTTTCTCCATCTCTTTCTGAGAGTGATCATTTTGTTCATGTCTTTCTTACATGCTTTTTGTAACTTCAGGCTATTTTTACAGTCTTGGCTCTTGTGGTCTGATTGATCTCAGCTCTCCAATCGCTGAACATATTTTCTTGCCGTGGATATTCAGAGTATTTAGTGTCATAGAAGTACATACTTTTAAAGGTAGTTTTAACGTGAAGGGTTAATGCGAATTACACTTAGTGCAAGTTTGTCACCAGAGTTGCTCCTGACTCATCCATGAGTTACCCACCTGCAACAAAGCATTCCTCTCTCACAAACGGTACATTTGTACACAAAGTTACTCAGAAATATCTATCTACTGTTGTTCACACCCTCTCTTCAGTTCAAGTGTTGACTTTACTCAGCAGATAGATATTTCTTTTTGTGACCAAATTTAGATTGTACTGATCTTTTTTTTCTGCTAGTGCCAGAAAGTGAGTTGGGCTGAGCAGGAGCTTTATCCTGTTCATCACCAAGCACTGAAAGTTACTTGTAAATACGGGGTTAAAATCCACATAATGTAGGCAGAAATGGAAACAGTATGGGGATTTTTTTTCTGCTTAGAAAGACATTATAGACCTTACTGGTATATGCTATAGCCATGAGATTCCATGACTGAACACAGCATGCTTTGATCTCTACAGTTTGTCTTAGGAAAACTTACTTCTCTACACAAACACTGTCTTCTTGGTTTATACCCTCAGAACCCAATAGAAACGTGTAATCACTCCAGCTACCTTTTACAGTGTGTCCATTTGACTGGATGTCACTGGTGAGTAATAACTATGAGCTCCTCTGACTCCTCTGCACCCCTGTGCCTCAAGTATCCAAATCATTAGTTTTTAGCATGGATATTTACTATAAGTACTAGTTGTCAATTAGAATAAAAATTCATGATTGCATCATGCAAAAGGTATTTTTGGCCTCCAAGGATGTAGCATATTGACTCATCAGTATGGTCTGCTAGCCAAGTATAGATTTATTTCTTACCCTTTAGTTAAAGTACTGTAAAGGCAAGTAGCCAACAGAAGACTGGGAAAAGACTGGGACTGGCAAAAACCTAGAAAGGTAAGGTTGGCAGAAATCCACAGTATTTTTGGCTGTATATGACTAGGGGCTTTCCTGGCTCAAACTCCTTCAATGATGTACAGGATACCCTGAGATTTACTTTGGTTTAGATTTTCTTCCTAAATCTTTCTGCACTTTTGGTGCCATTATAAGAAATTCTATAGTACAGCTTCATGCATACTTCTTAGTCATCTTTTTTTTTTTTTTGTTAATTGTCACACATGTCCAGTAATTTTCACTCCTTACAGTATTTTCTATCTGTTTCCCAGAGTATTGAGAACCTGTCTGAAGGAAAGGATTTTCTGGAGGATTATCACCACATCAGAGTATTTGCTAGGCTTTTTCCTTAACCATTTGACTGAGTGTAAGTTGAACCAGGAGACAGCACCCAACCTGCCTCCAAATGAACTAACATAACAAGGAAATAAAATGATGCTTGCAGATCGTGACCCAATACAATTCTACCACTATGCATAGAAACAGTATCTTGAATTTTAAAGATTCCCAGATCCTATTAAGATTATAGCATTACATTTATATTGGAACTATAAAATATGTCTGAGGCATAAAGAAGAGCTGATGGGAAGAATGCTTTATGTTTGGGAATGGGGAAGTAGTAATTTAAAGCATCATTCCTTAGATTAAACTTTCAATATAGATCACTTTACTAGGCACTAGAAATTAGGACAAATGACTTTCATGCAGCTTTACTTCAATTTCTTTGTATTACTGAGAGGTCTTCAAACCAGGACAGAGCCAGATAAAATATCTCTCTCCTTTGAGATGGCTAATAATAGCAGTTTAAGGGATTTGTTTCTGAACCTTATTCCCAGCCACTAGAAAAACCATTCTTTAAATATAATCTCTTTTCTCATTCTCAGCTAAGTCTATGATCATGTTAAGAGTGTTTTCTTCTCTTTCATACACTGCAAGCAAACATGCTGCAGTTTCAAAATGGAAAGTTTTATTCAGTCAGTCATACCATCCTATAAGACCAATTCCTTTCAGTAAAAAAACCCTAGAATTAAGTCTGGAATCCCACTCATCTATGGGCCTAATTGTCTTTTTCCTTTCAAGCTACTTCTATAATGGTGTACTTCTGCAAATGATAAATCAAAAACACAGTTTATGGGCAGGTATGGTCTTCTGCCTGCATTTTGAAGTGGGCTATTAAATCACGAAATCTCAGTCTTTTGTGTAAAAGAAGGTTTTTGGCGTTACCAGAAAACAGTAACACATGCTGTTTACTTTTTTTTTAAAATAGTGGATTGTAGCATTGCAAAACAGCAAGGCCTGGCTTCCCAGGCACTCTGCATCAGAGAAACTTCTGCACTGATCCGGCTTGCCCAAGTCATGCTCAAATAATTTTGTTGCATTTATCTTTTCAAGTGCCTGACAGACAATGCTTGCCAGTTCTCAGAGCCCCAGTGTCACTTTCTAAGCTCATGCTCTCACATTGTCCCCTGAAATCCAATCTGGAAGACTGGCTTTAAAATTTCGAAACATATCCCACAGTGAACTTCTTATACAACTGGGTTGACAGGGATTTTTATTTCCCACATTTCATTTATCTTCCTGTGATGTGTGTTACAGTGCAATTTTATCTGATGAAAAAGATTTAACATACCTAATGCCCTTTTCACTGGAAATTTAAGCATAAAATGAAAACTATGTTAAATCCTTAATGCATTTTTTAAAACAGCCCTTCAGCTTACACTGTGACTTTATGCATATGAACAGTCCTCTTCAGCTTTCATGAGACTCTTTATAGGCACAGAACAAAGAACATGAGCATGTGCACTTTAGAGCCTCTAAGTACATACCATGCTTTTTTTAATATCTATTTCAATACAAAGGCATTAGTTTTGCCACCTGGGGCGCTTCTTATTCCCTCCCTCTATTAAAAGAGAAATAAATGAGTTGAAAGAAAGTAAAATGGTTGCTGATTTCTGGTATATACCAAGGTCTGCCTGGCTGAAAGTCAGTCTTCACGTTATACTACCTTTTACAAGCTTGGCAGAATATTATTTTCAGTTGTAAATTGCATTGAAACAAGGTCTCTTTGGCACATGCAATAATCTAGTTTTATAGTAAAATTACATCAGTTTTGATGCTACGTTAAAGAAATTATTGCTGTCAATTTCTTCGAATAATTCTTTAAAAAAAAAACAACCCTACCAAGCTCCTCATAATAAACCCACCAAAAAAATACAGTTATAATGTTTTACTTAAGACTCTTTTTCCAGGTCTTAACAGTAGAAAGTATACTAATAGTTCTGATTATTTACATGCCTTTGATATGAAGATCTGTACTGCTATGCTTAATATTTCTGTGTTTGATATTGAGAGTATCAACCAATCTTTTCCATCAAGTTTGACCTTGCAAAGATAATGGCAACATCATTCTATAGTTAATATTCCACAGAACAGTTCACATTCTAAGTACTCCTAGCCTGGGCTAAAAATTCCATGTAATCCCACACCAACAGTACTACGAACAGCATGAAAGCAGATTATTTGAAAATGTATTATTTTAAAACCACTAGACTTTCCATGAATATATATCTAAACGTGAAACACACACATCTTCCACTGTGGCAACTGCTTCA
Source organism: Urocolius indicus (assembly GCA_013401255.1). Taxonomy (NCBI): domain Eukaryota; kingdom Metazoa; phylum Chordata; class Aves; order Coliiformes; family Coliidae; genus Urocolius; species Urocolius indicus. The sequence continues at coordinate 11,693 of WBNH01002950.1, read as the reverse complement.
GGCTGAGGAAGAGACAATGACAAATTTTGTTGTGAGGGATCCCTGGATAGACCAATGAAACCCCTAAAAGGCACATCTTACAAGCATAAGGATGCATCACCCTCTCTGCCACAAATCTCCAAAGACTCCCAGACACACGTGACTGGCAGGAAATGCCGACTTTTTGTTAGAACACATCATATAAATAACAAGCTCTTCATCATTTGCTTCAGGCGTGCTGTATCTCTTCCATTTCTCTGAGCTGAGCTGCCAGAATTTCACAATAGATGGGAGAAAAGAGTTTTATGGATGCATGGTCTATAACCCTAAAACTGGATATCTGCTGGGATTGAATTAATTGAACATGCTAACTCAAAGAAACTCTGTGCGTGTAACAGTTCTCTGGATATTGGCAGGAACAAATTAGCCAGGCCTGCATGCTCTGAGGCCTAATACTGCTAGATTTCTGGACTACTTTTACCTGGGAATCTCCTGTTTTTACACATATGTTTTAAAGATGAGGTTATATGTACATCAGATGATCTGAATAGCAACAAAAGACCAGTTAAATTCAGATACAGTTAAAATATTCTCTCTTAATTACTCCTTTGGTGTCATTATAACCGATGTAAGTGGTATTGTATTAACAAGCTACCGGAGAGCTTAAAAACAACTTATGCTAAACTAGGGATCAAATGGCAGCTTAAACTCTGAGCTCTATTTGCTTTGACAGGATGAGCTCCGGCAATGGTGTGCAGCAGTCACCCATGCCAAGAGGCAAGCCCTGTTCTCTCATCCCATGTTCACTCTGAAGATTAAGCCAATGTATTTCAACTGCATACATGAGAAAAGCTGTCTGGGCTGGGTTCTTAATAGCCTTTAAATGCCAGATGCTTTTTGTGGTTATATATCTGTAAATTATGCCAAATTTTTCCAGGGTAAGAAGTTTGAGAAATAAATCACTGTTTAAGTTTGTCTCTACAGACTTCTGCAGCACATTGGAAAGGAAATCCATTCCCCTTATCTCTTTAGAAGTATGAATGTGTGGTGCACGAAAGGGGAAATGGGAAAAAGAAGAAACAGGTTACCATTTGTAATAATTATTTTGAGGTTTCCTTTCACTTCTTCAAATGTACAAAGAAAATCTCTTGAAGTGGTGAGATCTGCTTTTGCATATAAGCTCTCAGAAGTTCTTTATAGCAATACATGGTCCCCTCAAACCCACAAACTTCTTACCAGGCGATGTGAACTACTTCCTCACTTCATACAAATTCTGTCTGAAATTAGAAATGACCTTCGGAGATAGCACTGCAAATGGTAGTAAGAACATTTCAATATAGGCTCTGGGTTTATGTTTCCAAAGGACTTTGTAAAATTCTTCATTTCCTTGCCTGTGCTGTTTTGGTGGCCAGCAGAGCAGAGGTCATTTTGTTTGTTTTAGCCTTCTCATAGCTTGGCTTTGCCAGACATGTGTCTGTAAGACACGTCATATTTCTTTAAAAAACAAATTGTGTCATGTAGTTAAAAAAAAAAAAAAAAGACTTTAAAAGCATTGTGTCAAAAGCCATTTATGTTCCCAGCTGCTAAAAGCATAGCACGACTTCACTATTTTCTTTGCCTTTAGGAAGCTGCTGATCCTATATTAGCAAGTGAGCCTAACTTTACAACTGGAACAGCTGATGAAATACGATGAAATCAATAGTCACAATGTCAAAATAAATATTGTGCAGAGAAATAAAGGTTACTATTTATGAAGCAGGAAAGGTCACGGGCTGTAGAAAATAATGAATGCATTTATCTGAGCCACTGTATCACAGTCAAACTGAAAGCCCTCTGATCAGTGAGTCATCCCTTTGCAAACGTTTCTCTCTTGCATCACTTATAATAGAAACTACTTGTGTAGCCTCTGCCTTTGTTGTCAGTGTGCGAATCGCTGAGGCATGGCTGTAGAACCCCATCATATAGCCCTTGCTCCTCTTTAATTCAAGTGCAGCCTTGTTTGATGATAAAACTATTCCAGTGGGGAACTATATTTTAAGCTCGATGATTCATTTATCTTATGGCTTTTTTTGGAGTCATTAGTGGGTCGTATAACTATATATATTTCATTCAAATTCTCATTATAGTTCCTACCTGTAACTGTAGTTATTTTGCTCCAATTAATTCTCTTATTAGAACAGCAGTTTCTAAACCACTGTAAGCAATGCCCCCTTTATCTTGTGGTCTGGTTTTTGACAGTTTTTTTGACAGAATCTAAGCTGAAATTTCCAGATAGAAGCATATCAGGTTACAGCAGTGTTTGGCATTTGGTGCTTGAAGCTATTGACTTATAAAGAAAGGTTTGGAGGAGAAGCATCAGGCATCGTATAGTTCTGTTGTAGTGAAACAAATGAATTTTTGTTTGCATAAAGGACAAATAGCATCCACTTATCAGATTAGTTTGTTTCTTTCTATACTTAAAATAGTCTTTCAGGGGTTAGAAGATTTCAAAAAGCCTTTTGCTTTGCCATTTCCATCCAGGAAAGAAAAAAACTATTTTTACATTTTTTTAACAATTTTTCCTTTTGAATAGATATGAAAAGTTAAGATTCAATAATACACAGATCAGTTTATATGGAATCTTATCATGCCCAAACATCTTCATGCACAAGCACCAGCAATGAGATCAGCCCCACTTTGAAAACAGTTTTTGTTAGCTACCAGGCTTTACAGGGGTAGCAATGTTACCAGTGCAAAAGTGGCTGATTACATTGTATTTGTAATTCTAGAATTATGAAAGCCCCATATGGAGTGGAAGGCAGGAAAGGAAGAACATGTGATGGTGCTATATGCTTGCTTATTTATAGAAATGGTACTTAACCGAAAGCACCCAAACTGTTCATGTTGTCAAGCTAGCTCCACACAGGATTCACATGCATCTCAACACAAAAAACTGCAGTTCCCAGTGGAACTAGATGCTCAGGGGCATTCAAAATCCTTGGTTTGTTCCTACACTTCCTAAGAAAAATGGCAAAATATCCACATGTGAACCTTCAAAAATCAGCATGCCCTCCCCCGTTATCCTGAGGGCTTCTGAACCATTAGATGCCACTCTTACCACAAGTTTAATCTAGAAATGTCGGCTTTGATCCTGTATTAGGAAAGTAGGAAATAATTATTTTACTTCTTTCCCTAACTAAAATCAATTTGAAAAGGTTGCTTAGACAGTCACTCTGGGGACTGTCTCACTTTGTATGGAATAATTAGGAATGAGAGCACTTGACTACAGTGAGGGGACCTGGATAATAAATCTTGTTCCGCTTTACTCTAGAAAGGAGCAAGTCAATCTAAGGATCTGAAGTATGGATCTAAGAGTCTGAAATAGCAGGAAGCCATTGTAAGTAAGCTATGAGTGCTAAAGTGCTTACATCCCATGTCCTGCTCTGTACCAAAAAGCAACAGAAATATCCACAGCAATTTAAAGATAACCAAGACTCTGTTACACACAAACAACAGAAATAGCCAGTGACAAATAACATTGGGAACATCCCTGTTTCAAACTACATCATATGAGAAATTTCAAATACTGTTATCCCTTCCTCTTGTTCCCTCTCCTTGTCCTCCCACTGCCTCTCATCACCCAACAGAATACTACCATGTACAAGCATTTGCTCCTCACAGAGACAAGGCAGCCTAAGCCAATCTAAGACCAGGCTATGACAAAAACAATCTTTCCCTTCTTGATGGACGTGTTTTCCTATTTTTGCCTTGCAAGGACACAAGGGTCACCACAAACCCCATCATGAGGTGATTCAGGGAGAGGAAAATTAATCACTGTTCTTTGGATAGCTTTATACTGCCCCAAATCCTAACTATTAAGAAACTGTGTTGAACTTGAGAAGTAGTTTTGCAACAAAGAGGAAAAAATCAGAAGGTTATGTTTCCTCTCAAAACTTTAGACTATTTTATAGAATAGTTTAAAGGGGATTCAATTATCCCCAAAAGATAGCTTTGTGATGAGGAATATGTAATATTCTAATATTAAATGAGACTCTATAGCTGATAATTCTGCTAGGAGAGCAGAATTGTGCATCTGTGAACTATTTTAACACTGATACTTCCTAACTTGGGGGTGTGTGACTCTGCAGGCTTAATGTTCTCTTTTAATTCTTCTCTAAGTGTGTAATAAACAGAATGGTGATAGCCCTGTCAGAGCTTCAGACCACTTCTCACAAGAGTCAAGATAAGCATGAACAGCATGACAGGCCAGGTACAACACTTTGGACTAAATGTTAAACTCCTGCATTAAAACTCTTAGTGTGTAGAAGACTGCAGATCAGAGAGTTTAGGGGTACCAGATTTTGATAATGCCAATCTGTGTCCCTGCAGACACGTATTTGCACCAACAGGGCTATGAAACCAAAGTTCAGGTAATACCTGGTCCTGAATAGAATCCAGAAAGAAGAGACATAAATTCTGCTCCCCCTCTACTCTGCTTTGGTGAGGCCTCATCTGAAGTCCTGTGTCCAGTTCTGGGCTCCTCAGCTCAAGAGGGACAGAGAACTTGTGGACAGAGTCCAGCACAAGGCCACCAAGATGATCAGGGGACTGGAGCATCTTCCTTATGAGGAAAGGCTGCAGGAACTGGGGCTGTTTAGTCTAGAGAAGAGAAGACTGAGGGAGGATCTTATCAATATTTACAAATATCTAAATGGTGGGTGTCAGGAGGTAGGAATCCTGATTTTACTCCAGAGATGAGCATCTGTAAGCTCAGTGCTACAACATCCATCTTTTAAGTCTTCTGACACACAGTGCTTTTTGTGAATGTCAAAACAAATAGAGCCAGACATACACAAGATATTTTGGAGGGCTCATAGGAAAAAACCTCTCCAGCTGCTTTACATCCTAAATACCTGGAGTACAAGACTTCATAGTTACCAAAAGTTACTGAAAGTTTATGGTTAAATTTAGAACTTCTCTTCCCTGCAAAACAGGGTCTCATTAGTATTTTCACTGTATAGATTTTTAAAACATCAGTCTGGAAATCAATTAGTCTAGTCAAGCTGTTGCCTTCCCCAGACTCTAGACCTAATTCTTTATGTCTTCTCCCCTTAGGTACATTATAACTCTGTGTGCTACTGGGCCAAATGGTGCTGTATGTGGAAATGCTGGGGCATTTGCACATGTTGTTAACAATCTCTTAAAAAGAAGTATAGTTGAGAGATTCTTTTTTTTTGCATTAATTGTGACCTTCAGAAAGAAGCTGTTTTATTACTGATCTCCTGAAACATACAGTTTACTTGTCGGGGGAGTGGTGGGAAAAAGGATATGCTTTTTTTTTTTGACTCTTCATTTTTGAAAGTATTAATGAACACTACTGTATGATAACATGGGCAAAAGGGAAGGCTATATGTGTTATTCACATAGGGTGCTAAATAACACAGAAGCTCTAATGTCTTTAATTGGCCTGTGTGCCATCTGCTGGGAGGTGCTTTTGGTTTTCACAATGGTCACAGCCATATGACCAGCAACACAGCAAGAACATTTACCCAGTTAAACATTCTGGGCTGGAATGGTTCACAGAAAACTAGGAAGAGTGGTGGTGTTTTGCTTTTGTTTTTCACCAAAAAAAAAAAAAAATTCCAATTGCAATGTATGTACATGTAGCAACAAATTAGGAGACTGATTCGAACTTCCTTAAACATAATGATAGGAAATCAAACAGTGGCAAGACAAGGTGATCTGATGGCAGCCAAGCTAGGTTTGGCATACATTGCAATGTAAATCAGAACAGTAAAGTAAGCTTTCTTTTTGGGGTTTTCTTTTTTGGTTGGTATTTTTTTCTCCCTTGAGGCGTATATAAAGTCTCATCATTAATGCTTTTTCATTGTCTGCTAAATTCAGAGCAGTATTTCTCAAGGAACCAGGAAAGTGACATGTTAAGTTTAAAGACTTTTCTTCCAGCTTGTTTATATACATGTGAATTGGAAAACCAAAAAAGAGAAAGCACTTATTCTGTGCAGGAGACTAATGATAACGTATTGCAGGATATGATATTCTGAGCTGACTTAAGTATCACACTTTTCAAAAGAGTATAAATGGTGCTATTTTACTTATTTTGGCTCACAGCGCGGTGTCTGTTCTAAAGCTCATATGTTCACTCTTTGCTTTAAAGCTGAGCTCATACTTCGATTTAAAGCTGACACAACCAGTACAAAATTAAAATGGACAGCCTGATCAACAACATTCCCCACCCACAACATGCAAATCAATCAACCAGAATGACAAGAAAAGAGCCCAGCACTCCCTGAAGGCTCAATGCCATATCTTTCAAGCTTCAATTAAAGCAGCTTTCTTCAACGTTCCATCTCCAATTCAAATGACACAGAACTTAAAATGGGCTTCTGTTACACTTTAGGGAGTGGTAATTTTGAAAGAAACAAAATATGTTTCACAGAAAATTAGCATAGTGCTACGTTGCTTCTCTTGTGCGGCTGTATTAAATATATATACTGGGGTCATTTAAATAAGGTCAATTTAAATGTGCTTTTCATGGTTAATTGCTAAATGTAAAACCTTTGCAAATTTCAGACAAAGCAAAAATTATTTGACACTTCTTTCCTATGAATCATATTTTTTTAAATTCAAAAAGATATATCCCGAAGTAGGGAAATACTGTTATAGGTGAGTGTAAGAAAAATATGTGAGTTATAACAATATATCTCCCTCTCTCATAATTTACAATAATAATATATTGCTAATAAGAGGAAACCATTGGGTGGGGTTAAGAAAGAGTGAAGGAAGACCAAAAGATAATTTGAGCTGTGTACCTGCCAGTGACAGAAAGGCCACTATCCAAGTAATTACACATTGACTGTACTACTGACCAGATAATCAAAGTAGAGATAAAAACGGTTACTTAGTCCTCTATACATGTACACACAGAGTAACTTACCAGCAACATATTTTAATGCACAACTTTTTGCCTGAGCTTAAATGATTGAGTTTATTGCACTTGCACTGTTTCCCTTAGAAATAAGTTTTTACATTCTGGTACAATTTCACTGTTTAGGACTAGGTGCGATGCCGTAGGTACACCCCCAGTGTCAACTTTTTAATGTACCATTTGACTCCGTTTAATCACTATTTCATGGCAGATATTTCACGAATCAGCGCCTTACGTGACCTGCGGCATACATGCCTGTAAGTAAATGTAGGCACTTTTGACAATCTTAGACAAAGTGTGGGAGGAAGAGGATAGTATCCATAAAGGCTGTGCAAGCACATAAATTGCTTTGGCCAGACAAGTTACTGTCTCCCTGCTGAGCAATGTTTGCTGCCTGTGTGTATACTCCCACTCTGTATTCACTTCAACCAGCACTTTGTGACGGTGCAAACTTACCTTAAGACACAGGATTGTTTTTTGAAAATTCACTGTTAGTTTATGTTTTTAAAAGACTTCCAAATGTATCTTCATGAACCTGAGATAAGGACGGTTGCTTAGAACTTTACTGTCTCTGGAAGTGGACTGAAGCTTATTCTACGCATGCCTATGGGGATCTATCTATATGGCAGTGACAACATCTAGGGCTCACATTGCTGAACATTTTCCTTCTAAAGATCTAGTTTCACTTACAACTGTGCCAGAATTTAATTACTTGGGGTGAAGTTTCCCATCCCAAACTTCTGCCTCAAGCTGATCTGAGTTTAGTTTAGAATAAACTGAATAGGGATAAACCGTTGCTAACCAGAAACAAACACACAACTTCCCCCTTTCTAACTATCTATTGAGAAGTTTTAGCACATCCATGGTTCTGACAGCAACAAGCCTTTTGCTGATCCAAAGGAAATCCTCTTAAATTTGGCTCATTAACTTCTTAAAATGTGTATCTGCATCTATGTATACACACAAACAGATACAGGTATATATTTACTCAGTAGAAGCTTGTTGATCTTGACAACACGAGCCTAGTGTTTTTCCTCCACATTTCATACAGACTACAGACATAGATTGACAGAGGCCTCAGAAGGTCTTTTTCTTCACTGTAATAAGGGATCCTAGATACAGGATATTTTTATAGGATATCCTAGGTACAGGATATTTACTTATGCTGCACTTAAAACAGGCAGTGAAAGAGGTTCTGCCATTTGCCTAGGTAGCTCGGTTTACATCTAGAAAGATTTATTCTAACATGTAATTGTCATCTCTGCTTTGAATGAAGCTGCACTTCAACCCAGACAGAGAGCCCATTGTAAGCGGCTGAAGACAGCTGTCTTTGTGCCTTGTGCCCATCTCTAGCTTGTCCAAATTTTTAGCTTGTCCCCATTAGTCTTGTTTGCCAAATCAGTTATTCTTACTTCTTTCCTCTAAGTTGTCAAAAACTGGATACTAAGTGTAACAGACATTTTATATCTCTTTTGAAACATGGCTGTGCTATACCTAAATGTAAGTCACAGCTCAGTGGTGATCAACACTTTGTCCTGCTACTCTTTTGCTGGCTACTAATGCTGAGAAAAGAAAGGCAGTGAGCCTAAGATGTGATATCAGACTGTGGTTTCATGAACTCACCAAGGGGTAGAGTAAGATGGCTATGCTGCTTAAATAAGCAGCCTTTTCTTCATCCTCAACTTTGTACTGTGCTGTACTTTTCCTGATGTCACTACAAGCTAACCTAACTGCAAAACTTAGCTATACTAAAACTATCGCTACTCACAATCTTTTTTCCCTTATCCGGTTTTAATCAGCACCTGATCCCCATAGGCTAGGTAGATGCACAAACTGCTATCAGAGATGTTTGCTACTTTGATGGCGTTTCTGGATAATGCTGAGGAAGTCACTGCAGCAGGACTTCTTTCTGCTGATCAGTAACTGAGTCTTTTCTTTTCTGAGTAAACTGAACAGAAGTTCAAGTTGTGATTTTAATTGATTTTTTCTTTTTAATTTAAAGAAGTGCTCAGGATGCAAATAAACATCTGCAGGAGCTGAGAGCTACAAAGCTGTGTCCTAGAAGTCTACAGCTGGATACGTGCAGTACAGAACGAGAGTAGCCATTCAGTTTGTAGTGTGCAGTGGAGGCAGCTGTTGAGACATGCAGTGAATGAGAGACAAACCTGAAATAAATAGTTTTTGTAATTACAGAAAATAATAATAAAGCCTCTGCCACAAAAGGTGAAATTAACAGAGACAACATTTATTCTGTTGGGGTTTCTTTTGGGGAGGGGAGAGGGAAGTGGAATATTTTCTTTTTAATTTCAGGCTATTATTTTCACAGACCTAGGATTCTGTCCACATTTTTTATTGTGTGACAGGAAAATGACTTACAGGTAATGAATTAGTATTTTTCTAATGTAGCACTCTCTTAACACATAAGTGATGCATAGGAACATTCACACACAGAAATGTTTTTGAAACATAGCTATTTTGTTATTAGCTGATATCACATTTGGTGGGAGAGATCACATATTGGTGGGAGGAATCCCCAAGCACTCCTATTGGTACACTGTATGTGTTCAACTAAATCAAATACACTCGTATTTCATCTCTAAAAGTCATCAGGCCTCTAACGGAATGTACCCACTGTCATGTCACTAAATTAATGCTCCTACAGACTCACATTGGGACTATGCAGAGGGCAAGATGCAGCATCCTTTAAAATGAGGTGCAGCAGCTTGAGCCTTGGCCATGTGTTAACTTCATTTGTCTGTTATGTAGCATTCCCTCAAAAGGAAGAGGTGATGACCATTGATTACAAAGTACTTTGAATGTTGGGAAAATGTAGAGTACCATTTTAAAGAAAGTTTAACTTTCTTTGAAGGCACACAGAGTGTTAGAGGGGTTTAATCCTCACTCATTAAGCAGAAGGGGTTCTGGTAGAAACACGTTGACTTAATGGGCCTATCTGCGATGGCAATGGCAGTGCTTTTCTACAAACTCACCATTCCAGAGTTAAATATTCTCACACTCTGGAGGAATGTTATGTAGTTAACAAACAAACTTTGAGTCTCAGAACCAGTTAACTAGAACAAAGCGTGTTGACTTTGAATATTTCCTTAAGATTTAAATGCATGGAATATTACGTCTATGCACCTTTTATAAATGAAGGGGGATTAGATTACTAGACAGCTTCCTCAACCAAGTCTTTTGGATAGATCTCTCTTCTGAGTAGGTATTACTGAACATTTTTACTAGCATCAAGACAGAACTGTCCTGAGGAACCTGCAGGAATTCTGTAAAACCCTGTTAATCAGCCATGCTGAGAATCGGTGGGGATTGTCTGTGGCAAGAAAAGCACCTGATATAGCTATGCTCCTCCCAATAACTCAAACATAGATAGGCAGTACCGTGTAGATATGCACAAAGTGGATTCTCTTGCTCTCTCTGCATCCTGAGTTGCTGACTTCAAGTTACTTCACCCAAAGTAGCCAGCAAGCTGGGGTACTGAGGAAGAGCTGACTAGATGAGCAATATAGAGTAAGCAGACTGCAAGAGCCAAGTTGTATTTTAAAAAGGCACATCTCTACCGCGGGCGTATTTATACCATGTAATGGGACACAGAGGCCTGAAATTAAGTTTGGAAAGGCAATTCTGAATTTTGAAATAATATAGCTATGCTCAGGGATAGTGTGATTCATTTTTGTCTGGCATGTTACAGCTTTTCTTTGGACACTTGACTCTTGCAGGGGCTTAAGGCAGAGCAGTTGACTCTCTCTGCTCCCGCCCTTACGTTTGTGGTAAGAGAGGTTGTCCGAGCACAGGGGCCAAAACAGATCAGGAAAGTAACATCCAAGTTTCGCGCATTTCCTGAGAGTTTTCGTGTGTGCTGTAACCTGAACTGTTTCACCGGTCTCATTTACAGTTGCATTAGCGCAACTGTGCCGCTAGGGCCGGAGCAAGCAACTGGCAATTTCTTTAACCGGCTTTTCCGCCGGAGAAAACATACCACCGGATTGCTTGAGCACTGAGGCGTTCTACTGCTCTGCTGAAAGGCACAGTTAATTAGCACCGGTGTCGAGTTGCTCGGACGGCAAGTTACACGGCTTGCAAGACCTGAGCTGATCCCTCCACACGGTGCTGCCGTGCAAGGAGGAAAGCGGGAGGAAGGCAGGGGGCACGGCAGGCTTCCCCGCGCCTTGCGGAGATCCCAGCCTTCCCCATGGCCAGACCGGCTCACCTCCCTTCAGGAGCAGCGGGCGGGTGGCATGTGCTGTAAAACCACTGTCTTGGGCGATACCTGGCGCATGTCAGCGCTCCCTCATTACTGACCCAGGTGATGATGCGAGCGGGCAGCAGGATGCTGGCTTCCTCGCACCGCCTCTCATCAGCCCGGGACTCGCGTGCCTGAGGCGAGCTGCACCGATCTCGTGTCAGCCTCCGAACCCAAACTCTGAAGCTCTTCTGTGCCGCGGAGGCTGGAGGGTCCCAGCCCGCACGCCGCAGGCAAGGCAGCTCCGGCAGCGGCAGCTACAGCAGGCTCTGCCCTGCCCTACCCTGCCCCTCTCCTCCTCTCCCGCCACTGCCGGGACCCGCGTCTGCCACGGCGGCCGCCCGAGCGGCCCCGCGGTACGGGGACAAGCGTCCGCCAGCGTTAACGCCCACGGGGTAACTCCGCTCCCGCTGCCCGCTCCGGAAGAGGCGGAAAGCGCCGAAGGCATCCGAGCGGAGCCGAAGCGGGGAGTTGGTGGGGAGGGATGGGGCCGGACCCCTCTGGTGGCTCCGCTAGAGGGCGAGCGCGGGC
>WBNH01002949.1:0-166345 GCA_013401255.1 Urocolius indicus | reverse complement strand
TGTTCTATCTCATTGTTTTGTAGGACAATGCATAAGCGGGCACAGAATAATCAAAATGGTTTCCCTGTCCATATTAGGCACCTAACAGAGATATATTTACTGTGCAAAGTGTGCATGTTTTTGCAAGTGGAAGTCTTGTTGAAACAAAATAAATCTTAATGGAAAAGCAATGCAACAAAATTTGAACATACTATTCAATATGCATGCATGAATATATATATGTATTGAAATATTTATGTGTATATATATTTATATATATAAAAACAATGTGTGCAATATGTCTTGCAGTTTTTATTGTGTGCTTCTATGCAACACAGAAATTTGAGGGGTAAGATAGGGAGGCACTGCAGACACTGAACGTCAGAATTTTAAGAGTTCTCAATATATTAACTCTTAAATTGTGCTGATTTTGGGCCTTTGAGAAAGAAAAGCTGATGCAGAGATACTTGCAGTATAACTGCAAGTATGATCTTGTATGTTTTCATGAATGCAGAATTTCACTTATCTGTAAGGCATTTGACTGCTGAAGAGCTGCACGTACTGTTCCTCCAACTAGCATGTGCAAGGCAGGTAGTAAGGTGGGCAACACTGGGCTTCACTGTTTGAGGGGAGAGAGGCTATGGTGAAGTTTAGGTTTTGATATTAGTGAAATGGGAAAATTGACCAGCTCAAGTCTGGCAGTGTTAGTGAAAGGAATATTTGTTATTTGACTTCCACATGTAAATAGAAATAGGTTTGGGTTTTTTTTTTTTTTTTCCTTTTCCCCCTAGCATGTTCTGTTTATTTGGTTTTGTTTCTTCTTAATAGTTTGTGTTGCTTATACTGTGTTCTCACCTACCAATAGAGTAATAGCTGTTAATTAATTAGAATGATTATCCTAAACCATTAATTATTTTTTTCTAAATCCAGTTTGTACAGCTCTGAACTGTTTGTGATAGTGAAAGGAAAAAAGAAAGTAGAAATTATAGCTTTTGGGGCAGGTTGGGGAAGCTTTCTTTATAGCTTACTCCAGATGTTGAATCTTGTTTAAACCTAACTCTTATCTTTTTGATCAGTTTTGGGAGACAACAAGAGGACGTTCTTTGCTAGATTTGTTACTCATTTTACTTGGTTGTCTTAGCCAAGCACAATAGATGATCCTTAAAGTCCCGTGTAGCTGCAAAACATGAAAACAGTTTGTTGGGATTTTTTTCCCCTTGATTCTGTGAGTGATTTTTAGTTGTGCTTTAACAAAGCATGTTTAGGAAAAACCTATTTTGGACTATTAAAGTAGTACCAATGATTGGGAATAAATCAGCTTGTGGCTGTTAAGTCAGTTGTTGAGTACAGTTGAAAGACTGTAGTCTGTGCAAATGTTGGTTTCATTCAGAATTCAAATCTGTAGCTGTATGACAATTGAAGTATTTTATCAGACTCACTAGTTGTTCTCTATGTTAAAGAATTGAAAATTTGATTCATCTGTACACTGCTGGTTAAAAAAGTTTGTCAAAAGCTTTATGTAAACAGCTTTACATAAAGTATACTTTATGAAATGTACAGCTTAAGCATAGAACTGTGATTTTTGTGTGCAGCCTGGGAGAAAGGAGTGAGGGAAGACTGGGAAGGGAATTGAAGACGCTGTTGTAAGGATGCAGTTTGGACACTGGGTGCCACTCCTGGTACACACTGAGGTTCGAAAGCCTTTCTCATGCAGTGGAACAACAAGCACTCTTAAAAATGGAGGTCTTTGTTACTCAGGAAATTCTGAAGGTCTTCATCTCCTGAGCCTAATGGTTCTGCTATGTGAAAAACATCTGCCAGAGTCCTACAAGGAAGAACTAAAGCTACAAGGGCAGGATTTAAAAAAATATATAATTTGAATTCAACTGAGAATTATTTTCTAGACTTGATGGGTTGTTCCCTAGTTACACGTAAGCTCCCATCCTGTACAAGACAGACAAGATTGCAACACCAAGCGTTCAGGAACTAAAACAAATATGGCAATTCTCAGGAATAGGAAGAATAATTTCAAAACAACAAAGCAGGAATGAAATACCTCCCTGGAAGTGTATCTTACCCTTTTTGGTTTTTTTATTTTTTTTTCTTTGTTGATCATCAGTTGCTTGTTAGAGTAGTACAGTGTTAAAATCATCGGGTAGTGTGTTACTGATGGAAGACTAGAGGAAAGGACAGTTGAAGATTGGTTTGGGATTGATCAATTTACAGAAACTAGAATTAGAGCAATATAGTGATGGTTTCCAACAGGCACCAAGTGCTGAAGACAAGCGGAATGCCAAGGAGATGGAGTGAGGAGTGGGAATAAGAAGTGTTGAGATACAAATTGGAAGAGGTTGGTGCTCCCATCCTGCAAGCTGTGTAGCTCTCAGTCAAGCTAGGAAGCGCTCTACTTTGCTCATGCCCAGAGGCGTCAGCTGGCTCTAGGTGTCCTAAACATTGTACAAACACATACTTGCTCAAACATTTTAGAAACAGCACAGGAGTTTAGGTGCCCAGGTCTTAATGGCTTTCAGTGGAGTATTGGCACCTCTACTTGGCTAATTTGGAAACTGAAATTTCAGTTACAACTGAAAGGCAGATGGGGGTTTGAAAGCTAAGTGCCATAGCATTTACAAAATGCTAGACTTCCAAACCTGATTTTCATGCAAAAATTTCATCCACTCCTTTATTTGAGAAGGAGTTGAAGTAGTGGGTCAGAAATTAGAAACTGCTTGGAGATGGAGGTGAAAGCAAGACACTACTTGAAATAATGGCAGGGTGAGGGATGAGGGAGTTCCTTGTAAAATTTGACTTTGATGAAATAGTGTAGAACTTAAAAGTTCCTCTGTCTGCAAGTGTAGAAATTTGAGCTCCGGGTTTTAGTTTTTAAAATGACATTTGACAACGAGCTCCTCATATTCACAGTGCTCCGTTCTGTGATGTTTGAATGAATCTTCCAAGCCACTTTTCCTGTTACAATGTTTCAAGCGAAAAATTAATTGATGTGTTTGGATACACAAAGCACAAAGTTAAAATGAAGACTAAATGTCAAATCATCTTTTTTCTTGGTCTACTTGCTGTTAGAGATTATACTCCTTTTAAAGACTTTCAGAAGTAGTTAAAAATATTAGTGATGTGTTTAATTGAAACTTTCAGGTTAAGTCTCTTAGTTGCCATTACGTTTTTTTTTAGACTTTCCAAGACAAACACATTGACCCACAGAAAATGATGGCAAATGTGAGTCATATGCTATCTCCTTTTAAATTAGCTAAGCTTTATGTAGATAGTGAATAATACAAAGCCACGCTGGTTTCTATGGTTTTGCCAACTGTGGCAAAAAACCTTGACTTAAAATAAGTATTTTTAATTTTTTTTTTCAATTAGACGTTATCAAAATGCACCAGATACTTAAGCAGAGCCAGAAATGAAAGAACTGGCAACAAACCTTTTGTTGACACCTGGAAATGTATTAAATGGGCCACTTGAAATAATGAGTGTGGCACATGATAAGCTAGAGCTGCCTGGGTTTTATTAGGTTGCTTGATGCTTTGATCACAAATTTATTTAAAGAGGTGATTGTTTATAGTGTCAATGCTCTTTGTCGTCACTGTGATTTAGATTTTAATCTGACACAATATAAAGAGGAGTTGCAAAAACCGAGACTCAAATCAGAAATTGGTATGGGAGAGATGCTAGATCAACATGTCAGTCTTTGAACAAAAGCACTTGTTAAACAAGACCTGTATTCTGAAAGAGCAGTAGATGATTTTTCAACAGATGTGGGACACATGGAGAGTAATAGTAATATCTCACGCTTGCTGGGAGCAGACAGAGAAGTTAACATGGAATGAGGTCCTGCCATCTCGGGTGGAGAGATCAGGGTGGACATCTATGAGGACATCTGTGTGTTGGCGTACTGCAGCTAGTGTCATGAGTAAGCACAGCTGTAGACTGTGTGCACAGCTCTGCATTGTGCTCTGAACAGCTTGGTTCTGCTCCCCAGTGCTGCCCTCTCTATGATACAGATTGTTATTTCCATTTGCTTCCCCTTCATGCATTTAAGTGGCACTTGAACATGAAGGAATGTCCTCTGATCCTGCTGATTCTTGCTAATAAATTAATAAAATCTGATCCATGTTAATAACTTGATTATGGGAAATACCTGTATTCTTTTAATAAAAGGTTGATGCAAATTTGTGGAGATGAAATAAAACCATTACTGTATACAAAATGCCCAAGTCAGAACTTTCTGAGGCTTGGATGATTGTCAGAGCTAGGAAAGTGCTTGTTTGGTAGCATCTATGTATTTTATTTGATTGTGGATACTTAATCGTATTGTTAGCCTCTAACAATACTACTTTTCTTGTGGAGCTTGCTCCTGAAAATCCATAACCCCTTCTCTCTTTTTTTTTTAATATATAACAATAACAGCTAGTGTTTAATGACAGTAGTTCTTAATTGTGATTTTATTTTTCTTTTGTGTATGTTTGGATTCTTCAGAATAGACAGGGACATTTGAGTAAGTCTTCCTTGAGAAAAACATTTTTTTGCCAAAGAAGAAATTATTGCTTTTTTTTTTCCTCCTGAGTCCAAGGTGGCTGCAAGAAGCAGCAGAGGGTTTAACTTTTATCAAGAGTGAGTCATGAGGAGAAGCACTGGAGGGCAGGGGTACAATATAAGAGGTTGACGGGAAGTCTGGAGAGGTCCCAAAGGACACGTTAGCCAAATGGTCCTGACAAATGGTATGTAATGGGGAGGAAACTGTTATCAAATGACTTTTAATTCTGTCCCTATGATTTTGATAGCATATTTATCCTGAATTTGAAAGAGACTTTAAAATTACTAAAATCTATGCATTTCAACGTCTGTAACTTGATCAACTTGTTTAGTAATATTTTCCATATACCCCTCTGTACGTTGAAGTCTTTGTTTCTGCAGGGGTTCACGTGAAAGTGGTTTCATTTCATTGACCATTTTTAGGGTTATTAAGTGGAAGACTGTAGTTTTTTTCATACAAATGACGGCATCTCAAACATAGTTCAAGTATCTCAGAGTGGTATAAAGAAGAAACGGTGTTTTACTTTTTATTAGTTGTGCTTTCACTCAATTGTATGTGTTGTAGTCATTTTCCGTTGTGACAGACGAAGGCAGTTGATCTGAATGTTGTAAACACATGTCCAAATGCCTTTGAGATCCCTTGTGTTATGAAATGAGAACTGGTCATTTGGGAGGATTAGTGGGGAGCAACAGGGCAAATCCTCCCAACTTTTAAATGTTTGGGTTTGGGTTGATTTTTTATTTATTTCCTGTCTCCAAATTAATATAAAAATTAAAGCAATCTATATTTTTGCTTGATCTTTTTCTAGCAATATGAGTGTGAAACTTAATGTTTATTAAATATCTGCAAACAACTCTCTTTGACATTTTTGCTTTCAGAACAAATAAAGTTTAATTATTAATAAAAATTTTTTATTAGTTTTACTGTTGACTTTTAGAGCAGTTCTTTGAATAAAAAAGAAAATTCTCATTAAAATAGCAGTAGATCTGTATTTTCAGATCTTAGACATGCAGTGTATAGATGCTCTTCTTGCATATTTCACTTCTCCTTTCCTCAGAAGTTCCCATCATTGTGTCACTGTACTTCAGCTTGTTCCAGAGCTTAAGCAAATCTCTTGAAACATGTGTCCACAGGAGATATCAGGCTAACTTGTATGCATGTATATCCTGTAACTCCTTCTAGTTGTGCTGTTGCAATTGACAGTGGCTCTGGCTGATTTGTCGTTTGTGCTGCTGTGTTTTTTGAGTGGCCAGAGGTCCTGCTCACAGGTCCTGCTTATGTGAGCAGCTGAGCCCTCACTTGTGCAGGTGTGAACTGGGAAGTGACACCTCAACGGGGATCGATCTGTGACTGCTGGTGGTTATCTAGACCTAGAATCTGTATTTGAGAGACTTCAAAATATCTTTCACAATGAGTCTATTTCTGATCAGTTCTCAAGCGTGGTACTTTTCTTAGTGTTGTAAAGGTATCAGCTGAATAAAGCAAATGGTAGTGGTCCATCGTTATACTCAAGTGTTAAGGTATAATATTAATGTACACTTCAGTCCCCACGAACTCTTTTAAACTAGCTAAAATAGTGACACAGCTTCCATGATACTTTCTGCCAAATGTGTGCATATAAGTATGGAAACTAGTTGATCAAATTATTTGTTTAATGTAAACTTTGATAAAAAGAGTGGTAGTTGATTTCAACAGCATATTTTCATATAAGCTGATGTTAGGAAATGTGCTGCTAAATTCTGGGCCTTCGGCTCAGGTAGGCTTTTTTTGTGTTCATTTCCTAGTAAAGTCTTGCAGAGCTTTGGCTCAGGTAAAGGCCCATCCCCTCCTATTTTTGAAAATTACAGGAAACTCTTACAGGAATAAAACAATAGAACTTCCACTCTCATGAAATCCACTCTCCACTCATATCTTGACAAAAACAAGATCTGGTTTTGCTAAGAAATAGCTAAAAGTGTTAAGAGAAGACATGGCAGTAGACATGGTTGAATAACTAAAGCTTCCATTGAATCTGTTTACTAATACCAAGTATATTGTGTCTATAAATCCATTCAAGCTCTTCTAAGTTAACTAAACCCTCCAGTTTTGTTATGTAGGAATAAAATTAATATATAGTGACATGAACAACGTAATTGATCAGGTGTTTTTAAACATTGCAGCAGTATTTTAATTTAAAAAGTATTAAATATTTCAAAGTGCTGATGGTAATTTTCTTCCCAGAATACATTTTTTTTTCTCAAGACTTCTGTAAATGTATATATGTGTGCTGCTTTTCATGTCTGTACAGCAGAAAGGTGTATAGCACACTGAACATCTATAAAATGCTATTGCTGTTGGCTCTGTGGAAAGGGAAAAATACTCAAAAGAGACTTGGAAGAAAAGAATGGAAAGGGACCTCTGATTCAGGCCTGGGGAACTGCAAAGCACTTCTGAGCTGCTGGAAGAAAAAAAAATAAAAAAAGGCTGTGTTTATACGAGTAAATCATAACTAGAAGCTACAGAGAATGCAGAAGTAAAGTCAATTTAACCAGTGTTATGTAACTTTGATCATCATTGTGGTTTGTTTTGCGTTTCCTTCGCAGTGTCCCACCAGGCTGTCTTTGATTCGACTTTTTTGTCATCATGTCATCCACACTTGGAGACTCCGAAACTGCTGTTCTTCCATCCTATCTGGAACCTTGGAAATGCTCTACTGTTTTCTTTAACTTTCTAAAGTGTTTTCCTTTTTTTTTCCTTTCATGTCTTTTTTTATGGAATATTGCTTTATGGTAACTTAATTTTTGCTGTCACCTCTTTTCTAAAGTCTCTCCCGTGTCCCATCCAGATTATGGCATTAGGGTAACAGTTGATTTATGGCTATTTCCATCCTTCTCCTTCATCTTTCTCTTTCCTTCCCCCAGCTTGTCCTGTTAACATAGAGCAGATCTGCTCTTGCTTGCACTGCTGCTCTTTTCCCCTTGCACTTCCTGCTTTGAAACTTTTTCTCTACTTGATCTTCTGACCTGCAGACCAGGCTGATGAAAGCACTAGCTCGTTGCTGCACCATCCTTTTTGCTACTTCTGCTGGTTCCATATCACTGGTGAAACATGACTGAATTTTCCAGTGTTTATTTTACTTCCGGCTCCAAACTTAAAATTGTTTTATTAATTTAGAAGGAAGTAATAATCTAATATATTATTTAAATAACACTATGATGAATGAAGTGTAAGCACTCAAAGTGGTTATAGAACCAATGCACATTTTGCAAGGCATGCTGTGAAAAGTTAAACTTACAAAGATGGCCTGTGGTCCTTTCACTCCTTCTATGCTACAGCTTTTATGCAAGTTAGATGGCATCTGGCGACCTATCTGTTACAGGCAGCTGACAGAGTTTCATGGATCTCGTAGTACTGCAGCCAAAAACTCTAATGTCTTATGCAGCTCATAGGCTGTGTATTTGGGCAGTCTACCTGAAGCTGCAGATGTCTTGAACCAAATGCCCTGTTTTATGCAGGAAAGTGTAGGTAGCTGAACCACAAAAGTGCACTGTGTCTAAGATGTCTGCTGTGGGGAACCTAGCCAACGTATGTAGTAGAGAATTTAAATGGTTGTAAAGCTGCCAACACTAGGTAGAAGGTGGGATAAGAGAATGATTTGTACCTAGAGTGTGAGATTAATACCCTGCACTTGCATAGCACCTTTCATTTGAGGATCTTGGCACACTTTATGATCAGTTAATTGCCTCATAACCTCTCTGTGAGGTAAGCTATCACTAGTTTACAGTTAAAGAAATTGATGCGTAGAAGAATTTATGTAACTTCACTGGGATGCCTGGGTAGTTGTGGGAGAAACATGCAGAGTTTGTTTTGTGCTAATTTTGGAATGTCTAACATCACAACACTTAATTTCCCTAAACAAAAGGCAGTAACTGATTCTTGCTCCTCCAGCTCTTCAGTTGTGGGTTCCTTTCCTGTGTTTTTCTTCCGTGTGGTCCTTTGAACTGTGGTCTTACAGGTGGCAGCTGTAGGGAACTGGTAGAGCGGGAAATGAAGTGCTTTTTTAAATGAGAGTTGTAAGCACTACAACTTGTCTGTCCTTTTTGATGCTGAAGAGCAGAGTTTTACTATGAAAAGAATTTAATTCTTTTTACTTTCTTTCCATTCTCCTCAACCAACGTATAGCTGTCTTAAAGCTTCTGCTTATGTTTCCTGTTTTTCATGTCACGTACAGAAATCATAAACCTGTAACCCTGCGGTGCCCTAGCTGCCATGCACATTTGCTAAATGGGTGTGTTGCTGGTGGTGGTCTAGCAGTCCTGGATGAGGTAGACACTAGTGCTCATGATACTGCTAATGTTCACGGTAAGGTATGGCTTTGTCTCTGTTAGCACTTCAAGCTTTAGATGAAGTTACATTTGTACTTTAATGTATGAGTGCACCTCTCTGGCCCAAAGAAAAGTTTCACAGTTAGTTTATTCCTATTTGGCCTTTTTCCATGTTCTTCATAAAATCATCAGAGCTATCTTTTTAATTATTTTAACCATGTCTCTAGAAAATTCCTGCTTGTCTCTGCTGGTTATAAAGACATAAGTAAGTAGAAGTTAGTTTGTGACAGGAAAGGACACATAGGGTATTTGATTGAAGTGGTGTTACAATAAGAAAATTAAATGTATCTTTGCAGAAATAGTGCTACAGGCAGCTTCTTTTGTACTAGTACTTTAGTAGTCATCTTTAGAAAGGTTACTGAGAGTAGTAATTATTAAGATAGAAAATTACTTCAAAAATTTTTGGAACTATGATAATTTGTGTTCTGTTTTGAAGTACACATGGATAAAAAATGGACACTTCATACATACCCTTCACCTTCATGAAATGCAATTTCCTTATTATGTGTACCAGTTCCTATTCGTAGTGACTTTCTCGTGATTATAAGACACTGGACAGTGAGAGGTGGTGAAAGAAAGCTGATATTAGCCATATACTCAAAAAGCAAACCACATTTTTTGACCTTGACTTTGAAGAAATAAAAAAGTAAACAGGACTTTCCCTTGAGATACTGCACACTTGACAAGACTGATAATTTTTCCTTTCAGCTGCTGTTGCTTTACAAGACAAAGTATTGTGTCTTCAGCTTTTTAGTAGGCAGTAATGCATCTCGTGCTGCAAGGTAAAATCATAAGATCAAGTGTTTGAGATAGGCAAAAATTGTGTTACCTATATTTGTTACTGCTAATCTACAGTTTACTTGTTCTGCTTTTCTGATCTGTATCTCATTTAGCAAAGCTATGCAGTACTTCTTCCTTAAAATAATAGTGACTAGAGCTGAACATAATTTTAACTGATTTTTTCTTTTTTTAAGAAGGAGCTTTTGAAACAGATGTACAAAGCTTGTCTTTGTTACAGGAGATAATGTTAGACACTTTTTAGATGGCACAAGGGTGACTGTTGTGATGGGAAAGGTAATAGGTTGTTTCCAGGGAGAAAACTTGCCAGCTTGAAGTCCGAAAAAACAAGTTGAGTGCTTTTGAGCTACATACATCTGCTAATGCTATTTTTAAAAAGGATGTATTTTCTCCAGTAATATAATAGTACATGTATGAAATACATTAACCAGCTTACTCTAGCTTATCTTCCTAACTCCAAGAAAGTTAATTAGGGTCACATTATGTTTGTTACAAATTTCAGAGATTAATACTGGTAAGCATTGAAATTTGCATAACAGCTGAACAGAATCATAATATCCCTTGCCCTGTAAATATACCTGACCATGGTTATCTTCTTCTACCCTTTAATGGTGCTTGATCTGCATTTCAGATGTAATTAAAAAGCAGGCATTATTGGATTACTTGTTACTGTAGCCTCAGTAAAGTTATGGTTGTCTTGAAGCAAAACAAACACCTTGGTTTGTTCTTCTCTTCTGTGCAGTACAAAATGTATGATATTGTGGGGGGTTCATCCATTTATTGTGCTCCTTCTACGTGGAGTTTCTCTCCCAACTGACTTGCGTGTGTTTTTCATTGTTGAAGTGCTGCTGGTATATCACCCATTTTCAGTGCTCAGTTAACTTGTCACACAGAAGATAACTGACTCTGCTGGCCATAAAATTTGTTTTATTACTAATATATTTAAACACTTCTGATTAACTTTTATTGGGGTAATTTTATTAAATTTGATGCCTGTGAGCATCGTGCTGAGGCAAAGATTGCTGCTTCGGATGCCACAGTTTTTAAGAAATTGTTATCTGAGAGCATGGTGGTTCTTTCTTTGTGGCCTGGACATCAAGTTGATTTGGTATCTAGCAAAAGAACATGTGTGGGTTTTGTTTTTTTTTTCCTTTTTTCTTTTTGTTATTGTTTGTTTTTTTTTTTTTTAAATTGCAATTAGAGGCCAGGTAGTAGAGCCTCCCAAATGCTTTACACAGTTATTTTTAAAAGATGCAGAAACCCCCAGAAATAGGGAGATACTTGTTTTAAAATCTTGGATGGCTCATTCGAAGAACAGATTTATTTGCTTTGCCTATTCTGCAAAAGAGTCCACAAAATAATGTTGCGCAAGATAACGTACCACTTTGCAGGTAGTTTTTATTGTCTTTACATAAAATAATTTTACCTATTTGAAACACATATTTGTTGTTTTCCTTCACAATGGGCTGGAAATGAAGTTTTTAGTATTTAATGATTCGGCCCTGGAGGAGAGTTTTTGTTTTTTTCCCTAAACTAAACTGCCTACTTTTAGTGCAAGTTAATTAGATTTTACTCCCAAGAAGAACAAGTTATTAATTGTCTCACTGCAGCTCAGTATTATTTTGAAAATTACATTTTAAAGTTTAAAAATAGATACATTTCCAATATTTCAGAAACATTGTTAGATGTTCTTATTTTTATCAATAATATCTTTTGTGTAATGTAGTAGAAGTTCTATGATTCTATATCGTGAAGAATTTATTGGTAATTAATTGATATCATAGCTGTCAAATAGTATTATGAGCCCATTCTGCTGAGGAAGAGAGATGTGCATGCTGGGTCAGTTACATGCTGGGATTTCAACAGGCCAAGTAGGTTATTAATTTTAAGTAGTAAATGGGTCACTAGTTAATGTTTACCTACAATTTACATTGGGAATAAGAATGTCTTTAATAGGCTTTTGAAGAAAATTTGATATGGATTAGTCCTGGTCCAGCAGTAAACAGAAAGGCAAAGTAGGACTGGTAAAATGTAACAGAGGATAATGCTTGAGAGAAATGCAGAAATAGATAGCTTTTTGCTTTTAAGTTTACAAGATTATTATTTTACTACATTTGTGTTTACTCAGTGTTAAGTTGAATAAGTAAACAGGCAAAGCTTAAGCAGCAGGCACAGTGGAAAGAAAATGGGCATCAAATTGGCTAAGAAAGAGACGAAAGCAGTAAGTAGGGAGAGAGGAGAATTT
This sequence comes from Urocolius indicus, assembly GCA_013401255.1. NCBI lineage: Eukaryota > Metazoa > Chordata > Aves > Coliiformes > Coliidae > Urocolius > Urocolius indicus. Next base: position 154,404 of record WBNH01002949.1, on the reverse strand, counting down.
ATACATGAAGAAGTAATGTATTTACTGGGGTATGAGTTGCAATTTGATGTTACTGGGAGTGAAACAGTGACGGGAAGTAGAAGTTACAAGGTGAAGTAGAAGTTACAATGCAAAGTATTAGTTTTTCTTTTTGAGCATAGTCTCTTTTCATAAAGATAAGGCTAAAATGAGTAAATGTATTTCCTGCACTGCAAAAATCGAAGGATTTGATTCGAAGCAGTTGAGAAATTTGATGAACTGTGTGCTAAGTGATTATTTTACCTTTGCAAGAGACCCTGAGGACCTGCAAGGTTTTGATACTGAGGGAAATGTTGTAATTCTTTAAAATAACTCCTGCTGCTAACTTAAGTAAAGAGAGAGTTTTTGTATGGAAACCTAATATATGTGTTCCTTTAGTCATGCCAGAAACGCAGATATGGTGTTTCATGTAGGCTTTTCTGTGGCTCCCGGTAACACTATCGCAGAACATCTGACAGCAATGAATGTACTTGCACCATAAATTGGTAATAATCTGTGCTTTGGATGAGAAGAGGATAGTAGTCTTTTGCCGTGTGTCATCTAATCTAATTTTCAATTCTTTAGTTACATAAACATTACAAAATAAAAATGTGGGCATCTGTTCTAGAATGTTTGGTGATTTCTTTTTTAATTGCAATTTCTATTTTCAGTTTGCATCTTCTTTTAAAAAAGGATTTTTTTTCCCCCCTCAGGCTTTCATGGAATAATCCTTTCCCTTCATTTTAAACCATGGGTTTCCTTTTCTAAAAATGAAGGAGATAGCTGTGAAATGTCTAATTTCTTGAGTGTCAAGCATACCAACACTCCTCCTTTGCTTTTTCAGAGGAACACGCTCTGTATGCTTTTTAGAAATTACCAAAATTACTTCCTCAGTGTGGGCTCCATCATGGTAGATGGTATTTTATGCTAAACACCTGTAATAAGATACAGATTACAAAAACTTAGTGTACTCTATAGGTATTATGGAAGGTGATCAGTCTACATACTAGGGAACATGTTTGCTTCTACTTAACAAAACCAGCTTATTTCCTTAAGCAAGAGAGCTGTTTATACAAAATACTGTCACTTTGGGATACTTTTGAAATTAATGACTAGATGATTCTGAGGTGCCATCAGATGGTGGTACTCATTTTCAACACCATACTTACTAGTATTCTGATGTATCAGGAAGACTTTTTTAATCATTTTTTTTTCTGTAAACTGAGCATGTAAATAGTGCTCTTCCTCAACAGCAACACACTTTTTAAAGATTTTCTCCAAGGGGTTTAACCATGTCATTGTAAAAGCAACTGGAGAAAAGATATGAGTCACAGGATCAGAAGCTTGCTCAGTCTGCTGGTTTTTGTAGGAATACTTCATGCCTTACAAGTAAGGAGAAAATTAATTGCAGAAAATTACTATAGCTGGACAGAAGTTGAAAAAGAAAGAAAAATAGCTGACTTGCTAATAGATTGTATAATTTTTTAACTGGAAAAAAAGGATACTTCACAGCTTTTAGAAGACTGTGGGGAAAATGAGTTGTAAGTCATTCCAAAATAAACAAAGCTGTGGTTCTTACTGTGATACTGAAGGAAGGGGGATAAGTAAAGTCTTTAGAAATATTGTAACGTGTTGTTTTTTTACGTGTAATTAGTTAATGACTCCAAAGCTTTTTCCATGTGATTTGTATATGTCAGTTAAGAATAATGAAAAAAAAAAAAAACGAACCCAAACCAAACAGATTTTTCAGTTATTTTGTATAAAATAACACAAAATATGAAGAAAATCTGGTAACTGCACTGTTCCTTGCAGTGGGCAGACTGAAGAAGGATTTTAAAGCATTTCTGTAGAATAAAACAACTGCCTACCAAGTTGTGAAAATTTTACTAGTCTCAGGTAATTGAGGGTAAGGACACTGACAATTTGAGTTTGACCCTGATCTAGTGACATTCAACACATAACACTGGAGACAGATGGAATCCCACTGTTTTTTCATAAACCTTTTTTGCCTTTCTTAAATACATGAAAGTAATGTGTACGTTTGTCTGATACCTGTAGTCTTTTGGGTGTATTTGTAGCTATAGCTCCTGTGGAGGTGGTGAGCTGTTGCTGACAAAGGTAGCAGATTACAAAGGTGGAGGAAGGAGGAGGCAGTAGCTTGTTGAATGTCCCTTGACAGTATGTCAAAGGCCAAATTTTTTCTATTGAAACAGGTCTTCTTAAGCTCACTTTTCATTTATGAGAGGGAGAAACTAGCTAATATGGTGGCAGGGAAGATCTCAACTGACATCTCACCCAAGAATGAGAAGGGATCTGTGATCTGATTGCAATAAAGTCATGTCGCTGAATGGAATTAAGCAGCAAATGGTAAAAATTAATATTTAAGGCAGAGCAAAACTAACCTGTTCAGTGTTGAAAGAATTTACTGAAGGAGATGATAATTTTTTATTTCAAGTTTATAAGACAGTACTATGCTACAGCCTCACAGAAACATGCAAGTGAAGAGAATAAACTGTAACAGCACTTAATCATCTCATGAGATGAAAGAGACTGTGTCTTTAAGGTTTTGGTGAGGGTTTTTTTTGTTTTATTTTGGTTTTTTACTTATCAACTGAAGCATTTAAAAAAAAGTTACTCTTCTATTTCTATCCTTAGGTTACCTCAGCCTGTTTAGTATCCTGTTTGATGAGCCATCTCCATTCAAACACAATCATGTTTTCTCTCCTGTTATGTGCTTCAAAGCTTGGCATCTCATGACTTTTAGAGTAATTCATAAAATGCCCACTAATTTTTCATGGAATTCAGTCTTTTTCCTGTATGTTAGCTTTAAATGTCAGATTTATAATCAAGAAAATAACAAGAGATAATGTAATCATTGACCATTTGTTGTTCCTCTGCATAGGAATGGCTGGGTTTTCAGTCTCTTAAGGAGGGGTATACAACAGAACTCGAGAGGATCCCCATGTGCTGACTGTAAGCAATATATTTAGTGAGTTTTACATATCAATAAAAGCAGAGATATTCCAAGGTGGAATTGTTCAAGTAGAGTAAAGTAAAGCTTGCTTAGATTGACAAGAAAATGAGCCTTAGGGAATGTCAAACTAAGGAAGAAGCCATCTGGGAAGAAGAAAACTTAAAAAATTACTGTCTAGTTTTTATCATCTGTCCTATTTAGAGAGGAAATTGAGAGGTTTTGAGAAATGGGAAAAAGGTGATTCAGATTATTGGTATGAATCCTGAGCCTTCATTCATTCAATGGGAGATGCTCTAAGATGTCACTTGTGTTAGAAAGGGCATGGAGGTATTAGCTGGTGCTAAGGGAAAACTCATCCTGTTGTGATCTAATCTGAAGGATCAAACTCAATTTGGGAACTTGATCCTGCATTTGCTGCAAAATGAACCATATGCTTCAGTCCTTTTAATTGTTCTGCTATTTTACCAGTCTCCCAAGAATACAAATCTCTGTTCTCTCTCTTTCTCAGAAAAAAATGCCTTTCACAGTTGGAGTTTGAATAATATTCCCTGTGATTCATCTTGTCTGTGGAGTTCTGTAGAAGAGAAGACATTTTCTTTCATGGTTCCTGTCTTGACTTATTCATGTAGTTGTTAATTGTTCATAGAGTGAAATACAGTATGTACCATTATTTCCTCTGCATAATTTGATCCTACTTGACCTGCCAAAAAGACCACAAACCTATATGTATGGGGAGACTGGTTTTTGCATACACTGTGGGTTTGGGAGAACATCGAATGACTTAAAGCAAGATATGTCAGCATTTCCAAGGCCCGTAACTCGATGGTATAACTTTCAGAGACTATTTCCTAATAATTTAATTTTATATAAAAGTACTCAAATCAGTAATTCTAACTTCAGCCAGCCAGGAGACCTGGAATATTAATGTAGTTTTCTATTGCTTGTTTTCCTGTTTGAAACTGTTGTGAAGCTTGCCTTTATCATTAGAGTACTTTCGGTATTGATACGCACTACCCTGAAAATACCTGTTTTAGTTGACAAAGCAAATCCTTACCCTTTACACAGCTTTTTGCAGAGAAGACTGTTTTTGAGAAAAGATTTATTCTTTCAGAATTCTGAGACTTCTTTTTAATCTTTCACTGCATAAATCCTGTATCCATATGTAAGGCACTCTGTGGAATTTTTTTTTCTCCTTCACATTCTAAACTTCAGTGAATTAAAGTTTCCAGTTAATGTCATAAGGCTTTTGCTTGCAGTTTTACAATCTTTTTTCAGATTCTCATATGTGAAAATCAAAGTAAGTATTGTTTGATAAATTCTGTAAGTTCTGGTTGACTTTAAATCATTTTAATGCTATTTAAGTTTCTTTCTTGTGATTCCCCTAATTAGTTATAGCTTTTGTTAGGGCATGCATTACTAGGAGCAGACCACTTTATTGCACTGCCATTTCTGAAGCAAATAATTGTTGTTGCAGGGAGATCTTTGTAGGTAGCGTTTAATTGAAATATACTCTTAGAGTAATCTTTTGACTGCTCTATTTTGTAATTCAAGCATCTGTCATTCAGAGCTCGCTCCCTAAGCAAAACTTAGGTAAGAGGCATTATTATTGTGGCGTGAAAGCAGCAGTATAGTGATTAAGTTGGATGATTTTAAGAATGGTAAATGAACTTGTAACATGTAATTTGCCCCATCTTTGTTATTTTAGTAGGACAAGGTTTTTTTGAATGGTATATTTAAAAAAAAAAAGGAAAAAAATGATTGGGCATTTGGTTAGAATGCCGTTCATTTTAGGAGTGATTTGTTGTCTGCAGGTGAACTTTCATAATACATGTGATCTAATCTAACAGCCAGGGGATGGGAGGGGTCCCGAGTGTTCCTCTGCGCTTGGCTGTGAGTTCCTACCTCCTCCCTTGCGTAGGATCTAGCAATTACATTGCCACAGAGTGAGTCCATTGGAGAGTGAATCCAACAAAGTTGATGCAGCTCACGTAGCTGGAGGAAAAGGAGAAATGAGTAGGGACCACCCATTTCAGCAGCAATTTGGGGTAAAAGATTGAGTGTAACATTTTCATTTTTGTTCCCCTCTTACTTATTTTGTTGTCTATTAACACAGCAGAGAGTTTGTTTTATCATAACACGATCAAGATGTGTAAACATATTGGTATGACTTGTTCTAGCTAAATGTCTACGTAGTATATCAGATACAGAAATATGCCTGAGCAAAATATTAACTGTATCACAGCTCTAGACTTATTTGTCAAATCATGTGGAAAAGCTGAGCAACTCCTGTGTCTCTTCTTAAAGAAAGAACTAAATTTGAAGTTACAAAGATGGTTTAGCTGAGTATTTGTCTTTACATGATGCTTTGCTTGAGATTCCTCCAAACTACTGTACATGGACAAAGTAGTTAAACAAATAATGATTTATTGACTCTAGCGTACAAATTTCATAGGGCTAGTAGCCATGTCAAAATAATATTTTGGTCATTTGTACTGACTTGACATTTTTTGTTTGTTTCTCCCCCTCCCCTTGCCCCCACTTGCTTTTTGTTATGTTAGAGGTGGTCCATTTTATTATCCATTCTTCTGGAACCTTTCATTATTTTTCTGCAGGATGTCAAGGAGCAGGACACAAGCCTAATATTAACACTTAATAATTTGTTGTGCTTAATATCAGAACTCTGTTTCTGTGTGACAGATGGTATCATGCATGCTTTATATCACAACACTACCTGTATAGCCATGTTTTACGTGATCGGTTCTTAATCTCTCCTTTCTCTAGTTGGCCACATTACATTAATCTATTGCCCATTTTTGTCTCATGTTTCATATTAAATGCATGTAAAACTTTTTTTGATTGTTATAATAAAAGCTATTCTGCAAAAGCAAGTGGGAGAAAAGGGCCCTGTACTGCGAAAGTTCTCTTAACACAATTTGTGTTAACGTGTGGTCTATTCAGTGGAAAAGTTTCAGTTTTCCTGTGATGGTATTAAACCTTTTAATCGCTTTCAGTTCAACTATGAAATTTTTATCCAAGAAAAATAAGTTTGAGTCTGGATATCACTTCTTCATCTAATAAGTTTGACTAAACGAACGCCCACTGGGGTATTTGTTCTTCTAATTTTTGTCCCAGGTTTGATGTTAGAATTGTGTAGTGAACAAGCTCTGTTTCCACTGTCAGTAACGTTCCTACCATTTATAACATGGTGTAAAATCCAGTCTCTCTTTCATCAGTACTAATGGAAGTGAATGATAGTATGAGGTGATGGAAACATTTTATTTCCTAAACACTTCTCAGTTTGCCATTGATTTCTGTTACTCTGGAGGACTGATCTTGCACAGCTGTTGCAAAATGTAAGTGGGTTTTTTCCCTGCTGTGCAGATATCTGCCTTTTTCTAAACTCTCTGTGGCACAAAAGGGTCTTTTTAAAATGTCACAAATACAAAGCAATTTATGTTGGCATTAAATGTAAACACTTTGCTGTCATTGTTTATGGAAGAAATTGAAAGTTTAGGAGTGAATGCAAGTTACACATGGTTTATTCCTTACGAATTACCAATTACATCCAATTTTATCAGTTACTATTTGAAAATAGTTGTAGCTTCACTTTTATGTAATTGCAGTAACTAATGCCTTTTACTTGTCTGTCTTTACAAATAAGTTTTGTCAGATGTGATGTTGTAGGGATGAATTAATTGTATTAAGTTTGCTTCTCATCTAAGACTAATGAAAACTGTACATATGTGTATGTATATCTAGTTTTATCTTTCTGTCTAGTTTTATCTAGATATACCTACATATATGTGTATATAAATATGCCTGGATAAAGGGTTGCATATGCATAAAACTGCCTAACCCTCCCACGATATAAAATAATAGGATAAGTTTTAAATGGGATAACTGTACCTTTAGAAATTATTTTCCACTGAGGCTTAGCACTGGATGTTAATGCATACATATGGAAGCACAATGTTGATTCAGATGGAAGAGGAAATATCAATTTAGATTGAGGAATGTGTTTCCTATAATACTCACTGTTCTCAGTTATTCTTATAGAGCTTTGCATAGAGCTTGTAGCTATGGTACGGGAATACTAACTTCAGTAGCAGATGTGAGCCTGAAGCTTATTACATGTTTCACCAGATGTTTCATTTATCTTTAGGGCAACCTTCTGGTTTGTTTTTTGTATCAAACACTGTAAGAAATAAAATTCAAAACTTATTTTAAACATTTTATGGGTATGTGAAGATAAAGGAACTCTTTTGTAACCTGAAGAAGCATTGTAATTTCTCACATTAAATATATTTTTCTTTTAAACTATATTTCAACAAGATACTTCATAATGTAATGCATTGATCCGATTTGATTTATACTCAGCTTGCTTGTAAAGATGATGTAACCCTGAACTGAACAGATTCTGTTTGTTTCTGTAAGTTCATTGTCTACTTTTATATTTCTTTATTAGTAGTTCATGTGATTTAGTACGTATTTGCTGTTAAAATTTGTTTACAGCTTAAAAGAATCTTTTGTCTAAAAAAGCTTCAGAATTTTCAGTAGTAGTTGTGAACCTCAAGGAGAGATCCTTTAGAGAGGGTGATTGGGTTGGTAGTTGAGAATGGAAATTCATGTTCAAGACATTTCTGTGTCTCACTCTCTTTGCCCGGCAGCCGTTCACTCTGTGCAGGATAGGAGGTCGTAAATTCAGCTTCTGTGTTCTGGCACCTGCTCGCATGCTTAAAACCTTGCACTTTCCTTGGCCAGGTTTGAGTTACAAGATTGTCCTAAAGCTTGTGTGTGTTTGCTGTCTGTTAATGAAAATTTTAGTACTTATGACTTTTGGTCCAGGAGTGTGATAAAACCACATTTCGGAAAGTTTTACTAGTGAAAATTATAGGGGACAGCAAGAGATATGTCTGCAAGTCTTGTTAGTGATTTTGTTGTCGTCGTTGTTCCTCAAGCACGTTTAATAGTGTTGCTTATCAGGCATTGTCTCTGCCTTCTGTCTTTTCTTTCATCACCTGTATCAGTTCCATGAAAAACAAATACTCTGTTTTCAAACTTGGAAAAAAATCCCAGTGTGAACTGTTAATCAGCTGCAACTAGAAGGAACCAAGTAAACACTTAAATCTGACTCAGTTCTGGGGATCTGAATATTACACTTGACTTCTGGAGAAAAATTGTCAGACTTTGCAAAATCAAGCAAAGATCGAGTGCAAATTCTTGCACTTGAAATGCAGCATTGGAAGGCAAGTTCTTTATTGCTCTTGTCCTTGGAAGCAGAAGCAAAAGAGACATTCATTGTTTCTGAACTCTTCTGTAACGTGGAGCAGGACTTAAAGACTATTCTGTATACGTACTTTGCTGTTTGTGGATTTCTCCTCTGTGGCTGTACAAACATCTCTCCCCTTTGGGACCTAATTACATAGCCTCCTTGTAACAGCTACAATTGCTTACATAGAAAAGTAATATCGGGAGAGTATTTCATGTATTTATAGCTATCTTTTAAAACAACAGCTGGCTACCAGAGACAGTGGGATGTGATCAGCAATTGCTCTCCAAAGCAGAATTTGAAAGCCTATTTTAAAGGCTAATTGGCTTATCTTTAAGTCTGAGATAGTATTTTTGGTCCTCCATATGCTTTCTAAGTTATGCCCTGGAAAGGAGCCCTTGAGGATAGACTTTCACTGCCCCATGGCATTGTGTGGATAGAGGAGCAGAGAAGAGAGAACAACCTGGGCTCCGCTTCTCCTTTAAAAGTCAACAAGTGGAACGAGTGAAGTTTCAGTTGTATTGGAATGGTTATATAGCTAATTTAGGCAGTCACCTAAAAATCTCATTGAAGGGATGTCTCTTGCAGAAACAGTATAGAGATTTTGGTAGTGTAATTGTCAGCTTGTCAAGTGTGTCTAACTTCAGTGTTTCTAGCAGTTCGGTAGCTAGGCTGTTTTTCATGTGGAATCTTCTCTTCCACCCACCAAAGGAGCGGTATGTGATTTCCAAGACTCCTCAAATCTAAGTGTAAAAGCTCAGTTTATTAGACTCCTAAGCTAAAGAATAAGTGGAATCATTTACTGTGCAGGTAAAAAAATTATGCTACCAACCAACATAATCTAGTAAGGTGTTTTATGGCTAAGGATTCAGTGCACACACATCTCAAGCTCTCTGTTTGGATGCATTAATATTCTGGAATAAGCAGCACTCTGGCTCATAGTCTCCCTACAGAAAAAAGGATTTTTATTTTTTTTTTCTAGTCCACTTGAACACATTCTTATGATAAAATATGGAGGAGGTGTTGGAAACACTAAGTGCAGTTTTTAAGTAGTTGTTTAGAGACTGTGGGAGCAGTGTAAACATCTTTCTTCTGCCACAGAGAAAACTTTGTTAGAAGTTTGCAGTGTTTTCTGCTGGCACCTGATACCACGTTTGTCATACATGAAAATAGAATAAATTGGGAAGTTGAATATACTTATTTTCAGTAAACAGAATCTGAACTTACTGAATTATCATCTTTCCAGATATGTCAAAGTTGCCACTGCTCGTCTGATTAAACTTTTATTGTTATAAACTTTTTTCTTATGTGAAGGTGGCACGTGTACATTTTTTCGTTTTCAGTAAAATAGTTTGGCATTCTTTGTAATTGTTTACAGAGAAAGAATCTTCATCTAAATTTTATTCTGGTCATATTATTATACAAGAGAATTTACTGACTTTGCTGCTGAGGGCTGCAGTAGTATTTCTTAATTTTCTTGATTAATATGGAGTTTTAAACAGAGGAGATCACTGTGATATTGAGATGCTTTTTAATTTGTGTGTCTTTCTGCCATATTTCCCCATCTGTTGAACAAAATGAATTCTCTAGGCCTCACTTTTCAAGTCCTTCTTGACATTGCAGTTCAGTGTTATTCAGTCCTTGGCTTTGTTTCCTTCCTGTCCTTTGACAGTTCTGTATTTTCATGTTTACTTACCATATTGAACTTCAGTTGCAAATCTGAGCACAGTTTGTGAAACAAAATATCTTTGGACTGGCTTACTCATGTTAATTTTTTGAAACTATTTCTGTTACGTTTTTGACATTCAATGAGAGTAGTTAAATATAGACAGTGGCTGTTAACCAAAGATTTTGTACCTATTGTGACTAGTGTCTTGTTTGCATTTGAAAAAGTACTTAGGCTGGATCCTTTGAGAATTATATAGTGCTCTGCATAATTGCTTTTAGAGTTTTCAATAACTGACAAAAAGATGAATGCAGAATGAAAATAACTGCTTTTGAAACACAGAAAGTCTCCTTTAATAAAATGTCACACTAAGGTTGGTAGTTTCTAAAAGCTTGTACTTTACTCAAACCAAACTTGGGTTACTTAGATTTCCATATTTTTTCTTAAGCATGATGCAGAAATTTTGTTATTGTGGCTCTTTTTTTTCTTTTGGTACTGATTGATTTTGTTTATTTGTTTGTTTGTCTTATGTGACTTGAATTAAGATTTACTGGTCCTTTTAGTTAACCATGTTTTTATTAAGCCTCCTTTTCCATAGCTGGAACTGGGAGGTATATCTAGAGGTCTCTGGTCCAATCCCTCTGCTCAAAGCAGGGTCAACTAGAACAGTTTGTCTGCTTGAGATTTGTTATCTCCAAGAACAGAGACTTCACAGTTTCTCTGCAGCCTGTTGCAGTTTGCCCATCGTTACAGATTTTTGGTGGTGGTTTGTTTTGTTTTGTTTTTTAAAAAAGGTATTTTATCTTATGTTTATGTTGAATATCCTGAGTATTGAGGCACATGGATAACGTGTCCTCAGCCTTCTCTTATTCAGGATGAACAACCCCAGCTCTCTAAGCTTCTTCTTGTAATACAGATATCCTCAGTCATCTTTGTGTTCTGTCCCTGTACTCTCTCCTCTAAGTCCGTATTAGTCTTGTACTGGGGAGCCAAGTAATGGATGCAGCACCCTAGATGTACCTCATCAGGGCTGAGCAGAGAGAAAGGGATTACCTCGCTGGAACTGCCAGGAACACTGTGCCTAATGCAGCCCAGGAGACTGTTGGATGCCTTTACTGCATGGACACATTACTGATTCGTGGTCAGCTGGGTGTCCACCGGAGCTGCAAAGCCTTTTCTGCAGAATTCCTTTCTGACCAGTCAGCCCCAGCCTGAGCTGGTGTCTGGGGTTATTCTTCCCCAGGGACAGGACTTCACATTTCCCTTTGCTGAACTTTGAGATTCCTGTCTGTCCGTTTCTCCAGCTTGAAGTCTCTCAATGTCAGCACAACCTTCCAGTGTATCAACCACGCTCAGTTTTGTGTCTTTGCAAACTTGCCGAGGGTGTACCTTTCCATCATCTAGGTCATTAATGAAGATGACAGAATAGCAGCGGATCCAGTAATGACCCTGGGCACAACACTGGTATTAGGACTGGCCTCTGGATGGACTTTGTGCTGCTTTGTGCCAACCTCACATGCCTCATCATCACTGTGCTTTTTATCTGAAGTCTGTTTGTGTGACATTAAGTTAGTTGAAATTTTGAAGGTTTTTTCTTCAGTTATAATTTAGGTTTGTAAATATAATTGAGTTAGTATGGCATTTTGGCAGTGAGTGAAGTATAGGTGCCATCAAGAGACTCAGTGATTCATCTTTTCTTCAAACAAGACAGTTTTGCTTTGGACTGTGTTCAAAGTAAATGCTGAATGCTGTCTCAAGGGTTTGTAATCTTCAGAGAAGACTCAGGAAAGGGAAGAATCAATTTGTCCAGCCCCCATCAGGGAGTCCTTCAGCTGAGTGAGCAGTGGAACTGCAGACTTCTGCCTCAAATCTGATGTACTGCACAGTACACTGTGCTTTTTCTCTTCCTTGTTAGAGAATTGATTACTGTCCCTCTGCTTCCTAATGTGTTTCACGTATACAAAACCTACTTTAAGTTTATAACTTCCTCCTTGGCACAGAGCACTTTTTCTGCCTGTTTAAACAGGGTGTGAGTTTAGTTCTTGACTACCTTAAAGAACAAGCCACACTTAGATATAAAAGTTGCAAGTGCTATGTTGCTGAAATATTAGCTTTGGCTTGCAAAATCCCACCATATGATGTTACAAGCTCTAGAAAAGCGAGAAATTCACCCTGATTCTGTGTACTACATATTTGAGTAGCTTGATATAAAAGCCATGAGTTTTATTTTCTAATTTTAATATTCTTAAACTTGTTGAGGGTTTTGGTTCAGTTTAAATTATTTGATATATTTCGCATTTAAACACAGTGTACGATCTGAAGTTGTTAGATGCCAAAGGCTGCATGGCTCTCTCTGACCTCAAATATCTAACCACTCCTGTTTTTATGGTTCCTCTTGCTGTGCTCTGGAAAAGACCTTTTGAAGCTGGCCTGAATTCATTGTTTCTTTGAGGACACATTGAAGAAGTTAAGCTAACAACAGGCATTGCTAGTGTCAGCGTGGGCTTTAGAAATTCTACAGGACAATGCCGATGATAATGCCATTCAGTAGATACTGTGCAGTGTTAGAGGTCCTAACTGGAGTACTAACACACAGTGAAATGTGGATTGCTGTGTTGAGTTACCTTGATCAGAATTTCTTCACAGTTAGGTTGTTATCTGAGCAGCAGTGTGAAATCATAAGGTGATTTTTTTTCTGGGGGAGGGGGAGGGAGGGAGGTGGAAAGAGCAGTGGCAGGGGAAGAGATGAACCTTAGAAAACTGCCACCAAATGCATGCTGTCAGGTTTCTGTGTCTTGTTGCTGACTTTTGCCTTTGTTTATTGTTGAACACCTTTTTTCCATTTATATAAAAGTATGGCCTTGTGCATTAACATTTACTGTGGTATTTACCTTGATTCTTGGTTAAGTGTGTATTTAAATGTAGGAGTGTATACTCCCCACCCCTGTATATGTATTTTTGCATACACATATAAGTTGAAACAAGGAAGCAGTAAGTGATGATGAGAAATCTCAGTTCCTTGGGAAGAAAATGAAACCTGTAATAGCTAACTAGTCAGACTGTCCAAGACAAGATTGGAAGTCTGATATAGAAATAGTTTAGGGGATTTGGAGAATGTTAATGCTTCAGCACAGTTGGGCTGGATCTATCTTGGCCACTTGAAATGTCATTTAGTTGTACCAGGTTTTACTATTTTTTTTATTCACATCTGCATGGAAAGCCTCTGAAGACTAAACAATGCTCGTCGAAGTACTTCAGTAGATTCTTGTGTTTTAAAACAAGGACTGGAGTTTCCCCCTCCAAGTGTGGCATGCTAATTTGGTTTTTTTTTTTTCCACATTAAGGAGTGAGCATTCTGAAGGGGGAAATACTGGGAACTGGGAAAAAATTAGTTTGATGATTCATGTGTCAAAATGGTGTGTTTGCTGCCAGTGAGCCTTTCAAAACTCTATCTGCTGGCTCTCCATGGCACTTGTGCTGTTAAGTTGCTAACCCTGTGTTAAAGCATCATGGTGGAGTTGTTTAGAAATCTGTACAATTATGCCTGAAATGGTATGCTTGTAAAATGTTAAGTACCTTAATATTGTTTCACTAATGAAATTTTGCTCGTGCTACTTAATCCATAGCTGTTGCAGCTGTGGATTAAGCAGTCATAAGAAGAAGCAGTACAACAATGTAATAGTGATGTTCTTGAACATCTCTTTGTTAGAATTGGCATAAAAACAAGGTTTTACCTAATGAAGCATAACGTACTTCCTCAGTTGGTTAGCTTCAAAATCTTAACACATTGTTTTTCTTCTAATGTAGATGCTTAGCTTTATGGGATAACATGTGTTGAAAAGATGGATGCCAGCTAACAGTTCTGGATGACAATTTTCTGCTCAGAATGTCATGTTACATTACTATAAGCTCTTGCTGCCTGCTAGCATCCCTGGCCACTAAGTAACTTTTTGCATCTCCGATACCAAGCTATTGCTATTGCCAGCTATCTTGACATTTACATGATGTAATATTATTTGCCTTCAGGAATCAAAGGACAGTTGTTTACGCATGCAAGAAGGAACTGCTTCTATCGGAATTTGATTTAACCTGCTTTGTCTTGGTGCAGCCAGAAGCTTCCAAAATGATTGTGCCATGGCTATTGGGAGGAAGGACTTTAAAGCCTATGCTTTTTTTTTTTTTTTAAATGAAATGAAAAATGTCATCTAATTTCAATAATTTAGGGATCTTTAGGGAACATTCTTTCACAAGATTTTAACCACTAGTCCTACTTTTTTCCAAAGTATTTTTCTTCAAGCTTCCTAGAAAATGTTAAGTAGGGTCTTTTACTCATAAGCTCACCAATGATCTGTTTCCTTTTTGTTGTTTCACAAACTCTGAAGATAGAATTGAGAACAGCTATTAGTACAATGTTCTACGATGAAATAATAGTGTAACGTATATCTCTTAAGAATGTTGTAGTGTATCAACAGACAGTTACTTCAGATAATCAATTCTGGGTCTCATTAGACATCAGCTAAGTATGGCTCCATAGCCTCCGTATGTGCAACACAGGCCTTCCAGTTCACCTGTTTAGGTGAAGGTGTTGTTTAGTTATCCTGTCAGAACTTGTATGTTAATGATAGTAAAAGTTGATTTTTATTTTTTTCTCCCCCTCTTTTTTAAAAACAGCTTCTTAGTGACTATAAGTGATGTTGGTTATGTCCTATGTAGTAGTTGGATCTGTAGCTCAAGAGCTAAACCAGCAGGTAACCTATCACTCTCAGATCTTTCTGTCTGAAAGCTGAAGAGGGGTTAAGATTTTTGTTGTGCAGGGATTGGAAGGAAAAGAATTTGATTCAATTTATCTGAAAGTCAGTGCTTGGCAAAGGGAATGACTGTCCCCAGATCATGTAGTGGAGAGATGTTTTCTGTCTACCGAGTAGGATTCTTACTGACTTGTACTTTGTGTGAGCTGAAGTTATGTTGCTCATGGCTCAAGGGCTTCACTGACAGCGATGAGGAGTGCGCATAGATGTTAGTACAGCTTAGATCCAAATGAAATCACCTTTGTTTGAGGCTTTCAGATGGCTTAATCATTGCTTTCTAAGGTGGTTGGATGGGATGTCTCGGTCTTTCTTGGTGTCATGGGCAATGCATCAGCTGGTTATTTTAGGAGTGTTGCAAGATGTGTATGGAAATGTCCTTGTAATAGTGTGCTTCTCTAGGTATTATGCAAAGCTTCAAGTTACTGCTTTAAATGAGGGGTGAGAGTTAAGTGCTATTCTCACTGAAAAACAGTTAATGCAGCATTTTACTTCCGTTTGATTTGTAACAGTAATACCACCTGGGCTAGATAAAACTGGTAGCCTTTGTAAAGCTAATGTGGGTTTGGGAGGTTTTGTTGGTTCCTCCTTTCTTCCTTTAAGGAGCAGTAGATGCTAACTGCTTCATGCCTTCCTAGTGCACAAGAGGATCTTGCTCTGTAAAAATAAGCCCCAGATGGAAGAAGCTGTAAAACTTGGGTTTTTTTTCTCCAGGTGCAGTTGAACGTATGTGGAATCTAAATGCTTGAGTCAAAAATAAGTGTTTATGGGTTAGCTACCATGTTTTTCTTCCCTTTTGCCAAAGCTTAGAACTTTTCTTGACTGATTGTCTTTGCCAAATGTTTAACAGTGTTATCCCCACAGGATGGGCTGATGGAGGTCACAGAAAACAAATAGCCTGTGTAACTTGCAACTGAAGAAAAAGTCTGTAACAGTGATTTTTCTTTTAATAAATCCTAATTTACTATAAGGACAATTCAGGAAAATTACTGTGGGGGGGGGCTGTGTCTGCATCAGTGTTCACACCACGTTTTGTGAGCTTGAAACTTAAGAACAGTGTGAGAGATTCTTCAAAACAGATGTGTGGATATTAAATACCAAGGCATCAGAAAACCACTTACTTCATTATATTTGGTAAGAGAAGATGGGTATTTAGGTTTTTAAGTAAGCTGTTGAAGATGTCCCTCCTCTTCCTTCTACCCTTTAAATTTTTGCCATGCAAACAGAGTGGTACAAGATATCCAAACTTTGAAGCATCACGACAAAGAAAAACTTTCTACTTTTCAAGGAGAGATGGGGGTTTTAAAAGCCCCAAAACATCTTATGTGAAGTCACTATTGTTCCTCTTCACTTACTGAAAAGTTATCAACAAATGAACCAGGCTTTCCTGTGACATATACTGTATGGCCTTACTGGTTTTCAAACTGCAGTATTTGCTAAGTTGTTTCTATTTCAGTGTCTGTCCTTGTTCTTCTTTCAAATTGTTGAATGTGGAAATCTATGTAAATCAAACAGATAAAAATGACTGCGTAATTGATTAATCTTTAAACATTTCTGGGTTTTTTTCCAGATAACATCTCTGAGCATTTATGTAACATAAAATTTCATAAAAATACATTAATCTTATTGACATTTATGTAGGAAAAGAGATTTTCACCACACGGTTTTGTGTTACTGTGTGCTTAATTGCTTTGTAACGTGTAGCAGTAAGATAGATATGTTGATAATATTTTCTAAAGAGAGAATTTTTGCCTGTTAATGTAGCCTCACTAAAAAAGCAAAAATCAATGGCTAGTAAAAAAAATTAAGGAAATCTTACTAAACTTTTTAATGATTTTTTTTTTTTTTATAAGGGAGGTGCCTAATCAGATATAAGTTTAATCTAACATACAACTAGTTTTGGAACATGATAATTCCTTTTCGTGCCTTTAATCTAACTTTGCATTTTAGAGGCTAGAGTGATACTCATTCAACAAAAAATGTGTAAGTAAAGGCTTCAAGGTGCTAAAGTTCATAGGAATGCATTCCTAATAGAAAACACTTGATGCTTTTGTTGGACATTTGATGTTTATTAGGAAATAAGATAGTATCTTCTTCCTCTTTTTCAAGGAAAGCAAGAATTATGTTGCCTGGATGACATTTTTAGTAGTATAATTTACTACTGTCATGACAGTGTAGGCTGACTGAAGCTTTTTTCCCTCGATAAAGATTTTAATCTTGTATCAATTTCATCTTCAGTCAACATAAAAATGGTAGTGTAGTAAGCCAAATGGATGCTTAGATATGGATAATGTTTACCTGACGTATAGGGGAAGATTAAGGATTATTAAGCGGTGAGTGTAAGATAGAAAGCTTCATCTTCACAGTGTATAAGTGCCAATAAAAGTACTCCAAATGTATGGTCGAAAACCTTCAAAATATGTTGCATTTTCTTCTGGCAGTTGCTTCTTAAAGAGCATAATCAACAAAGCAATGGAATTATAGTACTTGAAATCAACTTTAATTTCAAAATGCTGGTTGATATTGTATTTCTGAATTTAAAAAATGCTTTTGGATGACTCAAGTGTTTTAATATTTCTAAAAGATAGTAGTATAGTGCTTTTATCCTTTGGAATAATGTTGCGTACCTTAGAAGACCTTTTTGCAAGTCACCTTTATGGTTCTTGCCATTTTCTTTAGACTATTCTTGGGGCTCAGGTTTGTTTATTTAAAAACAGCAAAAGTTTCTGTTATCTTGAGTTGCGGAGAGAATTGTGTGGTCTATGAGATTTAGTTAGTTTGTCCGAAGGCTTATCTGAGTGTTTGCTCATGTGTTAATAAAATGATATAATAGCTTGACTGATTTGATTACCTCCTAATTCAGTAGTTATGTGCTTAGATCAGAGCCCCAAGCTTGCTGTCAGAAAACACTGGGTGAGTGCCAGCACATGTGGAGGAAGTGGTGTGCTTCCATTTGCCGCTTTCACATTGTCCTGTCACGCACATCCCTTCACTCCTTTTCTCTGAAAACTCACCCTCATCTTCCTTAATCCCAACCAGCGACAGTGGTACTGCCCTGCTTTGGTAGGAGGTATGCCCTTGTGCTGGCCCATATCTTGGAAACACCTCTGCAATGCAACGAGGTTACTGCCTGCGTTGGTGTGGTGCCCTAAACTCCAGGATGGTTACCTCAGCTTCTAGTCATCAGCTCTGGTGGAGACTATACAAGGGCAACTGCTGTCTAAACTGGTCATAGCTAACAGTCTAGAGATGTATGTTTGCCCCTTACATAAGCATCTCAGACAGAAATGCTCCAAACACGTTGGTTTATTTTTACGATATTACTGTTAATTTTTGCTATTCACCGACTGCTTGTGATACCTCCTCTGGGTGTACTGTTGTAAAACTAACATTGAAGTGTGATCAAGGTTAAAAATGAATCATTTCAGTCTGCATACACGATGAATAGTTACTTTAGAGTTTTTACTCTTCAGTTTCTTCCCATTTTTCTTGTTAAATGAAGGACATTTTGCTTTAGAAAGCATATTAAGACACTGGCAAAGCCACAGTTGCTGTAATGAGCATTTAGTTGCAGAAAGTAATTGGGCTTACTCATGCTGGAACAGTAGCATCGGTGACATAGGTAGAGGTCATTGCTACAGATTTGCTTTCAGTTTATCCCATAGTCTATAAAGAAAATGCATATTTCTAAAGTGGGCTTTTCAGATGGTGGATAGTTTTTCCAACACAGTTGCTGACTTAAAAAAGTAACAATTGCTTAAGAAAAATGTAATCTGCTTTGGAGAAATGTGTTCTTCCCTTTTTTTTCCCATTCTTGAATTTTGACTCACTTTTGGTTTTGTGGTCTTATGATTGACTATGACTCTTGGACTTTTGCCTATTTTCAGGTGATCTTTTTGGTGTTTTTCCCCATCCAGCTTCTCACAGGCCCTGGTCTGCTTAGCTTCCAAGTTTAGAGGAGATCAGGTGCTTTCAGCCTAGTGTAAAAAAATGCATAAAATAGAGTACTGTTTTGTACCGACTTGATATTTCAGAGGAGGAAATGAATATTATTGAGGAAGGCAATATTTACTTTTAATTTTTTTCTCCCTGAATAGGAGAATTGTTGAGTTACTGAGTTCGTGCGTTTGTTGTGAGAGAAGTACGGGGGGCTGGATATAGATAAAAACTTGCAAATATGTGCATTCATATATGTGCTGCACACTTAAGCTTAAGAAATTATTTCAGCAGTATCTAAAAGCTTTTTCAGATAAACATCACCTTTGCCAGAATTAACTGTGAATTCTTGTTTCTCTTTGCCCATCTTTTTTATTTGTATTTTTTAACAAGACTGAATTGATTATGGTACTAATTATACTTATATCTTCAAAATTGGATTTGTTATCAATAGATGCAGTCATTGTGATTCATAGTTTTTTAGACAATTAATTGAGATTGTGTGTGTGGAGGGAAACAAATTAATCTGTTGTCTCCATAATTCTCTGTACTTAATTAAATCAAATAAATCAGTTTTCCTTCTTTTCAAATGCATACGCTAGTTCCTTGAACTAGCATCTGCTAACTTGTTTTAGTCATTGAAGATACTGTCTGAAGTGTACATGTGGTTTGGCAAAGCTTAATATGTATAGAAAACCCAGAATTTTCTGTGCTGCTAAAATGTACCATGTAGTGCATAGCACTTGTTCAGTACGCATGCTACCACATGGTAGCACTTTAAAAGAGACAAATTATTGCCTTAAAAGTACTATTCACATTAGTAGTGGTGCTGTAAAAGGAATGTTTTAGCTGTTTTTCAATATAGTGTAATCAGAGTAAACAAATTTTACCATGTTTATGTTGCCATTTAAATTCAGAGAAGTGTTAGCTCAGAGGCTGAATGGTGTTTCTTCTGATGGACTTTTGTGTCCTTTGGAAAGTGTGGCCAGTTTTGAGTAAATTTGAGTCAGTGACAAACTGAAGTCTTTGTTCATTTTCCTTCTGTGAGGGAGAAATAGTCATCCTTAGATATTCCAGAGAGTCTTTTTGAGGAAGGCTATTGTGGGTGAGGGAGTTGTAAAGGCCTGATGTGTTCTTGAAGGAGTGCTTGCCCTCATGAAAGCATGTTTCTGCTGTTGCTGCTGCTATTTGAGTTCATATTTAAGGATAACTTTGTGAATGTGAATGAAGACAGAACTTATTTGTGAAATCCAGACTGAAGGCTCTGCAGGTGTTAGTGGTTCATAGCACAGCATTGGTTGTCACCTCCTTTGGTAGCACTGCATGTGTTCAGCATACACCGCAGTTAGCATACACCAGTCTGTGACCCATGATTCTCGGTGCAGTGTTCTTCTGCTTTGATGGGACTTGGCTTTTTAGGAAATGTGTTGGTTACTGCTTTTAAAACTGATTTACTTAAGGCATTTCAACTGAAATTCTGTTTTGGAAATTAAGACCTTGAGCATCTGAGGTACCATCAAATATATTGCTTCCAGGCCACTTTTGGTCAGAATCTCATACATCATACTATTTACCAGCAGTCTGAATGTGGCCAGGCCGAAATGCATCCCAATGTGATGGTAATGATAACTGCGTAAGGACTAGATTTAGGCAACACTTAAAATTAATGTGGGGCCTTCTGAGAGCTGGATTTCAATGACTTCCTTATAAAGAAATAAAACCAATACTGTTTTAGTGAGAAACTTGTGTCATGAATTAGATTGCCACAAGAACACTTGTTTTGGAAAAATATTAGAAATAAGTTGTTATTTAAAGAGTAATCTGAATTTGCCAATATTTCACAAATTCTAGTGTCTTAATTTTGTTTGCATTTTAAAATCGTCATATGGACCTTTTTTCCTTTTTTTTTTTTTTTTTTTTCAATGCTTGTTGGTTTGACCTATTCTTAAAACAGGTTTTCAAATAGTGAAGTTATTGACTGAGAATATTTTAAGGTATTTAGAGAATGTGGATAAGTTGTCCCAGTGCAGAATGGGTTATCACCTTGGTATTCAGTTCTTAGCCTTGTCTCTGATATACTGCATAGATTTGAGTATGTCATTTTCTTATTGGTAAAGTAGGATATACATTTCCTATATGCTAAAGCCTAGATAATCTCTCTAATGTTGGCAGAACTTTTTAGAAAAGGAAAAAGTGTTTATATTATTTTAGTATTTTCTTTAATCTTTTTCAAGTTTGTTAAAAGGTAATTGAATTCAGGGGAAAAAATATACCGACCAAACTACTGCAATAGGGTTTACTGTTTTTAGTCAAGGGATTTTGCTAGTGCAAATTCACACAAGTCAGTCATATTCAAGCAAAACAACCATACTGTATAGCTTTGCACTTCTTCTACTTTAAACAAGTTATAGTAATGCTTTTCAGCTGCATTAATTCCTCCCCTCCATTTGTTTGTAAACTAACCTTTTGGAGAAACAAGGATTTTTCAAAATAATACCAAAAGAGAAAATCTCTTGATTAAAACCCAAAATCCATCCTGGACATATGCTCCAGAGATACACCATAGCTGAGGAGACAGAAGTTGTGCATTCTCAATGTGACAAGCAGGCTGAGAATTGCAAGAATGTCTGTTGACTTCCTTCATCGTAAGGACACTGTCAACAAATTTGCTTCAAAATGTTTAAATGCTGGGGAAAGAAGGGGAAAAGCATCTTGGTCTGGCTGTTCCCCGTACCTCACCTTGTTCACCCCCAGTTCTGGGCACTCTCAGACTTAGTGTCACTTTTTAGTGGCACCTTTGTGGTGTGGCTTGAGAAAGACTGACTTGAAACAGCGAACTCCTCATTAGAAGGAAGTGCATGACTATCCTAAATCTTAGCAGACTGCAGACTGTGTAGAAGAAAACTCTTGCCTACTCTGTGCTAAACTTCTAGGTAAAAAGATGATGCTCTGTAGATGGGGCAAAAGGTGTAAAGAAACAGTGGTAACAACATCAACAAAAGCAACTTGAGACCTGTTACGTATTTCTGCAAGTTGGTAACTTGTTGGAGCTATCTACCTACTAATACATGTTATAAAATGTATATGTTTGGTTAAAAGAGTTTCCATTTCTTCCTGATGGGGACTGCATCATGTTTTAATTTCAGCAGTTGTTTTCCCAAGGCAGAGATGTTAACTATTGATGCTTTATTGGTTCTTTGAGATTTTTACACTATTGCCTTTATTATCATCTAACTGCTAACAGTCATGAGAAGAGGAGAACTGCTGACTTGAAATCTGGATGGCTTTCAGTGAGTCCCTTTTCTTCTAGATGATATCACTTACACATGTTTAATTACATATATTGCTGTTTGTACCACGTTTAAGAAAAGAAATTGTACTGGAACTTGATTAACACTTCAGATGAACACTTTTAAGAGCATAATATCCCTTTATTCAAATTTGTCAAAGATCTGAATGTTTTCTTAGGGTATTCACTCTCTTTAACGTTACATCTCTTAAGTGAGAAGTTATTTAAATGGGTCAACTACATAATTTACCTTACCACCACACTTCGACAGTGTTCTCCATTACAAGAGGATTCTCACTGCAAGGAGTAGTCTCTCTCAGCTATCTAAAAAGCCACATTTAACTTCATTCTCAAAAAACTGTTTTATCTCTTTCATCTGCTTTTGAAAATCCCTTTCTAGTTTTTCCTTTTCATGACTTCATTTGGCTGGAAAGGATCTAGCCATAATTTTGTGTTCTAGCATGTTGCAGCACATCATGTCAAAAGCAAGTCTTACTTGCTTTCCACACAGATAAATATTTGAAAAGCTGCTTTTAGCCAAAATAGTTGATTCTAGCTGCATTTAATAACTGGATTATATACTTTTTCAGTTCCAGATTGTGGTCACAGCAATTTTGTTTGTTCCGGTGGAGGTCTGAGTTCTTTAAGTTTCTAAATTTTACAATTAAAACTTAACATCTTCCCCTGAAAGAAAAACCAAACCAATGAAACCTTCAAGTCTAAGGACTGAGCTTCTTTGACAAGCTAGGTCTTAGCTTTGCTTTTGTGAGAAATGTTGAGATGCTACCTGCTGAAGCATCAGGGCTGCTCGAAGCTGCATGCTATTTCTGGAAGTTTTGGTCTGGCAAGGCAGAAGGTTTTCATACCGACGTCAAAACAGCTATTTGATCAGTTCTGCTGTATGTCCTGAAGAATGTAGTGGCACCTTGAGTTTTGCCTTAGAGACAGATGGTACAGGGTGTTTCTTTGCTTGCAGTGTGTTATGGGATTCTGGACTGTAGCCTGTATGGTTTTGCTGTATTGTCTTTGAGGTCCTCTATTATCATGGTGTCCTACATGAAACACAAATTGCAAGTCATTTCTATTGAGATATTATGAAATAGAATGCAAGCACGAACACATGCTGATGGAAAAAAGTCTGCAAGGGTTCACATAAGTGTACATAGATTACTTTGAAAATACAGTCAGTAAGATATGGCAATTAAATGAAAGGGGCCAGCAGACTGCAGAATGTAGTTTGTACTGTAAGGGTGATAAGTTGGAATAATATTTGTCCAGTCTTGAAAAATGTCTCCTTGTATCTTTAAAGACTACAGTTAGATTTTTTTTTTTTCTCTTGAAAGAATATGAAATTGGGTCTGAAAAGATAGACCCTTCTATCCTCTAATCTAGGTTGCTTTCTTTCGTAATAAGTATCATATTTTCATCTCTGCAAGGAGAACCCTTGAAATTAAGAAAAATTAATGCATAGCAGAGGGTTGGTTTTTACCTTTGTAAATTTTACAGCTGCAGGCAAAAACGTAAGGATTATGTAGTGTTGTTGCATCTGATTTCCTATCAGTTGGCTGTGAGTATTAGTTATCTGATAATCATACTGAAAACTGTTTCCTGAAATTTAACCAGCAGGCACAGTGTCTGTCTGTTTAAGAGGTCTCGTAAGTGATAAGGTGTGTTGATCTGCTCGATGGGATTCTGTTAAACATTCCTGAATAGAGGATTCTGTTCCAACAAAGCAATCTGACTGAAGCATTTAGTAGAAACAGAATTTATGTGTTTGTACAATGAAACATTACAGCTGTTGGTGTAAAAACATTCTCTACTAAGGTAACTTACTTTGTAGAAATATGTGTGTATATTATGCATAATATATACATACATGCATATTTATATGTGTTAGATACATTTATGTACCTCTAAAAAGAAGAAACAGTCTTGAAAAATTAAAGATAAAGTCAATCAAAACTATCTGACAGCTATAGATGGTCCCCCAAATTCTTAATACTGAAAATGTAGATGTTTGTTCTGAAAAAGACTTAAGTAGTTTAATGAATGTATGAAATAGAAGATACATAATTCTACTTTTGATTCTAAAAGTTATCTAATACTGGACAGTATTACAAGTTAAATCACTATTATTTCTTTGTTACTAAATGGTAAAATGTTACTGCTTAATAAAACCCAGTATCAGAATTTTAGTTTAATGAATGAGCAAGGTAATACACACTGTAAGTGATGTGTAACACTGTGTTGACCACTTCAGCAATTAGCTGCAACTGAAAAAAGTCTGCTTGCCCTGGCTAGTCATCCTATCATTCTCTGAGGAAGCTCTGGATTTTAATAAAGACAGTCCAGCAGTGAATAAACAAAGTTCTATCCATTTGCAAAACTGAAAATAAAATGTACTCATTTAATATCAAACTCTCTCTTGAAATAGTACAGTTGTGTGTAAGCTAACTTTTTAAATGTCTTTTTATTTGATCTAGTTCAATACCAGATGGAAATGATGCGAAGCCTTCGCCACGTAAACATTGATCATCTTCACGTTGGCTGGTATCAGTCCACATACTATGGCTCTTTTGTCACTCGTGCCCTCCTGGACTCCCAGTTCAGTTACCAGCACGCAATTGAGGAGTCTGTAGTTCTCATTTACGGTTAGTATGAGGTTTCCTTTATTATTCTTTTCCCCTCTTAATATTATTACTACTATTTTTGTATTCTGTCTTTTGCCTGTAAGAGTAGCCTGGCAGGCCTTTTCGAGTAAATACC
This sequence comes from Urocolius indicus, assembly GCA_013401255.1. Taxonomy (NCBI): domain Eukaryota; kingdom Metazoa; phylum Chordata; class Aves; order Coliiformes; family Coliidae; genus Urocolius; species Urocolius indicus. The sequence continues at coordinate 129,702 of WBNH01002949.1, read as the reverse complement.
AACCCTGTGTCTACGGCAGCCTCAGCAGCAGCTAAGTCTAGACAGGGTTTCCTTCTTTCTGTTTATTTTTCTTGCTATCAGAGCCCTGATGTGTACGTTTTGGAATGCTGGAGTAGCTGCTTCATTTTTATTCCTTCATCTCCCCTCCCTCGTCGAAGGGGCTGGTGGAACCCGACCAGATGTCTAACAAACCCCGCTTGCTAGCGTGTCTGGCTCTGTACGTGACTGACCAATCATCGCACGAATTGCCAAGTTTTTTTTTTATACCTCTGACAGAAGCATACAAAACCTGGACTGTTTCTTAGCACAAAGATTTTTTTCTTTTCTGCCTATTTAATGGTGTTTCCTCAAGCTCTCCAGACCAGATGTTCTGTGCTGTATCAGAACCGTAGGCAATTTAACAGCTTTATAGCCTCCCCCTCCCCAAACACTCACAGTTTGCCATATCTGGCAGACTTGCATATAGTTTCCAGCTGAGAAGTAAATGTAACGTCCTGAGTATCTGTCAGAAAAAATACTAATGAATACGATCAATCTTATGAGCTGCCCCAAAATTGTTTCAGTATGTTAACAATTGGATTACAGTAAAGAACAAGTTGTTAAAGTATACTTATATTGGCTGGAAACATTGCATCATCAGACCTTGATGTATTTTCCACTTGTTTCATTCTATTTTGGTTTTCACTTTATCACCGATTGCTAAAAGTTTTACTGTGTTAAGTTTCAGACAACATGAATGTTAACACAGCTTTTATTCTCATGTTGGCATGCTTCAACCCTTATCATGCTGCAAGTGTTAAGCTTCTTTGTCCTAGGAATGTAGCAGTTTGTTTAGAAAATTCCCCCCTCAATTCGGTAGAGTATGTCAAGGCAAAACTAATTTAGGAGTTACTTACATACAAGTTATATTCTTATACATGAAGCAGCAGGGCAACTTGATCTGAATTAGCTTATTGCTACTCTAAAATGCCATGTTTTAGAAAAATAAAATGTATTTTAATGAATATTTTCATTTACTGCATGACTGAAGGGAAAAATCTTTATTGAAATGAGGTGGCTTTTAAGTGAGTTGTGTGGATAGTTTACCTGGAAGGAAAAAAAGTGAATTAGACCTTTAATGGGAAAATAATGGTGTGAGTAGAATGAGTTTAGATCTCCCATGTTCTCCAAGACAAGCTCCTTAGTTAGCTGCCCTGCATATGGTTGGATATATGTTACATTTCAGTTCCCTAGGTGTATTTTTGCTATAATTTCTTGTCTATGTTGGTTGTCTCATTTCTTTTTATTAGGACTACTTAGTTATTTTCCTCCTCTGGTTCATGTCATTCAGATTTTTGTTTTTAAAAAAGCAATCTGGGGTTAGTAATAATATACTTCCTCCATTTTTAATTATAGATCCCATTAAGACTGCCCAAGGATCTTTGTCACTAAAGGCATATAGACTGACTCCCAAACTGATGGAAGTTTGCAAAGAAAAAGACTTCTCTCCAGAAGCGTAAGTAGCTTAATATTTTCTCATAGATTTTGCTAGATTGTTTGAGAGGCAGAAGGGTACATGGAATGATGAAATACTGTATTTTTAAATCTCCATGTAATAGTATGTGTTGGGAAAACAGGATATCTGTGGGTAGCAAAAGATGTGCACTGACACAGTGGGCTGAGAAAGCATGAGATTGCTGTCTTTAGGCATCTGAATAATGGTTGAAGTGATGGAACTTGAACTGATTCTGGAGATGATCAGCAGGCTGACTGTAAGGACTGTGATGGAGGTAGCCATATCTGGCAGCAGAGTAAAAAATATAAAGAAAGAAATGCAGAAGAGGAAATAGCTGGTCTGTCTTTAAACTTTTTTCTTTTTCCAGAAGGAAAATCGAACAGGTATCCTGGAATAACTGTTCTTCTGTATTTATTCCAAATTAACTGCCCCGTATGGACACATCTTCTGGAGTGAAGTTGGATAATTACTCTGTTTCGAAAGATTAGCTGCTTGTAATAGATGGAGGTCACAGCTGTCATCTTTTTTCCTTAAACAGCTTGAGTTACATGGCAAAAGCACAAGCACTTGTTAAATTTTCTTCATTGAGGAAGCATGGGATAGTTTCATTGCTTGGTGTCTAAATATAACATTTCCATGATGAGCAAACAAATCTGTGCTTAGTCAAAATAAAAAAAAAAAAAGGGAGGGAGATGGAAGCAAAAAGCAAAAGATTTTATTCCAAATTCCAATATGCATGTACAGAAATTAAGGATATATTTCCTTGGAAACTTACAGATTGTGCTTTTATTTCCAGATTGTATGAAAGGTGTTACTGTCTAGTATAAAGCAGTAATGATAGTTTTAATATGTATATTGTTAAAAAACCAAAACAAAACAACCAAAACACACTGGAAATTCGATATCCACCATGGCATTTAATTATTACAAAACACACACTATTTTGTCAGTCTAATATTTTGGTCAGTAAAAGTTTTCATTATTCAGCTATTGGGGAAATTGTTTTTTATTGTACTAGTTATAATTTTAAAAGGTATTTCAGTGTCATGTACTAACTGTACACTTCTGTTTAAGAAACTCTGATTGCAGGGAAATCAGTAAAATATTTTGGAAAGGGCAGAGTTAATCTTGTCAGTACAGACTTTTGCTGGAGGCTTTTTCATGTAAGTAATGTATTAGCAAGCAAAGCAGCTGCTTGATTTCTGAGAGTTTTCTTAGAGCAGCTTTACCTAGTCTTTGTGAAGGTGAGGCTTTTGCCATGCAAATGCTCTCTTACCAAAACCTGACTCTTGTTTGATTGTGGAACTATGAAAATCGAGGAGTTTCATGAACTTGCCAATTGTTGGAGCAACAACTCAACAAAAAGAACTAGAGAGTAACTGGTTGTATTAATAAATATTTTAAAACCTTTTTTCACAGCCTGAAAAAAGCAAATATTGCTTATGAAAACATGTTTGAAGAAGTGCCCATTGTAATTAAGAATTCATACCTGATCAATGTGATGTTGTGGGAACTGGAAAAGAAATCCGCGGTAGCCGATAGACATGAATTGCTCAGTCTGGCTAGCAGGTAAGTACTTGTTAAAATAATGGATGTATTTTTATTCGCTTTCCCAAACCACAGTTTAACACCTTGGGTGAAATCCCAGTCTCATTACAGCCCATGGAAGTTTTGCCTTGACTTTTAATGGGGTTGAGACTTTACCCTTCATGTTTTTTTGATGAAGGAAAAACTGCATGTTTAAACTGTAGCATTAGATTCAAGGACTAAATTCAGTCTGTGATCCACGTACTCCTGTACTGCTGAAGTTGTGATCTTTTCAGTGGTACATATTTCTTCTAGAAAATACTGATATTCAGAAAATTCAGGCAAATAAATCTAGAAATAAAAGTTGGTTTTGTTAAGTAAGTAATTCTATAAATTAATAGAAAATAAATCCCATTTGTTCTACTTGGCATTTGAAAGGAAAATAGTAAAGTCTGTATCCGAGGTATGACCTCCAGCAGTGTGATCAGAAATTTAGTAGTGCTTAAATCTTACACAACACAGTACACTTGATTGAATGATTATTGAGCTGACCAAAATAATCAGATGCTGCATCATTTTGTGTATCTTGTTGCATGTAGAAACTAGGATGTAACCACTAATAGATTTTGGGGTGTAACTGTTTTTGTGCCCACGTACGGTCTGACAAGATTCTGATCCCCTCTGACTCTTGACAGCCAAGTCAGATGAATATTAGTGGCCTCCTTTCTTTTTCCTTATATGGATATAGTGAGAGGCCTGATAGCTTTTAGTGAAATCATTCAAGAGAGAACAGGTACAAACTTTGCCAGAGAAGTTACTAATGTCACAAGAGATTCTTAGTAATTTTGTCAAGTTGTGCCTTTGAACCTTGGAATTAATGAAGTGAAGATTTTTTTTTTTTGCCAAGATGTTCAGTGTGCTTGACTTAGCAGACTCTTTTTCCTTGGTCACAAAGCTTTTCCCATCTCAGGAGAGGATGGATGCTGAATGTAGATGATAGTGATTCCCCATGAGCTTCCACTGCTTCACTGTGAAGAAGAGGACTGTTCTGAGGACACAGCAGCTTTCTGAGTGACCTGACAGCATTGCCCTTGATTGTTTCTATGGGTTTGCTCCTGTAAAACAGTTAGGGATTATTAAGCATCTGTGATCCTAACACAGGTTGCTGCTGTCCCACAATAGGATCCTGGAAGTGGAAATGAATTTGAACAGATCACAAACCACAGTTGATTTTTTTTTCATCAGCTTTAAATCTTACAGAGTAACTGTTCTGTACCACTGCCTTGACTCAAGATAAGTGATAGTAAGTGTAGACATTAATTTCCTTTCTGGAATGACAGTGTTAATAACTTGGTGTGAGACAGGCTTTTATGTTGTTCATCATACTAGTAAGTGAACAAGAAAATCATGAGCCCAAAAGAAAAAGGAAACATCATCATTTGTGGTTAGGAATCCTTCACAAGAAGGGGGAAAAAAAGGATGACTGTTTTCTTAGAGAATCAAAGTCTATTTTCAGTGGATATCTTCTTGATGACACAGGCAGAACTGGATTCTTGATAAACCTAGTTAAAAGTACCTTTTCAGTGAAGTGTGTTTCTTTGAATTTACTCAGTTACTATCTTATATACTGGCAGCAATTTCTTGAGCTTATTGAAGTCTAGATTTTCCCACTAATAGGAACTTACTTAAACAGATTCATAGATTTTTGAGATATTTCTGAATTCTGAATTCTGAATCCTGAACTAACCTTCCTGGCATCATTCTGCTGTCTCACCTGGTCTAGTTGAGGAAATGAAGGTGCTTAGTTTTGGAAATGACCACAGTGGGTTTATTTGAAGGTTTTTCTATGTGTATCTTAAAAAGATATTTGATAGTTGCTTTTAGTTACTGGGCAGGTTACATTCAGTGATATCTTACGTTGATACAACTCAGCAGGCAGATAGCAAGTTAAAACTTTTAAATTCAAGATAGGGTGACTTACACTGCCTGCTGAAATATTTAACTAGTTTTTACTTGAATTCAGCTACGAAGATTTCTCTATCAAAGAATACATTGCCTGAAGTAGGGGAGTTCAAACCTTCAGTATTCTGGAATTTTATTTTCACTTTGCATTTCCTTGTTTTTGTCTTTTGAATAGTCGTGGCTGAACATTTCAGAAATCAACTTTTAATTTAGGTGCATATCCTCCTCACTTAACTTTCCTGCTGTGGAATTAGTTGACGATAACTCTTCAAGGCTTTTTTCTTTTTTTTTAGGATTTGAGGCACATTGGGGTTTTATTTTGGGCATTTGAGAGCATTCTTGAACCTTTTTTAATCTTCTGAAGCAATTGTTTTGGCAATGAACTGAATTTACCTGTAGTTGTTCTTCTCTGGAGAGTTTGTTTCATCAAGATTCTCACATGTTCAGCCACCCACCTTGTCTGAGTTTTTGAAGCTTTACCTATTTGAGGTGCTTTGTCTGCACCTTAATATCTTTCTCCTTTTGAAGTACATTTGTGATAATTATATAGTTTACTTTTTGGGGCATAAATTTGTGTTTTTCTTGTGAAATCCGAATTGACTGCAGTATTCTAAGGAAAGAAGTTGAAGGCAGAACAGCAGAAGGCTTAGCAAGTAATAGCAAGTAAAGGCCTTTTGCTCAAACAGTTATCCTCCTGCTACCCTAAAGGACCAAAATGTCTTGAAGACCTTGGAGTACTGCCAGTCTTTTGATAGAGACTCAAGAATTAAAATCCTGTCAGATAATGTTCCAGATCTTCAGAGAAATAATTATAACCAACTTTCCCATTCTCATCCATCTCTTCCCTGTTCTATTGATGATCTAGTTTAAATTAGAAAAAGCTTTTTTGTGGTCTAGCTTCATAATAGGGTTGTTCTATAATATCTCAATTTGTCTCAAGCAATTTTTCTAATAGTGTGCGTCAGTAGAAGCAAACATATGCTGAACATTTACTGCAGTAACATCTACTTGGCAGATATATTTTTCAAGCATCACATGCAGTATTTTTGCAAAAGTGACATAAGGAGGGTTACTTTGGCTTTTGAAAACAGTATTAACCTTTATACATTGTGCTGCTTATTCAGAAATCTTAACAGATTATTAAGATAATTATGAAAATCTCTAATTTGCAGATGGGGGAAGCTGACACAGAGAGGGTAAATGTGTTGCCCAAAGGCACACATCAAAGTCAGAGTGGAAAAGGGAATGGAGCTCAAGACTCCTGACTTACATATCTCATTCAAACAAAATCCTCTTAAAAAGAGCACAGGTTGAACTCGAGCTGAAATGCTGAGATGTAAACAAGTTCTACTAAGCGGTGGGAACGTTCCCGAGAAATATTTAATCAAAAAGATGTGCTGTGCCCAGCAGTACCTCTCTAATCCACCCAAAGCTGTTCCCACCAGGAAGAGAAACTCTGCACAGCGTGGCACCTTTCCCAAAAAACAGGGATTCTGAGAGGGGCCTCAGTAATGCTTATGGAAAGTGGAAAAACTGAGCAGCAGATACAGCATTTTCTTAACTCTTCCTCATGCTGCTCCCTGTTCTCATCTTCCTTAGACAGGTTGCAGGCCAAATAAAATGAAATAAATGAGGGGGTCCATTTATGGTGATTGTGGGCAAGTTTAGGGGACCTTCTTTTTTAAGCACTATCAGCTTCAGAGTTGTTGCACCCAAAAATTAGATGCCTGAATACAGCACAGTTGTTCAGCTCTAAGAGACTGGGTGCCTCAAATCTCTTATGGGCGAGCACAGGGAGGTGGACTTCTCCAGAAATGCAAGCTGAGGCCCATGAGCTGTGTGTAGAGACGCTTAAAACGACAGGGACACAGGAAGCTGAGAACCATATGAATTGCTGCTGCTCTTTGAAGCTTTGGTGTCTTACTCAAGGCTGCATTTTGGACCTTTAGTGAGTGTGTGTCTGGAGTCCTTTCCTGATGAAAGATGCTCAAGTAAATGTGGGCTTCATGTGTAATTCTCCATTATGAATCCTATAGAAGTGGAGCCAGTTTGAGGTTCCAGCCCCATCTGCTTGCATCATTCCTCCCCACTAACCCCATTTCATCTCCACACTCCTCCCACCCTCAAAGGTTTTTATTCCCTCATCTGTTTCGGAATATGGCCGTACAAATAGCTTTGTGGAATAGTCTGGTGGAAAAAAGTCAGGCTCCCATTCTTCCCTTCCAGCCTTTCCTTCAGCCTCCCTAGAAAACAACAACAACAAAAAAAAAAAACCCAAACAAAAAAAAAGAAAGAAAGAAACCCCAACAGAGTGTTTTTGCATTTACAATAGACAGCTTCACTGAAAGTTTGAAGTATGCCGACGCAAACAGCTGAATCCATACAGCTGAGAGTGCTGTAATCCTTGGGCAAAGGAGGAGGGAGAGGGGAAAAGATGCTGAAACCTCTTAATCTGACTTTGCTGGCATCAGAAGGCTGCACCTTTGGTGCTCTTAAAATCTGTCTGCAAAGGGAGGCTCTGGTGATACAAGCATTCCCTCAGGAAAAGAGAGGCTTGCATTTCGGTCTCTTAGTCCAGATCTGTACCTAACAGGGTGCCTTCATGTAGTGAGTGACTCCTGAGTTTAGTTAATGAATAGTTGCTGCTTTCTTCTCTAGATGGCCACCAGCAGGAAGAAGATAGAAAGGATGATAACTCTATCTGCAGACTAAGCTACTCTTTTCATAGGCTTCTACCTTTCACCCTTAGTATTATTTGACCTTTGTATTTTATAACTGTTAAACAAGGAATCAGAATTAATCCGTGTGTCAAGGACTTGATTTCATATCCGCCCTTTTGGGGTGACAGATTATACCCCATCAAATATAAGGCTGTTAAAGCAAAAATACACAACACAAGAAATTGCTTTGCAGGCTATGATTTCTAGTCTGCTGTGGTTTTTTTTCTAAACAGACTTTGAAAGATTCCCTGTGACTATCTGTATGTATTTGTACTCCTTTGGCATTTTTGGTTATGTCACTCAAGCTACATAGATAAGTCTCAAATGATAAATTTCTGGAAGTTTTACAGGTCACTCCCTATAGATGAGTGATTCTAATAACTCTGGTGGAGTGCTCTTACATTAGATTAATTCTTCATTAGATGTGTAAGAATCCACGTGACAGGTATTTTTTCACTGTTGTAACTGCAGGAGAAGCTCCATTCTGTTTTTTCCCCTTCTGTTATCTATGTTTTTCCCCCAAAAAGAGCACAGTTTATGGGATGGAATCAATCCTAAATCTTACCAGAATAAACTTCAGCTGAATAAAACTTGCTTAAACATTGTGTATGTACATTTTGTACAAATTCTTTCCTACTGGTCTTTCTGTTTTTTTGAGAGATGGAGTAAAAAAGGCTATCAACCATATGAGAACTGAGGAAAGAGCTGGTCCTGTTTTTGTAGCGTACTTATCACTTCATGTCTCAGTTCACATCTGTTTAAGTTATCTGTTTTTAGCTTTTTGTTTCCCTGGCAATGAGAGCAAACACTATATTACTGCCACTTCTAACAATAACTCTCTGTTTCTGTATTCTGCTGTACTAAGCTGGTCCCAAGGAGATTCACATAAAATCATTCTTTAACTATGTTTGAGATGGACACTATCTGTTAAATAGTTAACGTATTCCTGATGTCCACGTACCCTACAGGGTTGTTAGTGTGTACCTACATAGGCATTCCTGATAATATCCAGTTCTAACACTAACTCTGTATGATACAAACCCTATAAAAACTGGAAAATGTGCACACCCCTAGCCCTGGCAATATTCCACAGTTCTAAATGTCATATGCTTTAAAAAAACCCAACCAAGAAGTTTAAAAATAATTATTCTAGTGGCGCCTTTCTTGCTGCTGTGTAGCTGCAGTGCTCACCACCTCTGACACTTAAAACTGGCCTGTGAATAGATTGTGGTCTAAAGTTGCTGATGCAGCCTTTTGTTCAGTGAGCAGGCAGCTCAGCTAGTGAAAGAGCTGTAAGGATGTCATTAGCTGCATTCTCAGCAGGTATCCCTAGTGCCTCAGTAGGTTCTATGGATTTGGGGATGTTCATGCTGTTACGTATGTGGATCCCTTCTCTCTTCATGTCTGCCACTTCCAGTTAGTTTCCCCAGTTCATATGCTGTAGGATGGTGGGACGGAACACACTGTAAAAGGCAGAAAGAATCTCAAATAATGTGGAGAAGCAGTGACTGAAGGATATGATTCTCATAGAGAGGTGCACAAAACTTTCTATCGGAAAGAAACTCTTATGAATAGTAGGTGATTTCATTTGAGGAGGAGAGGGATGAAGTTTGGCTTTTTGAGTCATTGGTATTCAGCCACATAGAACTGGGCAAGGCTTAGATTAGAGCCAACAGAGTAACTTCTGATCAAAGGGATCAATAGAGAGCAGTAAGTATTCTCCTTTTGCTGCACTACCCTGTAATCACCATTTAGGATGAACACTGTCTCCATGGGCACCAACCTAAAAACTTCCAAAACTTTAACTTGGAAGCTATACCTTAAGTTGAACATTCCTGCAAAATACTGAATCTATTGCTAAAAATGGTGACAATAAAAGTTGTTTAACAGACTCCATTTGTCTGGCCAAGGCGGTAGATCACATAACTGGAGCTGGACACGCCCAGCCTAGCTGCTTCCATGTTGCCTATGGTATGGAATGTGGAGCTGGCTGGCCTGGGTGTAGCTCTCCCTCCCAACAGCTGAGATCAAGCACGTCTGCCCAGCTTCCAGGCGTGGTTTGATAGAGTGGTTAATGGGATGGAGTTCTGTCCTTTCAGAGGGATAGTTAAATATTTGTGAAAAAGCTAGCAGTAACTTGAAACCAAGCTCTTTGAAGAACACATCTTCTGCAACATTGCTCAGGGTTGCATGTCATAAAGCATCAGACTTCTTCTTGTAAACATTTCACCTGCATCTGCAATACCAGTAAATCTGTGCATGGCATGGATTTTTCATAACTGAGGGTCCCTGCAAAGAAAAAAACACTTAAATATGATACTTGCAATGTGGCAAAGATCATAGAATCATAGAATAATTTCAGTTGGAAAAGACCTTTAAGACAAGAGGAAATGGCCTCAAGTTGCGCCAGGGAAAGTTTAGGCTGGAGATTAGGAAGAACTTTTTCACTAAAAAGGCTTTTAAGCATTAGAACAGGCTGCACAGGGAGGTGGTGGAGATAGTGAAAAGATGCATAGCTGAGATGCTGAGGGACATGGTTTAGTGATGGGCTTGGCAGTGTTAGGTTAGTGGTTGGACTCAATCTTAAAGGTCTTTTCCAACCGATATGATTCTGTCATCAAGTGCAACCACTAGAGGTGTTACAGGAGGAGATGCCAAGTGTAGTATCATCAAATAAATATATGAACAAAGGTAACCAGGAACTTCAGTGTTTGCACTCTGTGCCAGCAGTGCAGAAAAGCTGTTCAAGTGACTAGAATTTTACTTCTAAAATCATTTAAAAAAAAAAAAAAACAACAAAAATCAATCTTTCAAGAGTGTTTCTTGTATTTCAGTAATCACCTAGGGAAGAGTCTGCAGCTGCTGATGGACAGAGTGGATGAGATGAGCCAAGACATTGTTAAATACAATACCTACCTGAGGAATGTAAGCAAGCAGCAGCAGCAGAAACACCAGGTTAGTATCATGGAAAACCTGAATGAGAGGATTTTTTTCCCACAAAGCATGATGTGAGTGGTGTTATCTAAGACAGATGAATTTGGATCTAAGCAAGACAAAATCCTTACAGAAACACATCCATTAAGTAGAGGTATAAAATGTGCTAGTCGTAGGGAATTATCAAATGGATTGACTTCTGCTGACATGTAACATGATTTGATCAGTCTTTGCTATTTTATGTGTTTGTGAGTGATTTATAATAAACCAAAATCATTGATAAATATGCTGTGGACACAGAGATCAGAGATTTAGTAAATTAAATGAAAGAGCTGAAACTACAAGTGAATTGTTCCAAAACAAACTGTGTTTTAATACCAATTAATGTATTCATGCATTTTAGAAATAGAGGAACATAGCTCATATTTAAAGGGCTGTTTGCTGATCAGAAACGACACACAAGTCATGTTTTGTATCAGTAGATAGTGATACTGATTGGATGATGCTGTTTTTTTTAATTCCTGATGCCTAAGAGCCCCTTTAAAAGGCAAAACAGTCTGTCTGGTTAAAGAATATTGAGTATGGAGGCTGGCTGTAGGTGGCCTTCCTTGAGCAGAGGGGTTGGACAAGGTGTACTCCAGAGATCCTATCCTCCAGGTCCTTTCTAGCCTCAACTGTTCTGTCATTTACAGACAGTATAATTTTATTTGCTGTTGGTGCATTTGATAAAGCAATCCTGTGTCTAATTATAGAAGAATGCTGATAAATGGGAAAAAAGGACTATGAGAATGATTTAAGAGCCTGGAAAGCAGATCTTAGTGAACGTTATTCACTTCACGTGATAAATTACGTTAACGAGTGACTTGCTTACTCAAGAAGTACCTGCATGAAAAATAAATTTGAGCTCTTTAATCTTGCAGACAGAACTGTGACAAGATTCAGTATCAGCCAACTGAAAATGGGCCAGGCCACTTAAAGATAAAATATTGCAGGTATTGCTACCCGAAGCAGCTAATTATTAAAAGGAGCACCTGTGGTTCATGGAAATGCTTCATCACTGTCTATTTTCACATCAAAACTGGCTTTTTTCACTTAAGTGTAGCTTGAGCGGGGAGTACTTCAGGGAAGGAGCACATGATCAGTGGTCTCTCATGGCCTTCGACTCCTCAGGACACAGAACCTTCATGCATGTTATCTTCAGAAAATGTTTTGTTTGTGGCCTGATTTGAATGGAATGATGGCATCAGCTTCAAGGAGTTTTGTTTTTTTTTTTTTTAATAACAAGGGGATCTATTTATTTTGAAGAGAGGAGGAAAATAGGTTCCGTAGTGTCTCCCTTCACTTCTTTACTAATTATAGCTGCCTTAGTAGTGGCTCATTGCGGCATAGCTAGTGGTCTTAACTTCATTTTTAAAATGGAGCAATTGTGATTAAGAGCAAGCTGTTTCAATAGAGAATAATAGGCAGACTGCTGAGAAGTGAATGGGGTAATGCAGAGAAAGAAGAAACTAGATGAAATTCACATACAAATATGGACATTTAAGATTTTATTTTTAGCATTGTCCAAAAACATGTACTTGTCACTACTACTGGAAAAAAAATTACTTCATTTGAGTATGCCACCAAGTATGAACTGTCTTCAGACTTTTAGGCACAGATACATTTAAGTGAGTGAAACAAAACACCCTATATTCTTTGGCCTGTTTGTCTTAAAGGGGTTTTTTTTTGTGTGATGCGTATGAAGGTTTTGATAGACAAACCTCACAGCTAATTACTGACTATGACATACAGTGCAATATCTCTCATATGTGTTTTTGAATGCACATACTACTGCAAGAACAAATGTTTATCCAACAGCCCAAGAAGTGGTCTGTCTTAGTTCTTAAAAAGTTTGAGTAACTTATGTGGTGCAGGGAAGCACTGAAAACAAATCTGTTTGGCTTTTTCTTAAGCAACAGAATAATTTCTGTTTGTGATATCTTTTGGTGTAACCTGTGAAGAAATGGCATCAGAGCAGCAGAATATCTAACCAACTGGAATGGAGAAATGAATCATTATGCTTTGTTTCAGCCATTGCTTTGTTCTCAGTCTAGAGTTAATACTTTTTGGCTTAAAATACGTTGTTTAATCAAGTTCTCTTCCCCTTTCACATTAATATTGTTTTGACCTTTGACTTGCAGAAAATTGAGTATTCCTGGTTTGTGTAACTATTTGAGGTAATGGATTATTGTACCTACATCTTCTAACCTTCCTCTCCTTTTTCTGCATCAGGAAATGGAGGCCTTAATCTACTCTGCTGTATTCTTTCCATCAGATACACCATTTCTGAAAAAAAAAAAAAAAATTGCATTAACCCCACCACCTCGGTACCACATAAATTTCCAGCTCCAGCTTTGAGGGGGAGGAAATGCTTGTTACCAGTGAACTGAAATAAACTGTGAATTGCATTTGCCTTATTTGAAATAAACTGAATTACACTGAAGAAATACAATTTCTAAAACACCTTTGCTGGTTAGAGAGTGAGCATCTTTCTTTTTCAAATGAAAAACTTTCTGTTGCTTTGGAAGCCCTGTTGCATTCTGTGTCTCTTGTGTTGTTTTCAGTACCAGCAGAGACGTCAGCAAGAAAATATAGCGCGTCAAAGCCGAGGAGAAGCCCCTCTTCCTGAGGAGGACATCAATAAACTTTTTAAACCACCACAGCCACCTCCAAGAATGGAGTCACTCCTTATTGCAGGTAATGTTCTAGCAGCCTCTTCCCCTCATCTTTTCGTATATGAAGCTTTGCTGGGGAGTTGTGCAGTTGTCATCTTAGAAAGCATCTTAATTTTTCATTATATTTACCATTATGATGTGAAATTTTGGCATTGATAGTATTTTAAATACTTCATTTGATTGGAGGTGGTTGTTTCAACCAGTGCTCTACATCTGAAGCATTCTTTAAAAAAAGGTAGCTAAGAAAACCAAGTTTATTGCTAGTAGGCAGTCCATGCCTCTGTTAGAAAGTAAGCTCCACACAGAGAAGAGCTTCCCACTCTTCAGAGGGACCTGGACAGACTGGATCAATGGGATGAGGCCAGTAGCATGAGGTTCAACAAGGCCTGGGCCTGCACTTGGGCAACAACCCCATGCAGTGCTACAGGCTTGGGGCAGGGTCTTGAGAGCTGTCTTGTTGAAAAGGACCTGGGGGTGTTAATTGACAGCCAGCTGAATATGAGCGAGCAGGGTGCCCAGGTGGCCAAGAAGGCCAGTGGCATCCTGGCCTGGATCAGAAATAGCGTGACCAGTGGGACCAAGGAGGTGATTGTGCCCCTGTACTCATTGCTGGTGAGGCTGTACCTCAAATACTGTGTCCATTTCTGGGCCCCACACTACAGGAAGGACATTGAGGTTCTGGAGCGCGTCCAGAGGTGGGCAACAAAGCTGGTGAAGGGTCCGAAGAACAAGCCTGATGAGGAGCAGCTGAGGGAGTTGAGGATGTTTAGCCTGGAGAAGAGGAGGCTGAGAGGAGGCATCATGGTCACTCTCTACAACTACCTGAAAGGGAGCTGTAGTGATTTGGGGCTTGATCTCTCCAGTAGTGAATGATAGGATAAGAAGAAATGGGTTCAAGTTGTGCCAGGAGAGATTGTGCCAGGAGGATTCTGTGATTCTAGGAATTTTAACCCATCTAAGTAACAGAGGCATGTTACCCATGCAGATATGACCACGTGTCGTTTTCTGAAAGCAAGACAATGTTTAACTGGAATGGCTGTGTAAAGCTTTAAACTTGATGTACAGAGACTTTCTGCTTTTGTTTCATGTTTTATCATGGTAGGTAGCCCTTGCTGACCATCTGTGCCTCCTGAGTTGATGGGAATGGGCAGGAGCAGCAGCCAGAGCCTTTCCTGGCTCCATTCTGAGTGAAATGGGCTTTTAAACGAGATCTTGAGAAATGCCCCACAGAGCAGGCCTTCTGCACAAATGAGTCTAGTGACTACTGCAGTCAAGAAGTGCTCCCTGCACTCACAGCCCAGCTCCTCCCTCAACTCCACAAGTTAGGGAGCTGTACAGACAAGAGGCTGGATTAAACTGTTTAGGCTGGAACTACTGATTCAGAGCAGAGCAGTTGTCTGTAGCCCTAAGTTGCTGAAAACATCCCCAGGTGCTGAGCTGGCCTTTGCAGCAGCTGGGAAGGTTTTACTTTTCAGTTTCACACAGGATTGGGATAATTTCCATGATTTCTATGGACAGAGTTTTAGAGAAACTGTCCCCATTGTCCTGCACCCCAAGGTGAATGAAAATGTGAACAGGAACAATGCATAAGTATAGGTACCACCCCCTAATTTCTTCAGTGTAGTGGTGTGCTGGAGTGTAAAGCCACAGTTTGGTACAGAAGTCGGTGCCTGTCCTGTGCCTCCTGGAAGGGTACCTGGGACCTCACAGTGGCAACAGAGAGCGGAAAACCTAGATGCCCTGCTAAGCAGTCTACAATGGAAAATGTCACGAGGAAACAAATTGTTTAACTAGAGCAGGCTTTTGGGATCAGTTAGCTATCACCTTGTATGGCACTGAGAGAAAACAAACCCCAAGTCCTGGTAATTTAATGTATAGAAAAGAATGCTTTGACTTAATTTGAGCTGCCACTCTTGAATTTTAGAGTGACCAAGAGATTATTATTTTAAGATTAATATTGTTTCACTGTCCTTAATAAGTGCTGCTTTTGGAAGAAATTGTGTTCTTAATATATTATTCCTTCCAGAGCCTTTCAAAAAAACCTAATGTTTTGATAGTTTTTACCAGTTAATGATGCTGGTTTTTACCAGCAATTAAAAGATTGGAAAACATTCATCTTTAGCATAGCTTAAAGATCCAGCGGAGTGTGTATGTGTGTACACTTGTGTTTTATGAAAGAGCGAGCTTCAGATGAATCAACTTTTACAAAAAGAGGAACTGAAAACTGTTATACTTGAAGGAAAAAACAGTTTTCAGCCAAAAAATTCTCTTCATTTGCTCTTTTACCATAGTCAGGGGAAGAATTGAAAGCATCTACTTCAACTTAGATGAAGTAAAGTTTGTGGATAAAGAATAGAACTTATCTCTTTTGTCTCTAAGGCATTTAAAAACTTTTAAAATAGACCATTCAACTGAGAGTTTATTTGCCTTGTAAACAAGTCTTAATTTTGATTGAACTGGCTTCATGTTTTGCTATTCCTAGCTAACAAGGGAAATAACTTAATAGCAGTACATGTATAAAAATGTTTTGATGGGCACATTTGATTTGCAAAGCACCGACAAGTCTCAGGACCCAGGTGAGTTTTGAAATAGCTAATAAAGAGAAATATTAGGTGGAAAAGGAGACCAGCAAAGTGTCAAACAGGACCACCACAATTTTCAGTCTGCTACTGAAACATATTTGTTACAAATATGTTATTAGGGACAGCAGAGGCATAACAACAGAACTGAAATTGGTTTGTAGTACTTTTGGAGCAACTAAGTTGAACAACTTATGTGATTAAGCTTCCAGGACAGCATTGTTTATTCTCTTCATTGTCATATGTTTCTTCAGAAATTGTACATAATAGAATTGTAGGAGAACTAAGGAGTTTATGAGTACACTAGTGTACCTACACTGCTGATTTGGTTTCTTCTTCTTCCCAAATGTATTTGGGAATACTGAAAATGTGAAATTCCCAAGTGTAGAGTAGTTGAGCTGTTTTGGTTGCTTCTCTGTGTTAAATCCTGAATGATTTATAGATGTTTGGCTTTTTGAATATAACACTCTAGGATGTTTTTCTGAATTTCAAAACTGACCGTGGTTTACTCTTCTTTCCTTCTGACAGGTCAAATTAATACCTACTGCCAGAATATTAAGGAGTTCAATGCGCAGAACCTGGGCAAGCTTTTCATGGCTCAGGCTCTCCAAGATTACAACAACTGAAGAAACCTTGCTGTGGCCCTCAACAGGAAAATTTATTTACAGCTTTATACTGTTCATGGTCCTCTTGAAAATTTAGTATATCGGGAAAAGAACCTTGTAAAAAAGGGTCACCTTGTTTGGTGTACAATTTTCCTGCAATAACAATAAAGGCAAATTTTGAGGATGTTTCAGCCTGTCCTTATTTGTTGGCTGTAATGGACTGGAATTTTCTGTGGTCACTCAAGTTTTCTAAATGTTTGGCAGTTATTCTTGTTTAGCATTAGCAAATAATACGGGTTTGATTTAACTTGGAATCTGAAATGAAACCAAGCTACTACAAATGTTCAGTGTAGCTGACTTCACAGAAGAAATTTAAGATTACCCAGTTTGAGCTGAGAACTTACAACCGTGATGTGTTAGTCACTGGGAGCAGTTGCTTGTTTTTCTTTTAGTCAGTTTGGACAGGGTAGTGTGATGGTGATTTCTTATCACAAATATTTCCTAGGCTTCACATTTGCAACATAAAAAGCTAGTGTTACACAGAGAACGATCCCCACCACATCGTGCTCAGCCACGTTGCCATTTTGTGTTGCCACCACCAAGTTGAAATCTAGCATTGCTGCCAAGTCTTTGTGACAGAAACTGTAGAAGTAGCTAACCTGGAGCAGCTAGTGTGCTATAAATGGACACCATACCCACTGTGCATCAGCTCTGCCATCTGAATGTGCCTTTCTTCCTGAACGTGAGCTACCTCTCTGATGAACAGGAATGCTAATTTAAATGCCTCATATGTGTCACCTCGTGCGTGTTACTGTCTTTGATTTCTGGTTTGTTTTTTTTCTTGAGTTCTTTCTTGCCTGTCATCGTGTGATGTGTTATGACAGCCTGAAATGGCTGGAGGGGTGTGGTTTGGTCTTTTAAGATAAAAATGGACCTCTGAATATGGACCTAGCATGGAATATTTCAGCCTCTAAGGTGAACATTCTGGAAAGTCAGAAGTGTGTGAAAGCTGAGGGTTAGGCTAAGAACTTACTCTTCTCCAGTCTAAACTGTAGTGCTTGCAGTATTTATGTGAATAGGGATGCAGGTTTTGTTCAGCCCTCACATATCTGGCAAATTGCCTGTATGATCTTCTACCTTGGAAACTTTGGGCACCTTTGTTTTATCTTCCCTACAGTGAACTTCTGTGAAATCAAAGGTCAGTGAAGTATCCTGCTACAGTGTCATATGATCCACTTTTATTTCCTATACAAATGACATTCAAACTGTGTCAATTTCCTAGTTTTCTGAAGGACAGAAGCAGGAACAGATAATTAGACTAAGACATTTGAGAGAGGAAAAAATAGTTATCTGGATAACTGGGAATAGAAAACTGACTATTGTCTGTGTGTAGAAGGAAGCAGCAGTGATACTGTGCATACTAGAAGGCCTGAAAAGGACGTGTTAACAAAAGATAAATACTTGGAATAGATTAAAAACAAACTATGTGTTTTGAATTAGTTCTTTAAGCCTGGGGATGTAAATGTGAGAAGGAGACCACTAATACTCTACTGTACTGGAGTTTAAGAACATCAGCAGCTTCTATAGAGCTAGATTGAATGTACTAAATGTCAGTTCAAGTCAATGAAGAAATATAGAAGACCTCAGAGATTTGTGGCTTCTAAAGGTATGGATCTGAGTCAGACTAGGAAATGCGATACAAAAGTAGATAAGGTGTGAGCAGAATTTGGAGATAATTTGACTATTGTGTTCTGAGTCGCACTTAGTCTTCTGTCATGGTAGAAGTAATTAGAGGAAGCCTCCCTGAGCGAGCAAGCAAGCTGAGATCAGGTGAAGCTGTTGGTCTGTAAATGAAAATCAGCTGCTGTGGAGAGGGATAGGCCCGTGTCTCTGTGCTCTGTTTGGGGTGAGCTTTCTCCACTATCTCTGTATTCCTGGAGCTTTGCTTTTACATGTTCTCTTCCTATTGTGAGCAAGCTGTCAGAACATTCACCTTTCCATTTCTAGTTACCACAGCCCTACCTATTTTTTCTCCATCCTTGGCTGTGAAAGGCTTTAATGTACACTAATAAAAGTGCAGGTACATTAGAGTCTTCAAAAATCACCTCTAAAGATGTTAGAACTTCTTTCTTGGTCAGTGAGCCTGTTGTCATTGCAGAGGCAAACAAGGCCTCTGCCCCCATCCTGTGTCTACAGGTAACACATGTGCAGACAGCAGACAAACTGTGCACCTAGGGGAAAACCATCCTTGCAGTCACAGAATCACAGAATCTTTAAGGGTTGAAAGAGATCTCAAAAGATCATCCAGTCCAACCCCCCCCGCCAGAGCAGGACCACCTAGAGTAGGTCACACAGGAATTTGTCTAGGTGGGTTTGAACGTCCCCAGAGAAGGAGACTCCACAACCCATCTGGGCAGCCTGTGACAGTGCTCCCTCACAGGGAAGAAATTCTTCCTTGTGTTTCTTTGGAACCTCTCGAGTTCCAGCTTGTACCCATTGCCCCTTGTCCTATCATTGGACATCATTGAGAAGAGCCTGGCTGCATCCATGAGTTGTACGTGCAGTCCACAGCTGTCCATCGTCTTCCCCTGTTCCATTCCTAGCCATGCAGGTCTGTGTTTTGTAATTGTGCTTTATTTTGTGCAATATTGTAATCTTTGTAAGAGAAAATGTTACTTTGGGATCCAGCTCTCATTGGCCTGAGTCTTACAGGCAAGTCTTCTAAGCTGGATGTTGGGCAAGGCCTTTCAAAAGTGAGATTTGAAAGAAGAAAAAAGGGGATGATTAGTTTTGATGCTGAAGAAAGACAGTATTTCTCCTAGTTGGTCAGTATGTGGAATCTTCACCAGTGTATCTCCAATTTTGCTGTGACATTTACTGCCTCTGCTCCAATGCTGCTTGTGAAGTGCTCTGTACTGATAATTTGAGCCTATGTGGGAGGTGAGGTGCCATCTCCTTTAAGTGTAGCACAGGCTTAGCCGTGCTGCCATGGCTGCCTGCTCACAGCAGTGTGGTGCTCTGCCCCAGCTCCTTTTTCATCTGTAGACAAAACGTAAGGGCTTTGCTTGTATAAGGTGAGATGAGTGCAACTCGATCTTGTAGAAACAGAAAGTTAGTGCTCTCAGAGTTTGAGGTAATGGCCTCCCTGAGGAGTCACAGGAAGGGGTGATGTGTGCTCAATGCACGACACAAAGTAAAATAGTCTCATCTCTGAGCCTTTCTGACCATACGAAATGTGTCTGGTTAGACTGACAGCCCTGAGCTTCTCTTCAGGACAGGCAGTAGGAAAGGATGCTGAACTGTGCTAAATATGTGCAATTCCTTGGTTTACTGCCACAGTTCTTATCAGAGACTAATCCTTTATGTGAATATTTAAGGAAAATGAAACCAAATGAGAAGGGAGCTTTTCTGCAATCCAAACATACTTGACTGCCCTTGCCAGAGCACTGAGCTACGTGCCAGGACTCCTTTCTCCTTTTGGTGTTTCTGAAGTTGGACTGAGCTCCATCTGAACTGTGGACATCCTACCCCTGCCTGGCCTCGTGGAGGAAGCCTGGGCTGCTTTCGCCAGTTATTCTACACAGACTTACCATGTCCTTTTTCTTCTCACCTCCACATGATATTCCCCTAACTCCATAAATGTTTTAGAGGCTGAATTTCTACTCTTCATCCTGTCAAAGTGTGGACTGTGCAGAGCTGAACAACATAAGTGTAAGACAGCACCAGGTAAGAACGGGAAGTGTTTGTGCAGATGTAGACAACTGCACAGACTGTTGGTGAAGGTCTGGATCAGGTTGCAGGTGCACTTTTTGTTGCTAACAAAGGCATTGGATAGCACTGGCAGTGACAACCAATGGTACTTGTAAGGATCGCCTGACTTACTTGTGTTTGTACTCAATGCTTTGCAAATTCCTGAGCAGAGTTGGTCATTCATCTTCCTGTTGGTCAGTATTCCCTGAATTTTTTTTTTTTTTTGTCTTCTGATGAACATCGGATATGACAAATCACTGGTGCCAATCTGAGACATCTTTAAGAAGCAAAGACTATTAAATGGCTCTCATTTGATCATCAGAGAACTCCTGGTGCTCTGCTAAGAAGTCATTAGGAGCTGGTGATGCAAATAATGTCACCAGCCGAAATTTGTGCAATGTGTGCAGTAAGAGGAATTGAATTGCTCACGGTAGAACTGTGTCTCATCCAGTTTGCCAGCCCTGGGGTGAGAGATATGTCCCTCATGATTTTCCATGCCTGTGCATTTTCTTCCCCTGGATTTTATGCTTCCTTTTAATTTTCTACAGATTTTGCCCGCAGCTTGTTGATTTTTAAGCAAAAGGAGCATACTGCTCTAAATCCAATGCCTTCTGTCATTATGCGCTTTACTTTTCCACTAATTCTTCTGGAAAGCTTTGTCTGCAGTTGGAAAAAGGCTTTAAATTTTGTGATCTGAACATCAAATCCATGGTGGAAGTTCCGCTCAGGTATGGTCCTGAGTTCAACCGTCTCACACCCCTGGTCTTCAAACCTCAGGGGACTGAATGCATTGGCACAGCTGAGGACATGTCTCCTTGGGGCTAGTCCAGAGGGAGTGACTCAGAAGGTTTTCATACCAAGTTTACAACTGGAAGGAGGTTTATACAAAGTTGGGCCTGTGTTTTATTTTTTGATCTTTTAATTGACAGAACAGATTGCTGTTGACACAACTCATCATATGCTGGGTAGTAGCAAATTGCACAGGGCTGTAGAGGATGTCTTTAAAAACAACAGCTTTGGGAAAAGGCTCCTTACTGAGAGAAAAGTTGATGTCTTATTTCAATTAAAGTAAACATTTGTATTTGAGGAAAAATGGCCAGATCCATTTTACAATCATACTAAAAGTAATTCGGGTGTCAGTAAAATAAACAAGGAAGGGTAGCAATGTATTTATCTGGCAGAAACACAGCTAAGGACTTCAAAAGCATGATGAGATGAGAAGAATGCATGCCACAAAGGTTTCCATTCTTGTTCAAATGATCAATTTATTAATCTGTTGCCATTACTGAGGCTGGTGTCCCTGAAATATTGTATGATACATCCAGCTTCTGATCCTTTTGGTTTTTTTCCTCCTGGATTTCAGTGATACAAGTTGAGTCCTGTGTGCAAAAACATGTCCTGTTTTCATTAATCAGTGTGTGATTTCATCTCGTGTCTCAGTAAAACTCATGGAGAGTCATAGTCAGTGGGTTAGAAAGTTGAAAGATGGTTGGAAGTTCGAAGGGTCTTGCCCCACTGCAGTGTTTACTTGCTTGCTCATCCTGATGTTTGAAAACAAAAGATTTAAAGTAGGCATCGCCTGTCACAGAATTGGTTAATTGTTTTATTCCCAAATCTTTCCCTTGGCTTCTTTAACATTAGCAAATTTAGTTACTAGTTTGCAGATTGTATCTAAGGCAGGAAAACATTGTATGAGTGCAGCATTGCAACAGACATGTCCATTTCAAGATGTCATAATAAATGCACCTGAAAGTCAAGTCCAATGTAATAATGACCAATTTATGTCATTTAGAAGAAGCAGTAAGCAATGTGATGATCAAGGCTACAGTCTTACAGCAGATTGTAATATTTGAGCAGTTTCTGCTTTAGACCAATTGTGTGACTTCAGAGAGATTTCTTTTTGATAGGAAAAAATATCCACGGCTATATTAAATGCTGTAGTGTTGAACATATCACAGTAGTCATCTGTACCCATTGTTAGTAGTTACAAAGAAACTTGTTTCCACAAGGATTAGCAATTATGAGATTCAACAGTGTTAACAACTTGGTTACAACTTGGACTGCAAGGTCATAGTCAATTAATCTGTTTTATCATGACTCCTTAAAGTCATGCTATAAGACTCTCTAGGATTCTAGTGCAGTTGGAGGAAAAGAAAATCACCTTTCAGTTCATAGAAGAGCAGTTTCTACAGTTACATATGTGAGAACAAGCAGCCATGGACTTGGTTTCTTGTGGCTTTTTGGTCTTTTTAGTTCAACCACAAATAGCTGTTCACAATGACTCCTACACACGACTGCCACGTTACGTCCTGTTTCTTTGGAAAAAGCTCAGCATAACCTTTTCATTGATGCTGAGATCAATGGTGTGCGTAGTACAGTGGGGATGTGTGAGTGTGAAGAGGAAGCTGTGCAGATCTGGGTTTGCATGGACCACCAGCATCTGTCCTGGGAGAGATAACAGATTGAAGATGAACAAGCTACTTGGAAATGAAAAAACTCTCTTATTCATTAATGGATTTTCTTAAGGACTTCAACATGTATTTAATGAATCCTCACTCTCAAAGGAAAGTTTCCTACTTGTGAAGGACACTCGGATATTTTAATTTTATTTATCTGCTGAACAGAAATAAGGTGATTTATGAGAAGAAAAGAGACTTCTGAATCAAGCAGTAAACCAAGTTACATGGTCATGAAGTTCCTGAGTTGTGTCTGTCTGCAAATCTTACAGCATTTGTTGGTGTGAATTTTTCTTGAGTCGTAAGAATTTTCATTAGATCACAACATTATCAGAAGAGACTCCTTTTGTGTGCGTCATGGTTTGCCATGAAGCTGTTTCTGGTAAGGGGGATGGGGCTGTAAAGATAGCTCCTGTAACAAGTTGCTCGAAACTCTCTCCAGCTCTGAGCCAGACCCACTTCTGGGGCTGAGCCAATTAGATGCCTCCACAATTACTTTTTAAGAAGAAGCTGGAAGAGGAGGATGCTTCCTGTTCCTTCCTTATTCTATCTCTTCTGGCTGGTGGTGGTGCAAGGAGGGGGAAGAAAGAGAGAAACAACCATGTGGATTCCAAGGTCAGTGAGGGAAGAGAGGAGGAGCTGTGCTGGAGCAGAGACTCCCCTGTATCCAATGGAGACGACAGGTGAAGCTGAGATTTGTTTGAACTTCATTAAAGACCCCACACCAGGGGCAGTGACTATGCCCAGAGGAGGCCATGTCCCGTGTGAGGGACCCTGTATCGGCAGAAGCCACAGCTGCTGGGAACAACCCACACCAGAGCAGTTCGTTAAGGACTGTGTTCCAGGGGAGGAACCCCATATCAGAGCAGGGGAATAATGCCAGGAGTTGTCCTCATCTGAGAAGAGAGAAGCGGCAGAGCCCATCTGTGAGAGACTGACCACATCCCCCATTCCCTGCCCCCCTGAACCATTGTGGGGGGAGGAGGTAGAGATATCGGGAGCAGCGAGCTGAGTCTGGGAAGAAAGGAGGGATGGGGGAGGGAGATCTTAAAGTGCCGGTTGTATTTTTCTCATCATCCTGCTCAGGTTTTGCTTCTTGTTATTTTCTGTTTCTTGTAGGTAACAGAACAAACCTTCCTTACTTTCCTCTCTAGGTCAAGCAATGGAGTCTTTTGCCTGGAACCATAATTGACAGCAAGCCCTCTCTGCCCGTGTCTTAATCCATAATATCCTTGGTTATCTTTTTCCTCCCATTTTGCTGGGGTCTCTGCCATTCTAACTAGGGTGGGGGTGAATGGGGAGCACCGAGCAAGAAACTGTCGTCATGCTGGCTGGATAAAACCACGACAATGTATAAATGGGTTTTGTCTGCTATCTTAAAATAAATGGCTAAAGTGGTATGAATCAGGCAGCTACCTGACATTTCTCATCCCCTTTGTAGGGGGATGAGAATGAAACTTCCTCTCTTGGGAGGACTGAAGCTTTACACTTCTACAGAATGTAGGAGGGCTTTACTCACTGAAGGAGGCAAAAGGGGACCTGCACGCAGCAGCCCCAAAGGAGGAAACCAGCATGCCTGGAGAAAAGCTTGTCCTTGTCTTGTGGCTCACTAGCCACAAGCTCTCCTTGCCATCACCCTACTTGCCACCCAGGATAGTGAAGTATCCAGAGGTGAATAATTCCCTTCTGTAAGGAACCAGTCTTCTTGATATGAAATGTAGGAGCTGCTTCATCTCGTGCTGTCTGGGGATGTAGGCATGAGCCAAATAGAAGTCCTATCTCTAAACCTGAATCTAGGGGTTGAGGACAGTCACCCTGTGCAGGCCCTTGGATCCAGCACTTTATTCCAATGGTGCAATAAGCAGCAATTCTGTCTTTTTTTGTATTTGCAGGGTGTAAGCTCTTCCAGACAGGTGCCATAGCTGTCATGTGCATTTAAAGTGCTTCATGTGCTCAATCCAACCCCATTCTCAGCAGGTCTTTGGTACCATTTGGAGAATCTAAGTGTAATTGTCTGATTATTACATCTTATGGAGAAAATAGTACATGATTAGACCATTAAAAGGTTGTGTGCTGAGTAACTGGATGAAGATTGCACTGACTTGAATTAACTTGAGCTAAGTTCTTCCTGTCTCTTGAGGGCTCAGATTTCCAAAATTTAGTAAAGCAGATTTTATTGTTGTGGAAGTTTGACCCTGGCTGGATGCCAGGTGCCTACCAAGCTGCTTTGTCACCCACTTCCTCAGCAAGCCAGGGAGGGGAAAAAAAAGATGGAAGCCTCATGGGTTGAGATAAAAGCAGTTTAATAAACCACATAAAGTTTAATAGAGAAATAGCAAAGCCACTCATGTGAGAAGCAAATAAAGATGTGACTTTCTACTTCCCCTCGGCAGTGATGTCCGGCCACTTCCCAGGAAGCAGGGCATTGGAGAAGTTCATGAGGGACTGTCTCCCATGGGAGGGACCCCANGGGTGTGTGTGTGTGAGGGGAGGTGTTTTAAGATTTGCTTTTATTTCTTATCTCCCTGCTCTGTTTGGATTGTTCATTAATAAATCAAACCCTTTCTCACCAAGCTGAGTCTGTTTTGCCCATGACACTGATTGCTGAGCAATGTCTCTGTCCTTATCTTGACACACAAACCTCTCATGTTTCTCTCTCCCCTGTCCAGTTTAGGAGGGGGAGTGATAGAATGACTTGGTGGGCACCTGGCACCCGGCACCCAGCCTGGGCTAAACCACTGCAGTTGTACGAATCTGTGTAGACTCTTATGCCAACTATATTTTGAAGCTGTGTTGGAAGCACAGTTATCCTCTTTCAGGGCCAAGAGAGTGGAAAGCAGCAGCAGCACGTTGTCATTACCTGCTCTACGTAACTGACAGCAAAGGTAGGTTAATTGGCTTGGTTACTTGCCAAAGAGCAAAGTCACCTTGAGGCCAAAATGCTCAGATGTGACAAACCCTCCTACTAGCCTTGTAACCCCCACCAGCCAGCCCAGGCTGGGCTGCCTACCCTCTTCTTGCACCTGCTTTTCATTTCTTATGTCTCTTAATTCCATAATTAGCTCATCATGTTACTTATTTTCAGCCGTATTCTCTTGCAGCCTTTACTCTTGGTCATTCTTTGAATTTTCAGCAGGGTGATGATCAGAACTCTTGTTTTGCTTTGTGGAAACACCAGAGCTTTTCATATGAAACTGATGATTTTCTTCTTTTATTTTTTTTCTTCTTTTCTGTAACCCCAGTCTTGGAAATAGCTGAATCCCTTGAGCAAAAGCTTCCCAAAAAAGATCCTATTAGTCAGACAGCTAACATCAGGAATGCTTAGCCTGAATTGTTCAAAGTTATCCTGAAGCAGAGTATTACAATGGAAAATGTTAAGTAGCCTCTGCATAAATGTGGCTACTTGTGCTGCCATTAATAACCTTGGCCTTGTAGAGAATGTTCTTGTGCTAGCTAAATTAGATTAACCAGTAACTTTTCTCTTTAAATGTCTATCAGATTTAAGACTTCTGGGCTTAAGCCTGCTGCCACTAAAGCTGATGGTAAAACTGTTGGGTTCTGTGTGAACATGGACTTTTCAGGAATGATGTCAGGATTTTGTACTGTTGAAAGCTGTGAATATTAAGAATAAAAGAATAAAGACATCACAATGCAAAACTGAAATGGGTAGCTCTCAGACCCAACTAAACTGTGAACAAGAACTTGTATGGCATTTCAGTCAGTTTTAACATTAGCTTGTAAAAATCTGTAAGTGTATTATGTTACTCAAATCTGTGAGTGTGTTTCTCATTGCAAGGACACTGAGATGCTGGAGCATGTCCAAAGAAGGACAATGAAGCTGGGGAAGGGTCTGGAGTAAAAGTATGATGAGGAGAGAGTGAGGGAACTGGAGATGTTTAGTGTGGAGAAAAGGAGGCCGAGGGGAGAGATGATCCCTCTCTACAACTCTCTGACTGGGAGGTTGTAGCGAGGAGGGGGTCAGTGTCTTCTCCTGAGTAACAAGTGACAGGACCACAGGAAATGGCCTCAAGTTGTGTCAGGGGAGGTTTACATTGGAGATAAGGAAGAACTTTTTCACTGGCACAGGCTGCCCAGGGAGCTGGTGGAGTCACCATCTGTGGAGGTATTTAAGAGACACATAGCTGAGGGGACATGGTTTAGTGATGGGCTTGGCAGTGCCAGGATGGTAGTTGGACTCGATGATCTTAAAGGCCTTTTCCAACCAAAGTGAATCTACGATTCTAAGAGCACAGGAGTACCCACAGCTTCTGGTAAAATTACATTTTTAATACTGTAGGAAAAAAAATCATGTGATTAAGTGTTCAATTCCACTTTTCTGAATGCTTCATATATCTGAAGAATTACAACTCTCAGGAGAGCATAATATAACATCTAAAGTCACATCTCTATTTAATGTTTTATCATTGTAGTTCTGCTCACAGCCTCTGCACCTTATTCCATCACCTTCAGATTGCTGTGGCTTTACTCACATTTAAATACCTTTTACTACTCTCTGGCAAGAAAGCCATTCAAAAAATACTGCCTGCATTGCTTGCTGAAAGAGCTGGTAATAGAAGCTGCTGCCCTTTTCAGCTGGTGACCACTGCCTGCTGCCACTATTGAAATGGCAGCTAAACAAGCATCATCCCAGGGGATCAGCTGGCATATTGTCACTCAGGTGTAGTAATATGTGCTCCACTCCCAAGTACAGGTGAGACATTTACAGACTTAAAATGCTGATCTATTTTGTCCTGTTGTTTTGCACGTGCTCTGCAATATTTTTGTCCCCATGAAGCTCTATAGACTTCAAAGCTGTTTCACGTTGGCTTTCAGTTTTCAGAGGTTTGGCTTTTTTTTTTCAGAGATAAATACTGCCATGCCAGGGCAAGAGCCAAGACCAGAGCTGGTGTTGGGAGCAAGAAGTTCAGTGGGATGATCTTTGCCTGAGATAACTCACCTGCCCTCACTGCTGTCATATCCCAAGCAGCTGGAGTTTTTTCATGCTGCTCTGCCATGCATAGTATAGACAGCCTTCAATCTGAGATCCCTGCAGAGAAAATAGGCTGCATCTGTGAGCTGAGCCACTCTTCTCAGTCTGTGCTTCATTTCCAACAACAGGAGGGAGGTGGGAGGTTTCAGTAGGGCTGGGATGGCAAGTCTGTGCTGCCTCCTCCCCAGTTTGAGAGAAAGAGGTGACAGTAACTGAAGTCAAGGGTTTTACCGACCATTCCTGGAGAGCAGAAACCTACTCCTGGCATAGGAGAGCTGACATCCCATGAAGCGTGCAAGGACAGGAGTAACATCTGACTCCAAAAATATAGACTATCCACTGGCTCGTATCCAGCGTACAGAGAACTCACAGTGCATGCTTTTGTTTGACCACCTTGCAAAGTGATCAGGTCAGCTACAAATAAGCCTGTTTTGATCCCTTTTGGAGTGCTCTGCTGAGCTAAGCAGAACCTCCCTGAAGCTCATTCATGACCAGTTTTAACAGCAGCAGTCTCATCTTGGTGTGTGGGGCTTTAATTGTGCATGTCCCATTAGCACTAATGGAGTTACCTGAAGTCCTGGGTGTGGAGATGAGACTATAAATCTAGGGTTACAACCTCATTAAAGTTGTTTATTTCATGTGTAATAGCCCTTTTGCCACCAGGAAGCCTCACTTCATTACTTTATTTGTCCCTTTGAATGAAGTTTCCTCATCACAAGATCATAACTGCCTTTTCCGGGCCATGCCCTGAGATGACCACACAGACTTAAAGCCAGGACCCAGCTCCCAGGAGTTATTGGGACTCAGATACAGAGAGTTACGATATATTTTTTTACTCATTTAGGCCTCACTAGTTTCTATGTTGTTTTGATTAGGAGTGCTAGAAGGTGCAGGTCAACGTTTGCCTCGCTACAGCTTCCTTTCAGGTACTTGTAGAGAACAATAAGGTCTTTCCTGAGCCTTCTTTCCTCCGTGCTGAACAGCCCCAGATCCCTCAGCTATTCCTCACATAAGATGTGTTCCAAACCCTTTACTAGCTTGGTAGTCCACCTCTGTATCCTCTCCAGCACCTCAATGTCCTTGTTGTAGAGAGAGGCCCAAAACTGGACACGGTATTTGAGGTACAGCCTCACCAAAGCCGAGTACAGGGGGATGATCACTTCCCTACTCCTGCTGACAACGAGGGATGGAGCATGCTGATGTCAAGCAGCCTATGGGGCCACTGGGCAGAGGAGATGTCTGTCCTGGTCCCACTGGGTACCTCATCTCCTGTGGCCAAGATGGATGCCTTTGTCTTCTGCTGCTCTCTGATCTTTTCAGCCCTGTTTGTCTCTGAGAAGTGACATATACAGAAAAAACAGGGCCTTTTCTAATCCACTACAAATAGCAGATGACAGAAAAGAAAAATACCCCACAGTTATAATCTAATTGCAAAATCACACAGCAAGAGTAATTTTGATCATACTGGCCACGAAAAGCTTTGCCATCTCCAGGCTGAGACTTCTCACAGCAGTTAATAAGCTGAGTACTCATCACAGGTCATCTTAAAAAGACTGGTTTGCCAAGGACATGATGTCTGAATGCTCTGAAGTGAGTATGACAAGGTTAACGGTTATTTGAGGATATTGATCTTTCCTGGCATAGAAGGGTTGAGAAAAACCTGCTTTAGACCCATGTCTCTCAGTTTGGATTTTGATGGGTGTTGTGCTTTTCGCAGGGGGACACAGGGATTCCAGGCAGAGCCGTGGGTGCCTGTGCTTCAGGCCTCAGCGTGCCGGAGGGCTGCGGAGCTGGTGGTGCAGGGGCCACTGAGGAAATAAACCGGGTTTTAAAGACACAGGTAGGAAGGTGATCACTGAGAGCATAAGCAAACAGCAGGTCATTTAAGAGAGTCTTGGGAGAGCAATTAGGAAGACACAGAGCTGTTTATCTGCCCTAGCAAATCATCTGACTTGAAGAAATGCCAGTGTGTGAGGAAGACATTAAAGGCAGATGCAAATGTGGCTTTCCGTGTTATTGAGTGGGAAGCGCTCTGCACTGAGGAAGCTGAAACTCAGTTGAAAAATCATGAATGTGAGCAGATTGGACCAGTGATGTCCAGTCAGCTGCAAGCAGCTGGGCAGTGCTGGTGAGCTGTGAAGTGAAAGAAGAGATTTGAGTAGAGGCAATGATAAATGGAAATTAAATTGGTGGAATAGGAAGGCTTTTTCTCAGGTATCACTTATTCTGTGGTATTAGTTCTGAGATTATGGGGTTTGTTTTTAGGAAAATTGCACTGTGTCCTCACCACTTAGTTCTGCAAAAGCAGAGCCCAACACTGTCACCAAGGCCCCTGTGCTCAATGCCTCTCCCTGCACCATCCTGTGCTGTCTGTCCAGTGACTGCCATTTCTGCTCATGTGTGTGAGTCGGCTTTAATGACATTGCAGAGCTTCCACTTCGTTTTTGCATTCAGTTTTCAATATACAACTCGCTGCATTAATTCTCAAGGGTAGCTATTGTGGTTTAAAACACTTAATTTGGAGATGGATCCAGGTGACACAGCAGCAGGTATCAGACTTTGTGTTGTGCATCAAAATAGTAACCAAAATGGAACTTCTTTACCTTGTTCTTTCCATTTCCATTTTATTTTCTTATTAATTAAACAGAATGTTTTTGTCTGCTCCACTGTGCTAAAGATAAGCCTGCTGCCCTTGGCATGTTTTTGAGCTATGGCATGGTAAGCATAACCAATATCCAGAGACAACTCTCCCTCTGCCTATGCATAATGAAGGCTGTCCCTTCCCAGCCATCCCTGAGTGCCCTGCTGGCAAGGCAAGCGGCTGCACTGACCTTGCAGTCATGCAATTTGTGCAAGCCTAGGGAGAGATTGAGGACCCTTCACTCGAGGACTCTTCAGCGAAACTGCTGGCTCTACCCCTTTTGTGATAATCACAGATATTTATCTATCAAAAGAAACAAATTCAGATGCTGTCAGTTTGTACCAAGTTTTTGTTCTTCTGCCCTGATCTGGTTTGTTGTTGCAGAGCTGTGCAGGTTTTTGTCGGTTTTAAGGGGGTTTTATTTTTAACCAAATCAGCACATAGCAGTAGTGGCAGTAAAAATCAGGCCGTTTTATTTTAACATCTGGCTTTGCATCGTATTTGACATTGGCAGGGAACAAATAAAGGCTGTTGTTTCCCTATGAAACAAGTTTGAGTTGGTTTTATTTTTAATTTATTTTTCTGGATACTGTGCTCCCTAGAAAGTACATCCCATAGTATTTCATGAAACTTTCAGAATTTTGGGCCAGTTAGGATAAATGTTTAGCAATCAACTTGGCAGGGGAAGAGCTGCTGAGATCTACCACCCAGCGAGCACCCCACCACCTACTCCTATACCAGATCCAGCAGCACCGGTACCATGAAATCCTGGCTGCCCTACCCCTTGGGCTGCTTATTGCTGGCCTGGGCAGGCCCTCTGAGGCCACACCAGCTGACTTCAGCTAGAGGCTACCACCTGCAAAGGATTCTTGTGTATTACTTCCCCAGGGCACGATTAATCTTGGCTGGCTTCTGCTGCCTGTGTTGGACCCCATGTTCTCTAGTCACCGCTCGGTGAAGTGTGCCATGGTCAGAGGGCCAGATGTAGGCACGTACTTTTGGATGAGGTGTCTGTGCCCTGAGTTCTGCTGACTGCAGAGGAGGCAGGGGGTTACCTGCTCACATGTGCACAGACTATCAGTCAAATTAGTACAGCTTCTGGTACCTCCATGAGGGCTGAGGTTCCTACCTCATTTGTCCTGGCTCACTCATATCTTCCTTATTCCATTTATAAGTAGATGAGATCCATCTCTTCATCCTGGAAAAGAGAACAGAACAAGTCTCCTCACTGAGCTGTGCCACCCTCAGCTGTGTCTACTAGCAGGTGCTTTGCATGTGCACTCCTGCGTGCTCTGAGAATGGAGTCCCCACTGATAACCGAGCTTTGAAGTACGGTACGTGCCCATCCTAGGGAGAAAACCCTGTTGCTTACATGAAGTGTATCATGTTGCCGGCTCTGTCGATATTTTCGTATAGCTACAAATATTTTTCTCTCAAGTTTTATTAAGTGAGACCCACATACTTCTTCCAGCTGTGACTGTGCGGTCTGTTCCTACATAGCTTTCACCCCGCCCTTGCTCAGCAACACTTCACAGTCATGCTGTGGTGCAGATGAAGAATTTGGGTTTGAAGCTGTCAATCTGATTCCTATTAAAGCTGTATGGATATTTGCCACACACCTGCCTAGGAAGCTGGGATAAATAATTCAGTGATGCACAGTGATACCTAATGGCAAGCAGATCACTTGAATAACCTTGCACTGGGTTAAACTCCTCAGTGCTCTGTCCTTTCATGACAAGAGAATGAGAAGATCCCCAAGACAGATGTGAAGTGGTTAGAAAGGGCTGTGGACTTTCACTCCCATGGAATGACCTTTCAGCCCTTCAGAAAGGAAGGGACTGACATCTGGTACAGCTGAGGAATGCAGTGAGGAGAGCAAAGTGTGAGAGCCAGTAAAGCTCACTGGGGACAACCGGCAGCAACAAGAGCACAGCAGAGGTAATTGCTACATGTTAATAACCATACAAGCCAAAAAAAGAGGAGTGTGTAAACCTTTCTGTCTGACTCCTATTTTCAGAAATACCTTTGGACTTGAGGAACAAGCATTCTGAGTAGAATTTAGACTCTGTTGCATGGCTCACTTTTGCAAGGAAGGCCACCTTCATAACGTACATCTATTAACCAGTAAGTGTGGGTGCATCTCTTCTGCAAGCATGACTGATTTGCTCTCACTTAGCTGCAGCTACAGGAAGTTAATCTGAAAGCTAGTCATGTGAGGGTTGCAGGCAGAACCTTCTAGGATTTTAGGTCCTCTGCTGCTTAGGAAGTCAGGTGGTCTCAGTGGTTTCCTAGAGCTTTCACACATGCCTGTGGACAGATGGTGATTAATATCTGGAGTTGGAGCAGGAGTCATCAGATCTAGCCTTTCTTGTTTCATTTTGGTTTTTATAGCTCTACAAAGCTGGGCGTATCACAGGAGAGATGAAGCTATCATGGCTTTCTCGGGGAGTTCACAAACTAATCTATGAGAAAATAATCTTAACAAATACTGGTTTGCATTTTAAAAACTCTTAATTTGAATAAAATCATATAAGCTCTTTTGTCTGCAGCATCTTCTAATTATCATTAACTCTTATTTGTGAAAGTGAAGTAATTCCTTCCTCTGGGCTGTTGGTGATCTGCCCCTTACATTTGAGACAATATATCTAATTCAGCAAGAACACTGCACTGACTTCAATACACGCTGCAGCCTGTTAAAAAAGAGATCACCTACTCTTGCTGAATATATGAATAGATTAAGAATGTGGTAACTTTAACAAGTGAAGTTTGTGACTCTGGGCTCAAGGGGTTTAATGATAGCTTGCTCCCTCCTGCCTACAACAGCATCCAACACACAGCAGTTGCTTCTGCAACTTATCACCAAAAGCTCAAGCTGAATCAGCCACATAGAGACACTTGTTAATCCTCTGCAATCCTTTTGCCTAAAAACTTGCCATTGCAGGCCTGATCTTGAATGGGGAGGACAAACCTCGGATGGCATCAAGTGTGCCACCTCAAGCTGAGGAGCTGCCTTAGCACAGACCTGTTTGCTTTCTCCTGACTGCCCCTGCAGGAGGTAACACCCTGTAAGGAAGAACAGGCTATGGCTACTAAGATAGCCTTGCTGTCAAAGCAAGCAGGAGAACAGCTGTAGACGCAGATAGGGAGAAGATTTGTGGCATGGGAAGGTGTCATTCTCATAGCGTCGTTCTCCAGTCCTCTAGCTCTGTGGGATGACATGTAATACCAGTGAATTAAACTGAAATGGTTTCTACTATTACGTAGTTACTGCAATTATTTCCAAGCTGTATGGCAAAGAGATTTTTCTGGCATGTCTGTGCTCAGAGGGAGTCTGTAGGTAGGTCTGTGTACTCAATTTCAGCATTTAATCTTGGGACAAGTAGGTTAACAAGTAGTCTCTCAATGACTTTACAGTATATTGTGTTTATGATGTCAAGCTAAGGCCATTCTGATTTTTTGACTTCTATAAAACACCCCATATACTGTACTAGGAAACAGTCACTTTTTTTTTACGTATGATGTGCCAGGTTGGTAGGGTGAGACAGTTTTGGTACAGCTCCAAAGAAACTAGACTTCTGGGATTTTTTATTTCATTCTGCCCAATGCAATCTGATCTTCTGCCGGTCCCATGAGCAGCCAGTTTATGTACCTTTGGCCACACAACCCCACATGATTACTAGCTGACTTTCTTGGCTCTTAGAAAAATTGTCAAGCAAATTTTTGATGCTAGCTCCAAGCAAGGAGGAACAGGGAGCTTGCTGGTCCTGGTTCTGCACACAGGTGATGGGGAAAGAAAGCACATCCTTTCTTTAAATATAAGGTAACAAAAAAATTATCTCTGAACTGTATTTTTTTTTCTATCTGAGCAATTACAGAATCACAGAATCTTAAGAGTTGGAAGGCACCTTGAAAGATCATCTAGTCCAATCCCCCTGCCAGAGCAGGACCACCTAGAGTAGATCACACAGGAACTCGTCTAGGTGAGTTTTGAATGTCTCCAGAGAAGAAAACTCCACAACCCATCTGGGCAGCCAATTCCAGTGCTCCCTTACCCTCACAGGGATGAAATTCTTCCTTGTGTTTCTTTGGAACTTCTTATGTTCCAGCTTGTACCCAGTTGCCCCTTGTCCTACCATTAGACATCGCTGAGATGAGCCTGGCTCCATCCTCCTGATACCTGCCCTTTACGTATTTGTAAACATTAATAAGGTCACCTCTCAGTCTCCTCCAAGCTAAAGTGCTGGTTTCTTTACTAGGTAGAAACAACATTCTCATACCCACAATTGGAAGCTGGTGCAGATGATGAAGCAAAAAAATCCACTTTACTAATAAAAGCTATCAATCAGTTAAACACACATCCCCTTTAACTCCTAGCAGGTCATGCTAACCACTCACAGGAAAACTGTGGGGTTTGGGAGAATGGTTGTATTTTTTTATGTTATTATTTCTTAATCTTTGTTTTCATTTAGTGATGTCAGGATGCCAAATTCATAAGTAATGGGGTCCTTTCACCTCTAATTTACCTCCTGCATGAGCCTCATCCTCTGGTTGCAGCCATGGCCTCATTCCATTGTTCTGAAGGCCCCTGAGCGTGCTCATGCTGCTTGTAGGCAGGCCTGGGAGAGAAGGGGAGGCAGCGTGGCTGCTGGAGCAGTGACCTGCCCCCCAGCAGCCCTGCGCCAGCTCCTGCTGCTGACTAGGGGACTGGGGGCTTTGGAGGCAGTTTGACTCAAGATGCAGATTTGGCAGATGGGGCCTACTTCTGCTACTGGACAGGGAAAATCCTGCTGATAGTTTCTGTGTGATGGAGGGACAGTGGAGGTTCCTGATTGCAGTGGGAGATAGTGCGGCCTTTGGGAACCAAGTTACAGCTTTGCCCTATTTCCCAGAAGCTAAATTAGCATTTCTCAATGTTGAACAAACTGAAGACCTATAAGCCTTTTTGATCTGAGTCCTAGCAGCCAGGGAGTGAATGATGCCTGTGGGCAGGCACTGATATAAGCTCCTGCCAACTCTGTGGGATGGCATGTGTGTGTGTATGTGTGTGTTTTCGTTTAGTTTCTTAATTATTTTTCTTCAATCAGTTCATGGACCATCTTTTGATACCTTATGGAGTGTGTGTTGCCTGTAGGCCTCATAGAGCGATGCTGAGCTGGATGACTGCTACTCTTGAATTTAGGTTGCACCAGACATCACAGAATAACAGAATGGTAGGGGTTGGAAGGGACATTTAGAGATCGTCTAGTCCAACCTCCCTGCAGAAGCAGGTCCATCTAGATCAGGTCACACAGGAACACGTCCAGGCAGGTTTTGAAAACCTCCAGAGAAGGAGACTCCACAACTTCCCTGGGCAGCCTGTGCCCAGGCTCTGTCACCTTCACAGTAAAATAGCTTTTCCTTATGTTTAAATCAAACTATCTGTGTTCCAGCTTCTTTCCATTACCGCTTGTTCTGTCACATGACACAACAGAAAAAAGGGATGCCCCAGCTTCCTGACATTCACTATTTAGATATTTGTAAACAGTAATGAGATTCCTCCACAGTCTTCTCTTACCCAGACTAAACAGCCCCAGTTCCCGCAGCCTTTCCTCATAAGGAAGATGCTCCAGTCCCCTGATCATCTTGCTGGCCCTGTGCTGGACTCTCTCCAGAAGTTCCCTGTCACTCTTGAGCTGAGGAGCCCAGAAGTGGACAAAGGACTCCAGATGAGACCTCACCAGGGCAGAGTAGAGGGGGAGGAGATACTCCCTCTATGTATTCCAGAATGCCATTGGCCTTCTTGACCATGAGTACTTGTCCTTGTTGAACTTCATGAGGTTCCTCTCTGCCCAACTCTCAAGCCGTTTGAGATCCCGCTGAATGGCTGCACAGCCTCTGGAGAATCAGCCAAGCCTCCCAGTTTGGTGTCATCAGCCAACTTGCTGAGGGTACACTCTGTCCCTTTATCCAGGTCATTGATATTATAGATGAAGGATTTATGTGCTGTTATTCCCTGAAATAATCACCTCTGTCTCAAGTACTTTGGCATTGATAAGGGATTGAGGTAGAATTTGTGTTCCTCTCTAGTCCTGTATGCTTTGTTCTGAAATTATCCACCTTCACTGGTTTCCCTGTATAAGCTTAAATGTAGCTTTTCTTTCTTTGCAATGATCAACATTAATGCAGACCTTGCATCCAAGAGTTTAATCTAACGTGTGCATTTCAGGTGAAATATTAGAAACTGTCCAGCATCTGTAATAATTTTTCTGTATTAAATGAAGGAATTTTTTAATTTAACATTAAAAAAATACGCTTAAGTAATATGGGCCAGCTTCAAAGTGGCTGCAGTCAGGAAATTGGAAGGTAGATACTCTCTTTTTAGCCCATCTGAACATAAAGTTTCACACCAGCTGGACTTGAAGGCCAGCTCCATGTGGTCTCGGTTTGCTGAGCTTGCTGCTTTGCCAGGAATGTGAGGTCCTTCCTAGGGATGGATGAAACTGGTGGGAGACTGGCAAGCATGTCTGCTTGACTTTGTCCTGTGGAGAGCTGTGTGCTGCTGCTGCCCTGTAGCTCCTTCTGTTTCTGTTGCTTCAAACCAATGAGCAGATTGGAGTCAGTAGGGGTTAATTGGTGGTCACTGGTTTAAACTGAAAATGCCATTGTCCCCTGAGGAAAAGTGAGCAGATGCACTGGAGTCTGACAGGAAAATGTGTGGCTAGTTACATTTCTGCATTAACTATTTGTTCCTGTGAGCCAGACTTCAGGCAAATGCTGAGAAAAAGCTGCTCTTGCCTCCAAAAGGCACTATGTACCTGTGTTTAAAGCATAGCTTGTGGCTTCAGGCTGAGGCTGGTAGTGGTCCTGTAACAGCAGCAGATTCCTGCTCCCCCATCTGCCTGCATGTGGGGCAGTTCTCAGAACAACAGAGGGTGAAGGTAGCCCAGCAAAGGCAGGTAATGGTATGGTAATAATAAAGAAGAGGTGAATCATTATGTGTGAGAAGGGTAATTAGTGAGCAGGTTGCCACTGAGCAGCCAGCCTTTCAATCTGTTTGGTCGGGCAGTTTTTTTTCCAGAGTGGCTGATAGGCTGTAACACTAGATCTCTTGGGTACAGAGGTCTTGCTCTGTGGGTAACTGGCTGATGTGATAAATCTGGCTACACTGCAGCAGAGCTTAACCCTGCTTGTGAGCAGCCACTGTAAAAATACTTGGGGCATGTGCTGCATTTTAAATATTGATGTCGCGTCCGTTTTTGTTGCTGTTTCAAAACACTGGAAGAGACAAGGCAACGGGATTATATAGTTCTCTGTCTCTCTTTTGCTTGTTCCTAATCTTAAAGTGATTATTTTCAGTCATAAATAGCATTCCTTTCATTTTCTGTTAATTTTGTCTGCCGCTTCAGATGTCAGATCTGGTTTATATACTCAGCTTACACACACATTCCTTAAAGTAGAAGGATCCTGCTATTTTGCCTCAGGCACTGTGCAGCCCACTCCTGGTTACAGCAACATCTACTTGAAGAGCAATACTATTGTCTCCTGGCAAGTACATAACTGGCATTGGAGTTGGTGCAGGAAGCATCGGACCTCTGCTCTCCTCATTCCCTGTCTGTCCCATGGCTAAGGAAGTCTTATGTTGTCCTTCAGAGATGAACAATGAGAATTGTTTGGCAAAAGGAGAGGGTAGGGAAGGGAAACCTCCTCACCTGTCCTGCAGGAATGTGGACTCTCCTGTAGTCAACTGAAAAAAAAATATGGTGCAATAATCTTCTTGTGTGGCTCTTGATGCTGATTATTTTCTTAAGTATCATTTCCCATGAGTGCAGAAGAATCTAAGGTTTCATTTTGTATTAGAAAGTAATTTTCTAAGTAGTGGTTTAAATTTATTTGAGAAAAGCTTGAGAGAAAAACTTGAAGGCTCAAACCCCAAAAGGTGAACAAGAAGAAACCCACAGGGTATTATTATAAAGACAAACAAACAAGCCAACCAACTAACCAACCCAGGAAGTAAAGACTGTCTGGCCTGGTTCCTGATCCGGGCTGGCAGTCGCACTAACGTTTTCAATCATCCCTCTGTTCCTCCTTCTCCCTCTTGTCTTCTAATTTTGTGAAGGATATTTTTATAACTTCTCCTTCTTAGGTGTGTGTGGGGTTGGTGAAGGGAGAGAACCGGAGAAATGCCATCACCTGCTGTGCCCTGGGCTGGGCTGTGCTTTGCTGCACATGCCTTCCCGACTGCTTGTGTGCCAGGCCAGCAGTGCCTGCAGCTTGGGAGGGCACCAGGCCCTTGGAAGGCCTGTCGACTTCATTGGGACATTTTTACAAATATGCCTTAAATTGATCTAATTGTCCTCTGCCCTGACAGAGCTTGACAGCCTTCAGACCTCCCAGGATGCTCCCTTTCCTGCTTTGTGGCTTCCCGTCCATTGTTTCCATACCATTCCTATCTCTTTTCCTGCTAGAGAAGCTCAAGACTGAGCTGTAAATGGAGATAACATGGTTTTATTACGAGGATCTGGTATTGTTATTTACTTTCCCCATGGTTTCTTTACTAATAGCCATTACAGGTCATGTTTTACTTCAGTCTGACATTTGACAATTCATTTAGGAATAATGGATGCTTAATTACAAACTGCTTGAAGATATCCATCAGGTTCATGTTAGGAGCTGCCAGAACCAGTAGCCTGATAGATGGGAGGCTGCTGCAGCTCACACAATCCTAGCGTATTGTCCCCTTGCATGGCCAGAGCAAGGACCCCCAGTCTCTCTGTTACCCCAGAGAGCTGCCCTCGTGGGCACACAGTGTCACTGAATCCAGGGGGATGACGGTCCCCTGGGTCAGCCCTGGGAGAGCCGGGCAGGGTTTCATGCCTCGGACTCAGGCTTCCCTGCTGCCTCTGTGCTTGTCCCTGTGGGTGGAGGTGAGCCCTTCACCACATAATTCACAGGTTATTTCTGAAACAAGAAATTGTCCAGAAACACTAGAGATTACCCCTGCCAGTCATGACTCAGACATGTTCACAAATGCCCAAGTGACCCAGCAGCCTCGTGTCCTTCCTTGGTACTTGGGAACTGAAACATCAGAAAACGGATGCTCCTTGTGGTCCCCATTTGCTTCCAAACAATTTTCTGAGGCTTTTCCCTGCAATATTTACTCCAGTTTTGACTACTATTGCACAAGACATAGATTTTGTACTATGAAATGTGTTTGCAACATAATTTATGGTGAAACCGCAGCACATATTTTAGGAAGATAGAGACATTGAGTCAGAACCGGGTAAATAATGGAAAACGCATCGCACCATTTAGCAACTTGTTCCAATAGCAACTTTGTTCTAACAGACAGTGATTTGTCAAAATCCACTGCCTAAAACCTAATTGAAATGGGTTGTGCTGATTGACAGAGTTGTAGTCAACAACGTTCCATGTAGAAATAAGCGGATATTTTCTTCCCTATGTGCTTGTTAGATTAAAGAGCTCTCAAGGCTCAGAAGACGTGTCTCTGTCTGTGGAACAGAGGCATCTGTGAATGGTAGGGGTGTAATTTCCTTCCCACCTCCAATTAAACTCTCTTGTGATCCATCTGTCTGGGAAGCTATCAGGTATTGTGTTTTATAATTACTGCTTGTTAAAAATATCATCTTTATTGGAAGCTTAAAAAAGGAAATCTCAAAAGACCCTCAAGAAATGAAAGCAAAGCTACTTTTAGGAAAAAAAAAACCCTTTTAATGAGAAAGAGATTAAAAATGGGAACACTTTATAAAAGGATTTGATTTGAAAAAAACCCAAACAGCCCATGTAGAGAATTCAAATAATACTAGAAATGTGTGTACTAATGAAAATATTTTCTGTCAAAAAAGTGCATTAAGATGTTTAGATGAAGATGTCTGAGTATAACTGTAGGATTACATCGAGAGATGTCCCTTGTCTGTTCAGGTGCAAGACTGAACTTTGAGTTTGACCTTCAAGGTGACAGCTGGGCTCAACTTCCTTCATCTGTGAGCAAAGCAGTATGTCTAATTGACAGGAAAGATGGATGCATTTGCTAATAGGATTTGGATCTCCTTAAATAGGTGTCTGATTTCCCCATGGACCCGAGTTTAGGTAAGAAGAGCAGGTACCTCACAGCCCCAGATTCCCTTCATCTAGGTGACAGAGAACACTACTAGTGCCCTTCCAGCCCACTCATCTGGGTTTCCTTCCTACAGAAAGAAAAGGTTGTGACTGAGTTACACATCTGGATAGGACCTGGAAGCTTTTCCTAGGCCTTCATTTTGAATGTAGCCTGGAGGTCTCTGAAGGCACTTCATTTCCATAATGAATGCACAAGGAATTAGGAGAACCATTGCATTAAGGATTAGAGGAGCCTTAATTAAGTGGATTTGAGCCCCCCTGGATCCATCTTCCCCTCAGTGTCACTGAACTGTTGAAGCAAGAAAGAGCATTATCAGATAGCCCTGCCTGAAAACTCATGCATAGTCCTAGTGATAGTGATGGCACAACTCAGTATAGATGCTGATTTAATAAGAGAATTTAGCCTCTATTTATTGATTAAATTATGGCATTTTGATACATATTCCATTCCTTATCCTTGTTCTGATATCACCATTTACTTCTACGGAAAACTAAATGTCTCAAGCCCAGATGAAGTATGTGTTTGGGAAAACCAATTCAGTTGGTGCTGTCTGCTCTTTCCAGCTTACTCCTAGCTGCTTCCCACTTTCCTTTCTTGGCTCCTGGTCACTTAGGTTAGGTAATCCATCACCTAGAGTTGAAGAATTACAATATTTTCTTGTGTGCCCTCTGTTACTGGAACTGACCCATGTATACCATTAGCAGCCTGAGAGGCCACCTAAGTCCAGCTGAATTTGCCCCTTCCTGCAGCGGTACATGCCAAGAATGCTTGTTGGGGTAAGCAAGCTCACTCCTTATGTCCAGGTGTATACATACAGAATGGAAGATGCTGGACTGACTTCCACTGCAGTGATACAAAGTCTTCGGTTTATGCAACCAAACCTGGGAGACAAGAAAAGGAAGTGACCAACTGTGGTTCACAACCACAGACTAATTGTTATTTGTTATACTAGTTGTTATTTTTGAGCTATGGCCAGAGGCCTCGATGGTGTATATCTTCATCATGGCACCTTCAGTGAAGCTGTACTGACTTCAGATGACATAGCTGAGTGGGTTGCTAGTCCTTCCTTTGTAGATGGTCAACATGGAAAGGACAAAGTGAGGTGAATTTTCAGACCGCAGCTCAAATTGACTAGTCAGCAATAGAGAGAATAACACTAACCCTGCAGAGTCATGAAAGAGTTAAAAAACAAATTCCACTTTGGACATTGAGGGAAATCATGACTTTTGTTACATCCCTCTGCCCAATAAGTATAGTAACAAACTGGGTGGGTGAGGATCTCTCTCTGTTTGCATGGACTGAAAATTATGGTATTTGCACAGCAATAAACTGCTGTGGGAATAAAAACAGCTCTCAGATGTTTACTGCTAGCAAACAGCGAGATCGTGAAAAAAAAGGAGCACGTGACAATTTATGTTTTGTGGTGGAGACAGTGGCAGTAAAGTATATTTTCTAAAAAGTCAGTATTCTTACCTGATACCGTGGTCAGGCTCTGCTTCTTCATGGTTTCACCCCTCTGGACCATATTTCACACTCTTTGAAGAGCAGGCAGTACGCTTTCTT
This sequence comes from Urocolius indicus, assembly GCA_013401255.1. NCBI lineage: Eukaryota > Metazoa > Chordata > Aves > Coliiformes > Coliidae > Urocolius > Urocolius indicus. The sequence goes on along the minus strand of WBNH01002949.1, from coordinate 87,649 downwards.
TGCAGAGTGAGATCATGACAGCTTCTCTCTCATCCTCTGCCCTGGAGGCTTGTTAAAAGGAGGGAGAATAAGTGCATCTGGAAAGTGACTGTCTAAATTACTCAGGAGCCGAAGAATTGAGGATATGTATGAGGTTTAAAGTAGAGTTTGTTGGTTACTCTAGCTAATATCTCAAATTGCTTACCACACGGACTAATGATGGGGCACCCAGAAGGGTATTCTACTTTTAGTCGCAATTCAGATGTTGCCTCTGGGGATCCTGTGCACTGAATGGACTATTTTTCCTAAGGAAAGTCTACAATTAAAATACTCCTTAAGCTCTCATGTATGTACTTTGAGTCCCTGGGGGACTTCAGAGGCAAGTGCCCAGCCGTAAAACTCCTGGGATTTCCTCTACCAGGCCATACGCACGTGCTTCTTTCTTCCAGGGCCATATGTGTTTTTTCTGGTAAAAATGGTCTGAGACGGGTCTGTCAGGGGAATGAGATGAGGAGGACGGGCACACTGCCCTGTGTGGGGACACTGAACATGGCATGACCGGTAGCCACCAAGTCTTACTGGTGGTCAGAGTGCCTGAGGAGGAAATGTAGGACTTCTCTCTGGCAGTGGCAGGAAGCAGAGAGGGAATTTCTGCATCCAGAAGGGAGCCAGCTTTGCATAAGGAAATAATCTCATATGCCAGTGTGATGAATTTGTGTGTATGTATATCCCCACTCGCTGCTGGAGGCAGTCCAAGCTACGTGTCTGTGTGCCATAGGCCCTCCACTGCTCAGAGCAAACAGAGGATCTCTTTCAGCCTACGTGGTGGGGAACCATCCTCCTGGCACAAGGCATCCCTGGGCCGTGGGTCATTTCCCAAGCTGGGCATTTCAGCTCAACAATGTTCAGGAAAGAGACTGATTTTTGCTGTTTTATACCGGCGAAAGCTCTGGAGAAGAAATGGTTGATTTTATTACACTTAACTGATTTAATTTGGTAATGGCAGAGCTTTATCAGTGAAAGCTCTCTTTTCTTAGTATAACCCGGAGAACATGCCCCTGCTGCTCTCCCCCAGAAAGCTCCTTCCTACAAAGGTAAGGCCTGACATGAAGGAGTGCTCAGGATCTGATCGGTGCCATCCGCTTGTGCATAGAGGGGTCTGGCAGATAATATCCACCTATTTCAGCCTGGGAAAACACTGCCATGAGAAGCAGGTGGCGGAGGATAGGAGTGAGCATGTCGGCAGCCTTTCTCAACAGGGGGGAAGCCATCCACCCTGAGTGGGAGCAGCATGGGGCCATGGGACTGAGCCATCTCTGTTCCCCCACACTGCAGCCACCTTGGCCTCCCTCTTTCCCAGTAGTTACGTCAGAGCCTGTGCACTTCACCAGTAGGTTTGATAGGACTGACTAAAAGCACCATTTTCCTGGTAAAACAAACACAGACTCCTTTTTAAAAACACCTTTTGATACTTTATGAGTGGGGCTGGTATATGTAACCTATCAAGCCCAACATATGGCTTATTATGACATTTAGCTGATTAAAATAGTCTAGACATAAACTTGAGATTTCAGAAATGTTTAAGCTAAGTCCGAAATACATTTTAATGTACAGTAGATGTATACTGCAATTTGGGCCACCTGTGTCCCTGTAGGAATTATGGAGCAGGAAGTACTTTTGACTCAAGAAGTGTGTCTGAAAATTGAGGCTGTAAATTAACAACAGCTTGTCTATTAGATTATTTCACCCATAAAGGAGTCTGTATATTTCTAAATGCCTCATGATTTTCAATACCTTGCTGTTGTTACTTTTATTAAAGAAGGAGGTTAGCAACAGTCTGGGCTTCTAGGTTGAGACACATTTTTAGAAAATCACGGAATAAATAGCAGCAGCCAGGCAGGCGGTGGTGAAGCATACTTGTGGCCACAGGAGGAGGAAAGCCCAGGCTGTGCCTGTTAGTGGGCACGGTGGTGTCGGTGTACTCTGGCATCCAGGAGACTCAGCCTGGTTTGCTGCAGACGACGGGTCTCCTGCTTGTTGGCCATTTCAAAGCTGAAGGCAGGGTGCTGTGTGCACACTGCTGTTAACCAACACGGCAAAAGGCCACATAATTTACCTCTTTGTCAGCTTCCCGGTTGTGCTGCATGACTTCACGTCATCATCTTACTTGCCTGCTGCCTTTATTTTTCCTCCTTTACAAGAGTTTGGTCTATTTACGGTTGTTCAGCTGTCTCTGGAAAGGCCAAAATGGGAAACTATGGGGGAAAAAAAACCCAAAACAACAGTCCTACCTCACGATCTGTCTCAAGGTTCCCTGGAGTAGCTCTCAAAGGGGAGGAGGGGGTGTCAATGAATCCTGGATGAAAAACGGGCCATCTCTTCAAACTTCTAGCAGAGTAAGACTGAACAGGGCTAAGTAAATTGGCAGCGAGGCTACAGAGCTGAGGCAGAGGGAGAAATACCTACAGGGAAATTTCCATGAGAAGGAAGTTATTGAACAGAATATGCATCCTAGACCCTATAAATTGCTATATAATTCCCATTTCACTGAGCAGTTCTGCCACATAAGTTAGACTTAATGACTTGCACAGAGCATGAGCGAGCTGCCTACATGGGCGTGATTATTTTGGCAAAGAACCGTACTCTGTTCAGTGTGGTCATTATGGAAAGGGCTAGATACATTACCTGTCTGAGGCTCATCCTCAGGAGAGTTCTGTACCCCCTGCATGGACACCCACCTCACACTGAACAGAATAACATGTTGACTGAGATATGGGATCCTGTTACATGGATAAATGTTCAGCCCACAAGAAAAATTAAACCACAGGTAGCAACTCATGGAAACTCTTGGTTCACTTGGAGAGCAGAGGGCTGTGGTTTGGTAGGTAGTACTCCTATGGTCTTACAATGCCCAGTCTGCAAGGTGGGTTGGTACGCAACTGGCAGCTGAGGGCAGTGAAAGATATGTCCTTGCTCTGGAGCTGGGTTAAGGAACAAGAGTAGGTGACGTAGCATAGATGAAATGCTAAGGGATCTGGTTTAGTTTAGTGATGGGCCTGACAGTGGAAGGTTAGTTGTTGGACTCAATGATCTCAAAGGTCTTTTCAAAGCGTAATGATTCTGTGATTTCTCCACCCAACCCTACCTGCTGGTGGAAGAGTCTTGTTCTGCCTGCAGAAAGATGTCTCTGGTTCATTAGAGCTAGCAGCAAGTGTTCAGGCTGCTGCTGCACAGATGCCCTGGCTATCAACTTTGTCAACACCTGAAAGTGCATGTGGAGTGCAGACCCCAGCTTATCTGAGGGTTTCCAGATAGAATATGCACTGCAAGCTGAGTCACCTCAACTAAGTAACACACTCAGAAAACCAGAAATTCCTCTGAATATCGCCTTCTCTTCCCTGGTTTCTCCCTTTCGTAATCCCCTTGCCTGGTTGGTTTGGCATTGTCCCCATCCCTGCTCTTTCAGGCTTGGACCATCTGACATATCGGTTGCTAAAGCACTGGTAGGCTGGCTTGCCAGAATGCCTGGCTCCAGGCACCTCCGTGAAGGCCACTTACTTGCCTTTAATCCATGAATAGGAGCAAGTCAGGCACAGGGCAATATTCTGGCTTTGCCGCAGGGTGCTTAGTGTGACTGGGACAAGCGCATGGTGTAGTTTCTTCTTTGCATGCGCAGATGTGGGTCAAACAGGCCCACATGGGCTGCAGCCAGAGCCTGCTTGGAGCACCACAGCCTCAGCGAGGAGCTGGCAGCGAGCAAAGCTGCCGGGAGGGTGAAGGACCCCCATGTTGGGGAGTGAGCCTGGGTAGCGGGGCCGCCAAGGTGCCAGGCAGAGGCAGCAGTTGTCACTCTGGATTCGCTTCTCCCATCCCAGAATGCAGCATATTAAAGCAATTAAGAAAAGCTCTGCTCAACACGGGGATTTTGAGGGGAAATATGAATGTAAGGATACGGCATTCCGCGATCAGAGGAGAGAAATAGCAGAGGGTAAATTAAACACAGCTGGATTGAGCATAAGAAATAGATTAATTCCAAGAGAATTTTTTCTTTCCGTTCTTTACAAATTATAGGAGCTAGGAAAACTAGCACTTCTTAATTCCACTTGGTATGCAGCTCTTTAATCCTCTAGCCTGTCAGCCAGCATGCAATGAATTCAAGTGCAAGCCATTCACCCCACAAACCTTAACTGAGGACACTCCTGCTCTCTGCTCCCTGCACATATCTTTCTCACCTCTTCTTGTGCTCCTGTGAGAACAAATATTCTGGACAGGGGAACACTGGAAAAATATATTGGGAAATGATATTTGCTATGTTGTGATACTGGTTCAGAACAATGAACAGTCCTTAGTCACAACACCAAATATGGTTTTCTTCCCAATATGATCGTCAGAGTAGGGATAGTTCCCTACAGCTACAGAACACTTGATACAGTGGTATCTTGGACCATGGCATAACAAGGTCTTGGCCAGAGGCTCAGGTATTTAGTTTAATGCAAATTATATAGTAAATAGTAGTGGTGTCTGTGGATGGAGGGTTGCAAGCTGCTGCTGCTGAGTGCTCAGCTTCTCTTGATTCTGGGAACCTTATGATGAGTTTGGTGGGACCTGTGAAATGCTGAGCTTCTCCTGAGCGCTCCTGAGTTATGGAGGAAGAGAGAAATCAGAGCAAACAGGAAAAATATGATTGTATTCATGCCAGTATTGCGATACATCACTCCCACTCCTGCTGAATCTTGAGTAAAGTGGCTGGGTAATCCCATCTGATGCTGGGACATCAGTGTCACGTTAGTGTCTACACTGAGAGGTCAACTGTGTCCAGGGATCTGAGTTCAGAGATGTCTGGGGAGGTAGCTGAGCTGCCCAAAGCTGCAGGGGTACAAAGGATGCTACCTTGTCCTTTGCATGTGTGTGCAGGCTGCTTCAGAGCCCCACAGCCCACAGTGCTCCCACACCAGGACACATTGGCCCTCAGCTTAGTCAGCCACTGGCCAGCATTCTGCTCCTCCATCCCTCTGTCTTCTGGAAGATTGTCTCTCCTACAAAAGACTGTCCCTGGGTTTGGGGCCACGATGTCGAATATCATCCCACCACCAAAGGGCTCGGGAGGACTCAGCCCCACAACTCTGCCTGTGGCACCCTTCCATGGATAGCTGAGCTGCAGCTGCTTTAGCTTAAAAAAGACGGAAGACAAAGGAGCTAGGCAGAGGATACTGCTGGGTGCTTATTGTGAGTACTGCAAAAGCAAGGAAGGGTTTCACAGAACAGACGAAGCCTATTTCCATAATGTACAAATGGGTACATTAACCAGCACTGGAACAGAAATGCAAGTTATGGCTGGCACTTGACTCTTATGTCATATAGCTGCTGGGTAAAAGCATAAAAGATAGACATGACTTTGAGTCTCTTGACTTCTCTTAACTTGTATTGCAGCCATAATATTAAAGAAATACATATTTTCTTCTGGGAAGATATTTTCTTTTTGTCTTTGGCAATGACATTTTTTTGTTGATTTTATTTAATACAATAACATATGGTCATAAATCGTGTATCATTTACTTCAACTACATGGATGACTGTTGGAATTTGTCCAGCCTTCAGTTAAAGATATATTTAAGCAGGTTTAAAATAAAGAATGTATTTAAAATGAGGTGAATAATCCTTGAGGCATTTTGAAATAGTTTTTAAAAAAGTCTGTTCACAATATGCTTTGGTATATTTTCCCCCACCTCACAGTTAACTCTAATGTCTTTAGTGATGCACTCAAGGTGTCATAGATGTTAGACACAGCAGGTATGTACGGAGTCCCATGCAAATTAACAATATAGATAAAATACCATCTTGGAGGTTTGAGCTGCATTTCCCAGTGTTCTGGGGCACCTATTGGGCTCTGCTGGGTTTCTGGAGCAACATCTTTGAGCAATGTTGGGCCATCCAGTCACCCTCATGCTCTCTGTGTTGCCCTCTTAATATGTGCCTCCCTCCCTCCTTTTGCTCCCCTTCCTTCCCTCCAGGGCCACTGCCTAGAGACGGCCAGAGTCATAACATCATCACCAAGCCAGCTGGCAAGCTGATTTGTACAGATGATATTTCCTAGCAGAAGGGCTCTGATGCCTTGAAGCATTTGGTTTGGGTTTTGTTTTTTTTTTCATCAGCTGAGCAGTATAAAGAAGCCTTAAAGGAGGAGGAGAATTGGGACTGTGCTTCTGGATTGATTGGATATAAATGTAATGTAATGTAGAATGCATCCCATAGACGTAACTGCTGAATTTTGGCACAGGAGACTCCGTCTCTTCCACTTCCCTGAAGACACTAATTTTGTTGCTTCTTGCTCAGTACAGTGAGTGCCCCAGAAACCTTCCAGAGCAATCAGAAGAAGATTTTGCAAGACTGGCAGGAAGTTTAAGAGATGTTCAAAGCACACATTATATACTTCAAACAAAGCTGTGCAGATAATTTGGGCTGTAGGACTATAATTAGGTAGAGGAAAATGTATGCTGTGATAAACCCAGCTGCTGTTCTCATAGTATGTGATTGATACAGTGGGCACAAGGCCAGGACCAGAAAAGGTCATAGCTGTGGTTAAAATGCTGCCTTCTAAACTGTATCAGATCTGATGTGCTTCTTCAGGATGATGAAATGCTAGTTCAAATTATTCTCTCATTTGAGGAGGCCAGGGAAGATCTGTCTGAAATGGGTTGCTTGTTCCCCTTGCAAAACCTAGTCAGAGACTTTTCAAGACAGTTACTGACTGCAAGCTGTGCAAAATGTGGGTAAGCAGAAGAGGTCCCGATGGGATGGCCCATTTGCACAATTTCTGCCTATTTTATTCAAGGGAAACTTCTGTAGTGGCTAATATCATTGTATGGGTCTTGATCAGTGGCACTTCTAAAGCTTGGATCTTGCAACTCCTCCATGGCCTTTTAACAAGTAGACCTCCAAAAAGAAAAAAATAAAAACATTGTATAATCTGCAACTGTGTCAAGAACAGGCAAAAACTCCAACCCTGGCAAAATTTTTGTGTAAAATAAATGTAAGAGTCACAGTGAAATCACTGGGAGACACTCAATTTGACAATCTTATTTCTCTATTCAGACTTAAAATCATTGCCAGGTTGCAGTAAAAGAGATTAAAAAGAAAAGCTTGACATTTAGCATCAGAACCGAAATGAAGCAGCCACGCTCTCATCTTATCTCTGACATAGGGTTGCCTTGGCAAACTCGACTTGTCATCTAGTGTGTTGATGTCTTAGTTTTGCCATGTGTAAAAGGGTGATATCTACCCTGTTTCCTAAAGGGGCATGGGGATGCATGTTTAACAGCTGATAAATGTAAAATTTATATTTGAAAAAAACACACGTCAAATTGTATAAAAAGTCAGTGATAAATCAGTGAATTAAAAAAAACCCTCATTGCCAGGAAGACAGGGGCTGAGGGAGACCTGCAGGCCTGTAGGTCAGTGGTAAAATGTGGTGCAGGGCTTTATTTCTGATTTCAAACTTTTCTTTTTCCTCTCCTTGTCTCTCTTACTCTTTTTAAAAAAAAAAAAAAAAACCACACTAAATTATATCTTAGGGTTTTGAAATAGCATCAAAGACATAGCTGGAATGCTTATAAATAGCTGTATCTTTTCTGGAAGGTGTGGTGTCCAAGTTTATTTCAGGTTCTGAGGTAGGGAAGTGCTACAGGCCATGGGCTGTGGATGCTGCATGGGCCTGGCTCCCTGGCAAGGCCTGTATTTACCCTCCTCGCTGGCTCACGTACCCAGACCTTGCTCCTCCCTGGCCACCCCGCTTGTGGTTTTGCCCCACTGGTGGCATGCTGATGTACATGCTGTCTTGCCCCAGTGCCTCATACCTTCGCAATCCACCATTTGCTTTCCCAAACCGTTTCCTCCTTCCACTCCTCACTTGTGGCTCCCATTAGATCTTTCCTTTCCCTTTGCTGTGGATACACAGGCAGAACAAAATTCCCTCCCGTGTCTCCTTAGGAAAGAACTAATAACATGTTCCCTCCCTCTGCGGAGTCTGCATGCTCCACAACCTTATCTCAATGCCTCTGTGGTGGGCATGCTGACTCTGTGCCACATGCAAGCTCGCAGTGAGCTGTGATCGTATCAGATGGTAGCGCAAAGCTTTGAAGAAAAGCACTGGAAAGCCATGGGTGATGATCAGCAGAGGGGCCTCTGATGCTCCCTGCAGCCTAGGGGAAGGTGGCTCCCTGGGGACAGATCAGGAAGAGCTGCAGGATGACATCTTGTGGCACAGGGGATGGGCTGCTGAGAGTAAAACCCAGCGTTTCTTGGCTCAGAGTTCACGGAATGAACTGTAACCACCAGCCTATAAATGAGAACATCCAAACAAACAAACAGAAATAAGACCAAATGCAAAAAAAAAAAAATAAATAAAAGGCTCAAGGATGGTGCTGCTGCTGCTTTGACTCTGGGCCCTGTCGTCTTCTAGGACTGATGAAGCGACTGGGTGGTTCTTCAGATTCCTGTGGTCTGAACACACACCCTAGTCATCACTGAGATGAGCTCGGAAAAAACCAGTAATGAAAGAGGGCTCTGATTTATTTCCTGATAAAATAACCTTTGCTCTCAAAGGCTAATATTTCAGCTCCAGCTTGCAGAGAATGATCTTTTATTTCCATCCATCAAAGCCTACATCGTGCTGGATATCCAGAGAGTATTCTTCACACACAGCCATGTGTTGGCCAATGGAGGAAAATTACTACCTATATTTTTTTAGGTTTTTTTTTTTCTCTGAGGGAGAAGAAGGAGGGGGGCTGAAGTCTGTATTAAAGACTGGAATAATTACTATCCATTTCAACCCTGTGACTATGGTACAAGGAAAATTGCTTAAAAATACTGTGAGAGCCAAAGTTTTTCTTTGCAGTGCAAATAATCTCTGCATTTTTTTACAGCCTTTGATCTGAATCATCATCCCAAACAGTTAGGTTTTGTTTTTTTTTTTTCCCCCCAGGTAGACATCTTGAATTAGTATTCAGGGTCTTTCTACTCTGACACTGTGTTAGATCTATACCAATACATCATGGTTTTGTCCATTACAGGTGCCGTTTTGGCATGAGGTAAGAGTCTGCAATCTTGACTGAGACCAACAAGAGTAATGTTTCCAGTACCCACAGACAATTTCACACCACATTGTGCTGCAAATAGCCACAGGCAACAGTCAGCATAAGGGAGTGAAAAGTGAGACAGATATTTATTTGCAATCGAAACATTAGCTGAGCTTGATACATGAAGAGCCAGAGGCACCTGCTCTGTAAAGGAGCTGGTTGAGATAATCACAGTTTTCCATAAAAGAGAGCCCAACTCACCTCCTTTTTCTGAAAGTATAACCTTTAATGTCAGTGGGCTGTAGTTGTGTAGAACAGAGTAAAGAGTCTTGCAGTGAGCCCCGATGCACAACAGATCAGGGTTCATGCAGCCAAACAACTTGGTATTCCATATGTATAAGAGAACTGCCTGGGAGTGCTGGCTCAGATGTTGTTAGCCTAGAGTAATGCCAGGGTTTCCCTTGTGTTGTGATGGTGGATTTGTGGAGGGTTTGGAGTCCTCTGAGAAGGCACAGCTCACAGAGCTCCGTTTTGTTAGCCCTAAGTCTTTGGTGGGTTGGCAGAGGCTCTCTGCCACGTGGGTTTGCTGGTGTTTACAAAGCTCTGTGAAGAGGCGATGTTGCAAGAAGCAGCTTGTGTGGGTGTAGAAAGCAGCAAGGAACTGGTTTTCTGTGAAAGTGGATAGAGGGTGCATGGGTGCATGCACTGCCTGCCATCTAGCATAGAAACATTTCTAAATACAGAGATCGGCACACAGAAGTCAAAGGCAAGAGGAGTGCAGAGGCTATGACCCAAAGTCTCTGGATTTCAGCAGGGATTCCCTGCTTTGCTAGGACCTGAGCTCTCATTTTTTTTTTTTTTCTGAGAGAGCTCATGCTAATACAAGCTCACAAGGGAGGTTTAGGAAGGATGGAATGAGGGCAAGGGAAAAGGTTTGTGCAGATGGAGTGATGCTGCCACAGGCCATCAGTAGGGACTGCCCTTTGTCCAGCCCTCTGCCACTGCAGAAAACACAAATGTGTTTCCTTTTAGCTAAGAAGATTAGCATTTTGTAATTAGCAAGTATTACGGAAGTGCCTCACTTGGGGAACAGCCACTACAAAGAGAAGTGAGCAGAATTACCTTGTAAATGGTGCAATAGGACTAAAAGTCAGCCTCCTTGTATGGGTGCCCCCAGTAATAGTCAACTGGAGTTTTAAGAGCTGAGTATCCTCGCTAAAATCAGTGAAGTCTGTTATATCCCAAATTCACAGAATCTTAAGGGTTGGAAGGGATCTTGAAAAATCATCTAGTTCAACCTCCCTGACAGAGCAAGACCAACTATACTCGGTCACACAGGAACTCATCCAGGTGGGTTTTGAATGTCTCCAGAGAAGGAGACTCCACACCCCATCGGGGCAGCCTGTTCCAGTGCTCCCTCACCCTCACAGTGAAGAAGTTTTTCCTTGTGTTTCTTTGGAACTTCTTATGTTCCAGCTTGTACCCATTGGCCCTTGTCCTACCATTGGACATCACTGAGAACAGCCTGGCTCCATCCTCCTGACACCTGCCCTTTACATATTTGTAAACATTAGTGAGATCACCCCTCAGTCTCTTCTTCTCCAAGCTAAAGAGCCCCAGCTCCCTCAGCCTTTCATCATAAGGGAGCTGCTCCACTCCCTTCATCATCTTGGTGGCCTTGAGCTGAACTCTTTCCAGCAGCTCCCTGTCCTTTTTGAACTGACAAGTTAATGTTGGTTTTGAGACAATATAATAATGGAATTCCATTAACCTATCTACCTTGGCTATAGGAAAACATTCATGGCCCAAAACAGGAGCTGGAAAAAAAATGCAGAATAGCAGTAAAGAACATAATTCCCTCATTTTCAAGTTCTGGTGTTAAGGCCCTACAGGATTATTCCCCAATTCTCAGCTAACCAGCCCTTCCAGTAAGCAGTTTTCATGTAGCCTGACTTTCACTCAAAGTGTACCCTTCATCCAAAAGGACCCCATAAAAAGTATTAGGTCAAGATTAAACATTGTAAGCATATAACTAGCTCATAAAATGAGTTCTAAATGCTAAGCATGAAAGGCTGAATTTGTCTAAGAGTGCTGCTCTGAGCTTCTTTGGCTCGGGGAAAATTGTTTCTCAAAAGACATATTTATCACTATAGTTTATTTGTACTACAAGAGGCACCACTAGACACTGGGGACTTCACTGTGACAAGTGCAATTCAGACATCCAGCGGGAATCACTTCCCCCTGAACATTTTATGTTAAAGCTGATAGGACAGGCCTAGGCCAATGGTTTCCTATCCCTATTTCCCTATTTCATGTCTGGGAAGCTGAGGATCTGCAGAATGAAGGGTTTTGTCCAGTGCAAGGTGATGGTCATATAAAAGCAAAGGATCTCAGCCTAACCTTACAGCATGTCTCTTAGCAGGATCAGCCCCCGACTTTTCCTTGCAGGTGATCAGTAAAGACCTGAGCCCTCTGCACCTTTCCCACCTCTTACCTTCCTATGATGGACCACTTTTATGATTGAGATCAAATCTGGAAAAGGCAGGATAAAACTCCTGGAATGCATTCTCCCTTCATAAATGCAGCCAATGACCTAGTCATTATCTGGAAAAGCTAAAATGTTGTGCTGTTTATGTGACTTACACAGCCAGAAAGGAAAAGAGGCCACAAAGAGGCTAGAAGAAGAAGATGCATTTTTGTATGGATGATTTGAGATCCCAATGGTGCAAAAAACAAATCCAAAATGAACATAGAGCTATGTTAATTGTGCCTAAGAAGTGACTTGACTTTTCAGGCACACAAAACATGTGAGAGCTTTCCCCAAAATAATTTATTTTACACCTCACTCTTCCAGAAATAACCTTTATGTCTGTAGAGTTTGCAACCAAAGAAGCATTAGAAATTGCAGGTGTCAAAAGAAGAGTTAACTTTTGCATTACATTCCAAGCTCTTCCTTTCCTCTAGGCTAGCAAACGTTTCCTACCGCCATCTAACCAGAGTTTGTTTTCGTGTCTCATTTTCTTTTTCTATTGATGTATTAGTCTAGTATGCTGAGTTTTCTCAGAGGGTGGACTTTTGTGCAAGTTTCATTAAAAATATTTCACAATACCTCTCAAAAATGTGATCTGTGCTTTTGTGCTGAGTGAAAATGCTGCAGCAGCTTGTTACAGAATATTCTTTTATATTTCATCAAAACAGATATGTTTTAAATGGAAATCTCAACTATTATGTTTCTCTGTGGAGATTAAAGTGAGGTTTTTCAAACTGTCAATACAATTGCTTTGAGCCTGATTCTCTTGTCAGATGTACCTCAGTAAATAAGGAGAAATTCTTCTGAAATCAGTATAATTATTCCACTGAAAAACTTCAATGCATGATCTAGCAGGGGCTCTTGTTTTTATTATGTATTAGCCAGGCTGTCTGAGCTGTCCCAGAGCTGCCTGTTAGTAGTGTATATTTAACTAGAATATTAATGAGGGGAGAAGTCTAAGTATTTGCAGTTAATGTATTTCTTTAAAACTTCACAATAGGAAACAACATGTTTCACATTACCACTTACCTCCTCTAAGGCAAGAGTTGTTCCAAAGGGTAGACTGTGTGAGAAATTATGTTACATACCACCACGGAGCTTCATGTATCTCGAAGCAAGCTGAAATTCTTTAAATCTGCAAATCAAAATGCTGCTGTGTATTATACCAAGTTGTGCTGTACTGTACTATCTCCTCTCAAGTCACAAAAAGAGATGAATAATTCAATAAGGTGTTTTTTAAGTTCTAAAATAAATACTTTAGTGTTGTTCATTTTAATAGATATTACAGAAGTTGACTGTTGTTTTGGAATCCAAATATTCTTATCATTGCATCAGAGTAACTACTTTGTGCTTTCTGTCTCCCTGATTTGTGTTGTTTGGTTTTGGTTTCTGAGGCTGTCCAGAATCTTGAGATTTGTTACGCTTGTCTACTGCCACGTCGCCTCGAGCACTCATCTCTTTCTTTCTGTTGGACAAGCAGATTTGGGCCTGCCCCATACATGTATGGCAATTCTTCAAAACCACGTATGGTAGGAAATGGTGTCATATATTCAGGTCCTGACTCTCCTCACCTTGATTTAGACTGGGACCGGAGTCGTCTTGTGATGCTAGAGAACATTTTCACTGCTGGGAATTACTCAGTAGCTGGGTTGCGTATTCCAGCTTCTTGATTAACTCATAATTACAGTGATTATGCTTTGCTCATCCAACATTCTCCTGTATAGGAGCTTAATTTAAAAACAGTTGGCTTTCTGCTCTTTTACCAACACCCAAATATTAGAACAACCAGCAGGTGCAGAATTTTGCTAAACTAAGCTTAAAGGAGGTGGGAGTTCAAAGATGATGCAAAGTCTTCTCTGTCCATTTCTCCTGGGTAATGTAAACAGCAGAGAACAAAGGCTTCAGGCTCATTATCTTTGTCCTGATCTCTTTGCTGAGTAGATCTGTGTGGAAAACAGAATTTCTTTTCACAGGAAACGTGACTCTTCCAGATTTGGTTTTGTTGTCAACGAGAAAGTTAATTCTCCATTTTCTCACAGACCATTCATTAAGGAGAAAAAAAAGAATAATTAGAAAACATCACATTATTCTATTTCCATTATGGGAAATGTATTTTGTTCCAGTAACATGAAAATATTTTGTTTTGATATGCTGAAGATGTTTAGTTTTTCAGAAGAAAATAAGAAAAGATACTGACTCCTTTCTTTCTGATTTCTTTGGAGATTTTCTTACTTGTCCAAATGAAATCTTGTTATTAAAACAAATCCCAATTTTCCAAAGAAAACTGTTCTGTGCAAATGTTTATCAATCCCAACTTGCTTTTGCTGTTGCTTAATGTTGCTGAATATGTATCATGGCTCCAGTTTTCAGTCAGTAAGTGAAACAATCTCTATACTCTTACCTGAGTGCGTGTATCTGTGTTGCACAAGTACATACATGTAATGCACAGGACTAAATTCTGTCCTCATCTATGTATGTAAATCCCAGAGAGCTTACCATCAGCATCATGTGTATATGAATGAAAGCAGAATTTGGCTCAGGACTTGTAATCAATATATAAGGTTTTCTGAGTGATTTGAGTGCTTGGAGAGAGCTGTTACATAAATGTTAGTCATTATTATTTGTAATAATTACCTACAGCTGTAAGTATGGCAAGCCTCCATATAAAAACAGCTAGCCCCTGACATATGGCTTCTGTGCTTCAGCTCCAGATTCCACCAAAGTGCACAATAAACTCTTTCTTTAAAAGCATGTGCCTAAAGGGAACATGTGAACTCTGGCACAAGATAGCAGCCTTAACGACGAGGAGAGAATTATGCCATCCGTAATAGCAGCAACAGACTGACTCTCACAGAAAGGAATGGGTGTTGGATTGGACCCTATCATGTGAATAACATGCTCCTGAGATGCATTACAGCCATGGGCAATGTAGACAGAAAATTAAATTCAGGTTGTTAACTGGGACAGGGATGAAGAACATTTTGTAACCATATTTTTCCGATGTAGCTGCAGATCAGCCGGATCCTTATTTTAGGGATGCCTTTATTCTCTTTGGGTTTAGTTTTAAACTAAATAAATAATAATTAGAAGAACTCAAACCAAAACAATAAAAAACCTCCACAAAGATCCTCCCAACACAAATAAAACCTCTCAAGAGTTGGCTTACCTTTTCTAGCTTTTCCCAGTTCTACATGGGCGCTACAATCATCTTTTAAATAAAGATGAAACACAGAAACGGTTGAGCTGCACACAATGCTGCTTCTCAATAGTCTCAGGAGGAAGCGAGGAATATGGCATCTGACTGAAGCTGCTAGGGAATTTAGGCAAAGAGCCTGTAATTGCCAAATTGATTTTGGCCAGGAGACCAGGGCTAACACCCACAATAAGTATAAAGTGCTATGGGATCTTTAATGACCCCACTGCTTTGGACACAGTTTTAGATTTATTTAATGCACATTTTATGTTTGTGAATAATATACTCCATAAAACATATACAGTCAGGAAATGCCAAACATTGCCAGTTTCCCAAAGGCAATTTCAGAGCTTGCAGAGAGCACTCTCAGGCCTCGATTCATGATCATGTTAAACTTTGTTTATATGAGGTAATCCAATATTTTATTCATTAAAATGCACCATGCACCTAAGAGGAATTAAACAAATGCTTTACTATGTACTAAAATTGTTCTTTCCCCTTCAGTGAGGATTGAGCAGGAATAGTTTGTGTACCCCTGAACCTTGCATGGTTGGGGAGACCGTGGAGCTTGTCTCAGTCCTCTAATCTGTCAAGAGGTCCTTGCTGGCAAAGGCAGGGCAGAGAAGCCTGGAGAGGGCAAATGAAAACCTGTGTAATATGCTGCCCAGGACTCTGAAAACACTTGGGGTCCTCTTCACTATTGAAGAGAAGCGTTTTTCTAAAGATACTGAGTGGAGATCCTGTCTTGCCTTAGGATACCCTGAGTCAGGCAATAGCTGAAAATAAAGAGAGGTGGTGGGTACCATACCAAAGAGGAGAGATATGTAGCAGTCATCCAACATAATGTAGCATCATCTGATTAGTAATGAAATGGGGGACACATCTACATCTTTGAATTCAGTGTGGCAACTTCTACAGGCTGCTCGTCTCAAGGGTTAGTTGCCACTGAGGAGCTATGACAAGAATTCAGATTTTTCTCTGTCTTCAGGACAGCTATAACAGCCGTTTGTGTTCTATTGATGGTAATTTTGCTTGGGTGCAAATAGACCAAGATTTTCAAAAATAGGTCACTAAACTTAGGCTGCAAGGAGTTTATATGTAGACACTTAACTCAGTGATCTGATTAAAAAAAAAGCAATCTGAGCGTCCAAGGTCTCACAAAGTTGTCAGATCTGTAGCCAGACAAACACAGAAAGCTATAATCAGGTTCATGCAATTATGTACATATTTGTAATTTTAAAGATTATACTTCTATTCTGGTAATGAGTAGGGTTTTAAACAGCCTTTGTATTTACTTTTTTTTTTTTTTAATTATTATTTTAAGAAAAATGATGGCCATGGTTTCCTAAAATCCTGATCAGATCTCTTTGGGAAAGACCACAGTCTAGGTCACCTATAACATCCTGATCTGGATCCTTCTCTGCACAATGCCCAGCATCTAAAGTCAATGTCAGAAACAGATCTTTGTCTGCATTTAAAGCTCCAACCTCCTAACAGTGCCCAGAGCTGCTCAGGCATTCTGCACTCAGCAGACAGATCAGGAATGACCACTAGCACCACACATCTGAGAATGAGGTCTTATACTTCCATGTCATTTTTTCAAGCCTGAATTCCAGTTCTTCGGGAAAAAAATATTAGCATGAAGAAAAGCTATGCAATATTTTGGGGGCACAGGTGAGCATCGTTCTGAGAGCCCTTCCAGCATAGCTAAGTCGATTCATCTCTTTAAGATCCGTCTCCTAAAAGTCTTTCTGAATATGGACAAATGAAAATGTCATCTTCTGGCTTGGGTTAATGTAAGTAAGGAAGGANAAAAAAAAGCAATCTGAGCGTCCAAGGTCTCACAAAGTTGTCAGATCTGTAGCCAGACAAACACAGAAAGCTATAATCAGGTTCATGCAATTATGTACATATTTGTAATTTTAAAGATTATACTTCTATTCTGGTAATGAGTAGGGTTTTAAACAGCCTTTGTATTTACTTTTTTTTTTTTTTAATTATTATTTTAAGAAAAATGATGGCCATGGTTTCCTAAAATCCTGATCAGATCTCTTTGGGAAAGACCACAGTCTAGGTCACCTATAACATCCTGATCTGGATCCTTCTCTGCACAATGCCCAGCATCTAAAGTCAATGTCAGAAACAGATCTTTGTCTGCATTTAAAGCTCCAACCTCCTAACAGTGCCCAGAGCTGCTCAGGCATTCTGCACTCAGCAGACAGATCAGGAATGACCACTAGCACCACACATCTGAGAATGAGGTCTTATACTTCCATGTCATTTTTTCAAGCCTGAATTCCAGTTCTTCGGGAAAAAAATATTAGCATGAAGAAAAGCTATGCAATATTTTGGGGGCACAGGTGAGCATCGTTCTGAGAGCCCTTCCAGCATAGCTAAGTCGATTCATCTCTTTAAGATCCGTCTCCTAAAAGTCTTTCTGAATATGGACAAATGAAAATGTCATCTTCTGGCTTGGGTTAATGTAAGTAAGGAAGGATATCTTTTTTCCCTTCTCAAGGGAGATCTGAGTCCAGATTTTTCCTTGTCAGCCGCCGCTGCTGGCACAGAACAACTCTGGACTTTGAATAAAATCTGTACTTGTCAAGGATTGCAGACTTGCAATACCCAAGGTGGACTTGTGACGTGGATGTGCCATTTGGAAGACATCTGTCCCGCAGAGCTTCAACATCTGACCTTTCGCTGAAGCCTTTGTTGCCTGATAACAACTGCATCCAGACCAACCTGATATGCACAGACGTGTGTGTGTGTGTCATCTGTTTATGCTCGTGCTTTGCTGTTGCTCTCTGCAGCCACTCCCTCCTCCTGCCCACCAAGCTCTGCGGGCTGCCGGAGGGAAGGGAGCTTTGCCAGTGCCTCTGTGGCCAGCTGCTGAGCAGCTCTGGAGGCTCACGTCTCACATTTCCTTTCTGAAGAGTCCTTCTTATGCTGGACTTGGTCTCTGCTTGGGACTCTGTGGCATTCAGCACAGAGGAAGTCAGAGTAGGTAATCGTCATAATTTATTTGGCCTAAAAATCTATTTACTCTCTGCTTCATTAGTCACAACCCCAGGAGCATTACATCGGGGTGTTGCCATGATGATGTTTGGTATCAGGAGATTCATACCAGGAAACGAAGTCCAGGACTGTCAATTTCCAAATTTGATATAAAGCAAAAGGGTGTTTCTGTAAAAATGATCAAAGCAGAGCCTGATCTGCTGTGGGTATTTCAAAAAGTGTATTTGGAACAAACTGGCTGCAAGCACCCCTCACACAGTAGTGATGCTTGGAAGAGATCGTTTCCCCTTTTTAAATGTCGAGTCTCCAATATATCATTCAGCAGGGGATTCTCCTAATTAGTTTAGACTTTTCTCTCATGGGTCACACCCTTTATCACTTCCCACTCTGTATGACTTGACTTATGGAACACTTGGCTTCAGATGCAGTCTCAGTCCTGCTCTTTGCATGCTATTTGCACACAAATTACTTACATCCCTGTATTAGTCACTCTTCTGTTTCAGTGATAAATTTTTTTTGTATGCTGTGAGTCTGAGGCATAAGAAGTATCATTTGGGTATGAGAAATCACTCCCACTGTGGGAATAAGTCCTAGGTCTTGATTAAAAAATAACACTTCAATGCATGTAAAATAGCATGGATCAAGTTGTCTTGACCTGAGCTGGTTATATTCCTCTGTGGAACCCAGGTCTCAATCTGAGCACGTTTATTCTTTGAAAAATTGGAAATACAGGATGAAAAGGCACATTTGGTGTTTCTCGTGTCATCCGCATAAAAGTATTTCAGGCCAGGGGATAATACCTGTGTCTCTCTAAGCCTGGGAGAACACCTTAACCACTAGATTGAATTTCCAAAACAGCAATATCAGCAATGGGGTTGCAAAACCCCCTGTGTTGACTAGCCCTTAGTCTACTGGGTGAGATGTCTGCTAGGGAGAGGAATAAGATGTGAGTTTGATGATTTTTTGTCTAGAGGGCTGGATGTGAAGCTAAGTAAGTGGACAAGACAGCTACTGAAAGAAAAAGAAAACAAAGCAACTCACTATCTCTCTCTATTTCCTCCTCCTACTTTGTTTTGGTGTAGTGCCAAAAACTACAGCATGCTACGTCAAGGTCAGATAAATGGTCAGAGCACTGCCATTAAACTAGCCATCAGAAGAGACATTGCCCAGGATCCTAGCTGGGGTTAAGAAAAAGACACACACAGATCCCAAGAAAACAGATTTTCTGAGTAGAGGGAAGATTTTTGATAACCAGGGACCATTATTGGCAATGAAATTATTTACATCCAGAACAGGGGATACCACATCAGAAGAGGAAGTAGGTGCCTGACTTACATCAGGGGCTGAGGGACAGCTGAGGCTCGTGTCAAGTCCTACATTACAGCCTCAGCATCTGGGCCTCTGCTCTTCTGGCATCCTGTGGTACAGGGCTCATCCCAGCCCTTGCGTGTGGGGAAAAGCCTGGGAATGGGAACAGAAAGTACCACACTTGCAGTGCTGTAAATCAACAGGCACATAAAATGGATTGAGTGTGGGGCTTTTCATATTGGGATTTTGGGGAGCCGTCATTGAAGATGTTTGAACAGTCAGGCTGACGGTACTGGTAACATAACATAACAGAGACTGGAAATGAGCCTTACGAAATCACTACTTTGAGATAGCTGTTCACCAGAAACAGCTGGAGATAATTCTTCATCTTTAGCTGGAAACAGCTAAAGTTTAGGATCAGTGCAAGGAGGGGAAGGTGCCTCTGCAGCTCCGCTAGCGTTCTGGTTTTTCATGGCTGACTGCAGAGCAGCAGTGGGTTCCCCACCAGCATCCAGGTGAAATTGTAAGGAAGTAACTGTGTCCAAAGGCTTGGTGGATCTCTGTGCTGCCTGCAATACCAAGTCTTGCCCGAGGCTCAGAGGTTTCGTCTCTGGGAAAAATTAGGAGGTCTTGACAAATAATTGTAACATGCTGTTACAGAGAATCACAGGAAGGAATGACAAAATCCCCAAATGATTGGGTATTCTGTTTCTTTGTAACATTTTGCTTTTATTAATGAAAATTGTGCGCACATATGTTATTCAGTGGCCAGTTTGCTGCATCCTAAGTTTGAGTCTCTCGTAACATACATAAGAATTAAGACATTCATCTGCTTTTACCCATTCTGTATCTGTGTGCAGAAACTTTCTGGAAATGAAGAGAGACATTAAGCTACAGATAATCTTCATAAGATCACACAATTTTTTTCTTAGGTTTCAGCTGATGAGAGTCCCTATCATATGAGTTTACCTTCTATTTTGCCTTCAAAGGAAACCCAGGATGCAGAGCAAAACTGAGTAGAAAGAATTAAGTTTTCCACCCCAGATGGTAAATTGGTCCAGTTTCCCTTGAAACTTGGCTTCTTTGCAAATGCTGTTGCACTTGGCCTTGTGGATTATAGTGAAATTTCAAACTAGGATTGTTTCACTATGTAAATTAAGTATTGGGCATATTCCATTCCTGGACAGAGTAGGACTTTCCAAGCAATTACTTCTCTTATCTCCAGGGGCTACTCTGATATTTGGAGCTTAAAACATTGGGTTTGTCTCTCTTGGGCTCTCACTCTTCCCGTCGCTGGCATTGAGGTAATATGGAAGGGAAGGATTGGAAACAGCCTGCCCCTAACACCATTTGGAGCAATGCCGAACATCTTGGATTTAGTGAGGACACTGGATGAAAGGACTAGTGCAAGGGCTGGGTTGGAAAGAGATGAGGTGGAGAAAGGAAGGTGGAGCCCCAAAGCTTTTGGGAACAAGAGAGGGAGGAGCAACTGGAATGCCCATGGAGGTGGAACAGCTCCTGAAATGAATGAGAAGGAAGGTGGGGTGAGGACAGAGAGAGAATTGATCTGAATGCAGAGAAGGTCTGTGAGAGTAACAAAGCCCAGCTTTGCTCCAGGAGATATACATTGGAAAATGACTGGCAAAGGTATGTCGAGTGCTCACAGTGGTAGCTGACCTGAGGGGCAATGTACTGCCGCCAGGCACAGTTAGATGAAGGGCCAGGACTATGCAGGAGGTCTTGAACTTCTCTGCTCACACCCTTCATGGTACTGCCTTTGGTTACATCATCTTAGGTTGGGACGCCCACTGAAGGGCTATGGCATTTAGGGCCAGTACGGATTGGCTCTGTGAGTCAAAGAGCACTGGGCTTTGCAAGATGACTGGTTTTTACATGTAATAATTTATACACAATTGTTACACAGTAGCCCAGAAGAAACTTTGATCTGGTCCACACTTTTGTTTGCTGACAGGAATTTCATCCCTGGCTTCAGTGCAGAGATGATAGTAATTTTTTCTTGACTTTTTGCATCAGCAATTCAATGTTTTGGGATAGGAAATTAGGTCTTGTTCCTCTTGGACATTGAGAAGTCAGAAGATGCCAAGATATTTCTAAGCCCCAGAAGCAGAGGCTATAGAAATGAATCAGAAGCCAAGCCAAAAGCTTCTCTTTTGGACGACTGCAGCTGCTGCTTTCCTTGAGCCCAAGCAGACACTTCTGAATAGGCCGTCCTGAGCACTTTCTGTTTCATCTGGCAAATGGGGTCTAGATTTTGTACCAGAGTTGCACTGATTTTGTCCAAAGTTTCATTTTTTTCTTTTGCCAAGATTAAGATCCTCTCAGAGGTTCTTATCCCGCCAGCTCTCCTGCAGGTGCCAGGACATGACTGGATGCTTTAACAGCTCACTCTTTCTTAAAAATTACAGACCGGCCGAACTCCAGCACTGCTGCAGAGAGGTCTGCAGGAATTCACAGCGTCGTAGTGAAAAAGGACCGGAAGGGCTGTGAGTGACTCAGTGCACCTCCTGCCTCCAGCCATCTTGGCTATGTTGTTCACAAGGCGTAATGTTTGCAGAAGCACCAAGATCTCTTTTTCAGTCCTCAGTTCCCTTTGTTATGTTGGAAGCAGAGACTTGGACAGGCTAATTGTCTTGAACAAATATGTTTATCAGGTGTTGAGACTACTAACACCTCTCTGCTTTTGTGGGATTTTTTTTTGTTTGCAGCCAAAAGTAGGACTCAAAATACCTTTCTTTAAAATCAGAAATGTGATGCATACTCGATATTTAGCTCTAAGTCAGTTCTGCTTGGATGAGATAAATCTACCTCAAAGCTCCTGTAAATTATCTCAAATAAAATGGTGAGTTATGTCATTAAAATAATAGGATTGTGTTCTTATTTTCTGTTTATCATTCGAGTCATGGCTATGTTCCTTCCAAACGTGCCTTGAGATTCAGTCTTTAGCTGCCTGCTTGCTACTTGAAGTTATAGTCACTGTTCTTACAAATGAAGAATACTTTTACGTACAAGGAATATGTAATGCAATGGAAAATTTCACATCTCATCTGACTAGTGCCCATTTGATTTGAAAGGCTGCTGACAAACAATGTGGTGCAATGCACCTCTCACAGATTCCTCAGTGTTTGCCTGAGGTTTAACTTCCAGCCTCTCCATTGTTGTGCTACTTTCTAAGCACCATTTCTCCAGTGCCTCTGGAAGACACTCCCTCTGCAGCCTTACCCCTTAGTTCCTCTCAGCAACCCCATTTCCTTGACAGCCATCAACTCACTTGGGTTGAGGTGACAACATAATGGAGCTGCTGATGGTCAGGTTTCAGAAAACAATTGAGCACGTTAATAGAAACAATCACTAAAACACAAGCACTTAGAGGAGTCAGAGATAAAAGAGTCTCTTTTTCTTGGCAGCCCACGTAGATGTTCTGCAATGACTGATGATATGACTGTTATCTTGACACCATACTCTCCCATGTTGAAACTGTTTATGGGAAACAAACATCATGTGAAAAACAGATTGCCAGACACTAAGTAAATCACTCTGATGAGGAACGAGTCAAGTACTGCCAGTTTTACCCACACTGTCATTGTTATGATGTAACACATTCCTCATGACTGATATTGTATCCAAATTAGGGCACAAACCCTTCTCTTGATCAGTTAACCGAAATTCCCTGCCTTGTAACAACAACTGCACACACACACATGCTCGCTCACACACACGCACAAAACCTGAGTTGGTACAAATGACACCCTGCATTAGGGAAAGATTAAGAAGGTGGGAAGAAATTGCACAAACTGTATATTTTATCCCCTGCTCTCTTTAATAAGCTGTAGCAATTTTCTGAGTTCTGCTAGTAATGATTAATAAACATTTGGTGTGCTAAACATATGGAAAAATCATCCCATCTGGACCATTTAAAGCTAGGACGTAGACTTTATCTTTGTTTATTTCATCCTTAGCTAAAAGGCTTATTATGAATTGCAATAATCCAAGAAGCCAACCATGGAAGACAGACAAGCTCTTTAGATAAAACCAAAAAGGCAAGTTTTCTAACCGAGGACCAGATGTATTTTTGGGTATTGCCCTTGTACATATTTAGCTGAGCTTTTCAAGTGGTGAAGATTTGCATGTTTGTTTTGCAATACTAATGAATATGTTTTAGATTTACATTTTAGAAAATGGAAACTTTTATCTTCTTGGGGCTTTGTAAGTTAATGATTTCCAGAAGACAGTTTGGTATCCTCTTTTAACCCTTCACCATTGAAAACATATCACTTTCTGAGGCACAAGGATCTAGGGCAGGCCTGCTGAACTAAACCCGGGAGATATATGTGACTCTTTCTATTGTTTATTTCTGGAATTACATAAAATGTGGGTTTTTAATTTTCAATCTAGTGAAAACATATGTAAATGGCAAATTATTTTAAAACTAACTTAATGTGAATCATGGAGCAGGCATTGCCATACGCATGATCCTTTAATCAGATAAATAAGGAAAATACTTTTGGAAAAATACAGTTTTGAGACACAGTATCTTCTGTGAGTGAGTTAGTTTCCTCCAAGATACAGACTGGTTTAGCCTAGTAAGGAAAATGTGCTTTATAACAACATTTTTACCTCTAGTGGAGAGAGAAAAGTTGCAGTTTCACAATATAGTTTTCCACCCTTTGATTTTCTTTAGAAAGGATATGAGAGAAAATAATTAATGAATAAAACATAATTTTTCAAAGGCTTACCCTCACTGGCAATTTTTATTTGACAAGAGCCCTATCAGAAATGAAAAATTCTTCCTTAGGGAACAACAGAACGAGAGATAACTGGGGCTTTGAACTTTGGGTGGTTGACAAATCAGTCTGAAGAGCCTTTCTTCCAAGTTTTTCCAATTGTTCATGCAGAATATGCTAGGAAACTACATATGCTCTTGAAAGAAGATGTTGCTTCTTGTGTTTATGATATAAAATGTTGCAAGTCTTTGCCTATCTGTCATGATAAAGGTGTAGTGACCCAAATAGGTCCTGTCTCAGGAGGTTTTTATTTGCTACACTGCAGAGAAGCTGAAGTCATGTTCAATGGAAACACTTCTGGTATAAACGGTTTGGTTCCCTGGTACCTGCTGCACAGACTTAGCAGGCCATTCTCACATGTGCAAATGTTTCTATGTCTGTCTGATATGCACAGATGACTATCAGTGCCTCAGCTGTACATGTAATTTTGGACAGGGGCTCCTAGAATCCAGCTAAGAACCTATGGTATGAAGGTCATTCATTAGAGAAAAATGCTTGTAACCTCTATTTTTAAAGAAAAATCAGAGTTAAAGCCATTGCTCTCGTGTGCTCTTGGACAGCAAGGAATGGCATGGTGCCATGCATATGTGGCCAGTGGTGCCATCTCAGGAGCGTCTCCAGGAGCAGGAACATCCAGCTCTTCTGAGCCATTTAAGCCCTACCTCAATATTGGTATGGCAACATGTCAGCAACTGGTGGGCAGATCCTGGGTTTCTGGGGCCCTTTGAACAGCTGCAGAGTATACAGATATGTTAATGTGATCTCAGGTTTGCCTTTCATCCCCATGTCATGTTAACAATGTTAACTGCAGATCTCAGCTCAGGTGAACTAATGGTACTATCCAGGCAGTTCCTGTGCAGAGCTAAGGATCTTGACAATATGTGTGAAGGCAGGAGGTGAGTCAGGGCTCTGCTCAGGGCCATGCAGCTCTGGTTGGTAAATCATGGCAGTCAGGGTGTCTTACAGCCATCAAGTGACCAAAGCTCAAGTCTCAGACTAGTCAACCAGAGGGCCCAGAAAGATCCTTTTAAAATCATGTTGCTATAATTCAGTTCCTCCTCACCAGCATGGATGCTGAGCACCTGGCTGGATATAGCCCCGGGTCTCTCAGCCAGGTGTCCCTTCTGAAAAAGGTAGCTTTGTGGAAACAAATGTCCTGTGGGCAGAACTGACCCCACTGCCAAGACAATACTGACTAACCTCCATATTTTGCATTATAGACAGTTAAAACTGTAGAGTGGCCAAGCTCAGATTTTATGTCAGGTACAATGTTGTGGTGAAAGTGCCTTTAGCTTGAGGCAGTGGTGTGTATGTAACATCTCCTTTTGGTGACACTGGTCTTCCATCACCTTAGCAACTCTAATGACTGCATGGGCATCATTTTTTTCTCTAGGTGAAACTGAGGTCAAAGCAAATTCAATAATCCCTGTTTACTTTACTACTGTTTTTCATTGTGTGTAACATTAATACCTCCATTTCCACCAAAATGTGCATCAATGTGAGTCCTGCTGGAGAACCAACAACCACGCTCTGCTGGAGCAGCACTAATGCTGTATTCTAACAATACAGATTTATATTTGTGTTAAATTGAGACTCATTCATCATGTGCTTTGCAGGGAACAGGAGCCTTGCCCAGACTAGAAAAGTAGTCATACTGTATTTAACATGAACTGGACTTAAATTCATGAACTGGACTTAAACTCATCCCATTTCTTGTTGTGGACGTACAATGTATTGCCTTGGCCTAAATTAGTCCATGTTAATTAAATATAGCCTAAACATTGCTTTTCCTCTAGGTTGGACAAAGTTGACAGACCTCTCACAGTCTGACCTTCAGTATATAGAGGATGTGGCACTCTATTTATTTCATCTTACTCCATTTTTTCCACAGGACTCCTGATTCTTCCAGTGTATCTGTGATGGACAGAGAACAAAGCAGCCCTGTGTCATGTATGAAGCAGGAAGAAGTGGAACAGCCTTGTGGTTAGGGTAATAGACTGTGATCTAGGAGAAGTAGATTTTATCTCTGTTTCTGTCATAAAGTTCCTGTGGGAGGCTGCACAGAATTCTCCCCTCAAATTTTTGAAAGTGGCTGCTGATATTTTCTTCATTATTTTCTGAGAATTCCATGCAGGGCATTGAAGTCTGATTTTTCACAAAGCCAGCTGAAGCCAATAAAACCTGCAGATGTGGGACCACTCTGAGAATTTGAGGTCTTGGGTAGCTGGCACAGTGCATTCAGTACCAGAGGTGAAGAAATAAGGTCTTAAAAAGGTCTGAGGTCAGGTTCCCTCAGATTTATTGCAGCCCTTCTGTCTCGTCTTGCCCAAGGCAGCTATAGCCATGTTCACACAGCTCTAAAGCAGGTTTCTTCCCTTGACTGTATGGATACTAGAATCTGGCACAGCTGAAAGGAAGAGATCTGAACATCACTTTTTGTTTGACTGGAGATTCTACTGTAATTGCAATGCCAAATGTAAACATCAGTGGCAACTATTTGAACATAGACCTCAATTTTATATCTTCATTTCCCTTCTGCACAATAACACAGTTATAAAGATAACTTTCTTACTTCACATAGATGAGGTAGATACATCTACAACAGTAAATTCAACAGGTCTGACACTATTCTCTGATGCCAGCTGGCACAAAAGTCTTTTGTCCATTATATTGACCTCTCTAAGTCTCTAAAACAGGAAGGCTGTATGCGAACTGCCAATTGACAGTGGCTCCTGATCAATTTGAACCATGCCTGGGAGTGGACTGGGACAATGCTGTTTGTCCCAGCCTGTATTTGTGCCAAGGACCATTCAGCAAAGCAACAGCAGCAATGGCAGAGTCGTAGCGTCCAGTAGTACTCCCTGACATTGTTTATTTTCCTACTGTAGATGAAGTCTATGATTCTATGATTCTAAGTCTCTAGCTACCAAAGGGAACCAACAAAAGAATATGCCCTCAACCCTCTGTGTGAGAAAAGAGGCACATTTCTAGCATAGACTAGAAATTAGTTTTCATTCTTTGTTCAGCTCCAGGTGTGAGGAGCACATGGGTGACAGAAGGAAGAAGGACTGAAATTACTAAGTCTCTGACGACTCTGGCTCTTGGTGGTAATTAGCTTTTCTCACCAGCGAGCATGAAGTAGAGCCATCTCAGCACACCTAAGCAAGGTCTATCTTTCCAATAGTGTCTTATTTTAGCTGACTTGGTAAGGCAATGCTTAGATGTAAGAAGTAGCTCAGGTAGCCTTAATCCTCACACCTGCACATGCTTGGACCTGCAGCCTAATTACTGCAGCTAGACCCAAGTTTGCTCTTGAGCTGATAGATGTAATCCATCTTGGGAAGCCATATGTTCTGCCTGCCCCAGGAGTCATGCTTTAAGTTAAAATATATGTCAAACCCTTCTTACTGCCAGAACCCAGACAGCCTGTGCATCTGCCTCGTGTGTGGTGCATTAAGCCCCATGGAGAGGCAGGAAACATTAGCATGAGTGCCATGCTGAACTGATAGGGCTGTGCAGAGTCTAGATGGAGCTGGCAAACATCCTGCCAGCCCAAAGGCCAGGTAGGGGAACTTGACTGTGACAGCTTCTGCCATATACACAAGTCATAAGATGAGTTTAGCTTAATGTTATCCTGTCTTCAGTCAGGATCATGTCTTCACATAAACCTGGCTGTGGTTTTTGTTGCTTATTTAGTGGTCAGGTTTTTTGAACGTGTTTTCTGAGGAGCAATCAGGAAGTACTGTGCAGTCTGCTTTGTTGGGATTCTCCAGTCCAGAACTTAACAAACATAACTGGATGAGTTCGACTGATTGAAAGGCACTCTGTGGCCTTAGCCAAAAAATCACTATAGTCATCTTGAAACTTTGAGTAATAAAAACTTTTACACATTTCTGTGGAGCATAATAGCCAAGTTTTGTCCCAAGTTACATCGACTCAGCCGGGCTGAAGATCCTGAAAGAATGATTGTACTGATGGAATTTAAGGTTTACTCTTTGACCAGAGTAAGTCTGCTCCTCAAATAGGAGTTTTCCATTGACTTCAATGAAAGTTGGATCATACTAATATATTTTTTTGCACAGAATTAAAAAAAACCAATCAAAATCCTACAGTCTCCTCTTGGCCAATTTTCTGGCAAAATTTTCACTTTAAATCAACTGAGACATCAGAGAAAGAGCCATTGGATTTGTCCCATCTTCCTGATATTATTTGTAGTGGTCATTTCTCATACTTTCAATACTGATAATTTACTGCACAAAATTATATTTCATTATGCACTTTCAAGCCCTCATTCTTCAGATTATATAAGTGGAAAGTTGGCATAAAGTCTACAAGCCCAGATTTTATTTTAGTTTTTTTTTAACAAAAAAGATATAACTGATTTATAGCACAGAAAGCCCTACACATTTTATATAGAGTTCCATTTGCTTTTTTTTTCCCCACAGACTCTGGATGAAAGCAGGTTTGTTTTTAAATATGGAAATTGAAATTGATTTTTGTTAATCTTATTGCAAGTATTGCCAGTTCATATGAGGTTTGATAATTCTGACATCCCTTCCAAGGGTATTTCCTTTAACTTGGGGCTTTCCTGAGAAGTGCTGAATGCAGTCAGCTTTGATTTGTTGTTACATGGCGACCTGATGTTGTTCTGGATAAAAACTAAAGAGAAAAAGGCATGGAGAAGGCTTGATTTTTCAGCAAACAAAAAACCTATTTTTCACCCCACCCCAGCAGCAGCTGTTTCAGGTGTACAGCTGCATTTCTTGCTGTCAGAAGAGTGACATAATAATTTTGCAAGGAGAATGGTTACCCTGGGTGAAAACTAGTCCCCAGATTGGATTGGAGGATACCTGGTCTTCTGTGACTTTGCCTGGAGATGGAAACCCATGGAGCAGATCCCATTTTAGGAGTAAGAGCAGTGGCAGAGTCTGAGGTCCCTCAGACCTGAGGTCCCTTAGGTGCCATGTCTGGAGTGCATACAACATTGGAGCAATCTTTATGTCTCATTTTGATCTGATGTTGACTCCAGCTCAATAAAGAAATTTGGGACCAAGAACTTTGCTTTTCTCAGGTCTCACTCTGGGAATGACAAAGTTAAGTTTTGCTGTCTTAAAAGCTCTTTACAATGGCCTGAGAAACTGTCTTTTGATTTGATGCTATATCTCACAATAGCCACCAGTTCTCCTGTTCAAAACCTCATGAATAATAAAAAAAGGAGAAGGATTCTTGTGGATATGATTCCCATGAGAATATTGTGGAGTTAGGATAATACACAGTCAACTAGGGTTATTTTGCATCTAAGGAGATAGAACAATATGGAACTATTTGCACTTTTTCTGGAACTTTTCTCACTGAGAGAACTTTAGAAAAATCCGTCTAATTTATAGGACTCCTTGGGCCTGGGGACCACACATCAAGCTGCAATATTTAACATATCATAGCAGCAGCACAATACCATATAAAAATAACACAATAAATGATTAATAGACTAACTCTCTCAAACTTGTTCCCTCAGATTATTTCTTTACAATTAAAACAAGTTGGTAGGGTGCTTTCAAAAGAATAAGTGATTTCTCTCTGAAGTTATCCCACTGCTGGTATTTGTTTGAGTCTATGAAAGCAGGAGCTTGCCTGGCTGTCTGCTTGATGCTGCCTTGTGCCATATAGACATCTCTCCTGGTTTCCATATATACCTTCCCCATTGCTAGCTCCCTGCCCCAGATGCAGGAACTGTGTCTTGTATATGCTGCACTCTAGGAATACCCTTCTAGTAGACAGCCTAGGGGACAGCCTTGGCGCAAAGCTATGTCAAAGCTGGTCTGCATCTCACTCTAGGACTAAGCTGATACAGAAAAGGCTAGGAAGCTCTTCCTTCTCAGCTTAAAGAAATCTGGAGACATGCACCTGGGCATTCTGAAGGTTCAAGATAGTGAGATTTGAGAACCTGGACAATTCAAATACATTTCTATTTCACTATTTTGTCCAAAAATGTGTCATTGCCATTAGCACTGAACGGTGTCCATATGTAACATCACTGTTGATCTTCACCCTGAGCACTAAAGAAGGCCATTAATGTCTATACATACTCCAGGGACCTTAAAAGCAACCGTAAATGTAATACATTCTGGGACATAGCATATTGCTTTGCAGGAGTTACTGTTGCATGAGGGGTTTGTAAGTGCTTAGGGACAACCCTGTCATTATGCAATTTTCTCTGCTTGTCTGTTCCTATAGTGTGCAGAACTGGATCTGAGATATCCCCAGTTGTCACTGCTTCTAGGCTCACAGAAATAGCATGGAACAGTTTAGAGTACATCTGAACGCCCAGATCTGGGTGTAGCTGCACTGTCTGGTCACAACCCAGGGGCATGCATGTTGCAATGGTGTCTTGCAAGGCAGAGGGAAATCCATGTGCTGAGAAAGGAAGGAAATGTGCCATGTACAAGCAGGTCTATTGGACTGCATAGCTAGGATTGCAACACAAAGTGGGGAAAACATCTGCCCTGCAAGGGAGACACATCTATTATGATACAGGACTGAAAACTTTGGAACAATGAGAGCGACTTCTCTGGAAACATGCACCGCTGCCACTGGCACTGCCATAAATATGGGACCACATGTGTTAGCCCAGAAGCTGGTGTTGCTCTGCTATGGAAATACTGACTTCATTGACTTCTGCTATTTTGTGCAAAACAGATAAGGTCAGGAAGTCTCACAGCTGTCCAGGTCATTGTTTCTTGGGAAGAATTGAGGCTCTGAAAAATATGGAAGAGCTATTGGAGAAGTTTGAGTTGATAAAGTTCCTAGAGTAAGGGTAGGTATGAGCAGCTCTCAGGACCCATGTTCCACTTCCTCACTTTGAAATATTCACATCAGTGGTGTACCATAGGCAGTGTCAGACCACAGGCAATGGCTGACAGGTGTTAATGTGGTTTACAGAGGAAAATACTCAGAGGCATACACTTGATGCAGTTTTTTGAGAAGGTGTTAGCAAGGATTTTTCACTGTGTAGGAAAGAACTCTACTTTCAAATAAATCATTATGTGACATTGTGTGTTGGTTTTGGCTGTGGTGGAGTTCATTTTCCTTACAGTAGCTGGTATGGGGCTATGATTTGGATTTGTGCTGGAAACGGTGTTGGTAACACAGGCATGTTTTGGTTACTGCTGAGCAGGGCTCGCACAGTGTCAAGGCCTTTTCTGCTCCTCATCCCACTCCCTCAGTGAGTGGGCTGGAGGTGCACAAGAAATTGGGAGGGGACATAGCCAGGACAGCTGACCCCAACTGACTCAAGGGTCACCCCAAACCATACGGCATCATGCTCAGTGTATCAAGCTGAGGGAAGAAGAAGAGGGGAACATTCGAAGTGATGGTGTTTGTCTTCCTAAGTATCTATTACGTGTGATGGAGCCCTGCTGTCCTGGAGATGGCTG
Organism: Urocolius indicus; assembly: GCA_013401255.1. Lineage (NCBI taxonomy): Eukaryota > Metazoa > Chordata > Aves > Coliiformes > Coliidae > Urocolius > Urocolius indicus. Next base: position 56,315 of record WBNH01002949.1, on the reverse strand, counting down.
AGCACCTGCCTGCTGAGGGAAAGTGGTAGATGGATTAGTTGGTTTGTTTTGTTTGTGTGAATGGCTTTTACTTTATCTGTTAAACCGTCTTTATCTCGGACTTACTTTTACCCTTCCAGTTCTCTCCCCCACCCCAGACAACGGGAGTGAATGTCTGTATGGGGCTTAGTTGATGGCTGGGGTTAAACCACAAAAACATGCTTTTTCTTCATCTCAAAAGGTGGGCACCAGGGAGCTCCAGTCTGTACAGAGAAACAGCAAGGGCAAGCTCACATCAGCAGGTTTCATTTTTCTCCCAGGTTCTGTATATGAGGATATATTTCCAGCCTACAAGAAACAGAAACATGTGCTAACCCCTGTTCCTGCCCAGAGTCAGCAAGAAATGCCAGACTTTACAGCCTCTGGGATTAGGGACTGAGCAAATCCTACAGACACAAACCTCTTCATATGCTTGTGCTGTCCACACAAGAGTGAGTTGTAGGAGGATAAACTATCAAAGGCTATATGTATCTGGGGTCACCAGAATTATAGCACTGTGCACTCCTTCTGCTTCAGTTTAGCCTCAATAGTTGTTCAGCACATATCTGTCCCACCAGTGCTGTGTACTGGCTGCTGTAGCCACAATTTCAAAGTCTGTTCACTGAGATTAAATTGATCACTGTCTCCACCTCTCCTGTACCTTTTTTAAATCACATTTTGTGATGGAAAAATTTCCTGGCAGGCTCTATATGTAGGCAGGTACATTTAGCTTACCACAAAGACACAATGCACTAAAACCCTGTTCCTGCCTGGAGCCAGCAAAAAGTGCTATTTTTGTACCCCTAAAGTGTAAAAGAGATTGATACCTGCAGTTATAGGGGGTTATCTGCTCTCTCATGGGCTTATCCATGGCCATGTGCTCAGGCATGACCTTATGCACAACCGCTGATGCTTCAAGGTGCTGCTGCTGCAGCATGGATCTATCTACAGACACAAATGCTTTGAGGTATTCCTTCTCCTGCACAGATATACCCTTGAGACTTAATCCCTTCAGAGGTATACCTGCTGCAGCACAGACATAGCCATAGCCACAGATGTTTCAGGGCTTCCTGCTACCTTGTGAACTTATCCACAGGTAATAGTCACTTTGTCTCAAGCTCACACTGGAATTCCAGCCTGGCCAGTACAGCCTCACAGAAACAGGAAGGATTCCCTGGCCATCTGGTAGCCCAGGAGCACTGCCATTGCTGTTATCAACGTGTTTCCAGGCACAGCAGAGTAGGATGATGAGCAGTACAGCACTACAGCAAGCAGCAAAATCGAAAAGCAGACACTAACAGCAGAAGACTCTATTTACAGTAAGGCAAGCAAGCCCTATGGCAAGCACAGGAACCTATCAGTTAATAGTTAAACAAAAATAAATGCTATAAATACAATGTAGCATATTTCAATCAAATCTGTAATTATCTCAACCCTTCAAGCTCCACATTGGGTGCCAAAAAGGACTGTCATGGCTTAACCTCAGTTGTCAACTAAGCCCCACACAGCTGCTCTCTCTCTCTCTCTCTGGACTGGGATGGGAGAGAGAAATGGAAGGGTAAAAGTTAGAAAACTGGTGGACTGAGATAAAGACAGTTTAATAGATAAAGTAATAGCTGTTCACACAAGCAAAACAAAACAACGAATCCATCCACCACTTGTCATGGTTACTTAGGAAGACAAACACCATCACTCTGAATGTTCCCCTCTTTCTTCTTCTTCCCCCAGCTTGATAAGCTGAGCATGATGCCAGATGGTCTGCGATATCCCTTGGGCCAGTTGTCCTGGCTGTGTCCCCTCCCAGCTCCTTGTGCACTCCCAGCCCACTCACTGGTGGTGTGAGGAGCAGAAAAGGCAGTGGTGCTGAGTACTGCTTAGCAGTAACGAAAACATCCCTGTGTTACCAACAATGTTTCAGCACAAACCCAAAACATGGCCCCATATCAGATACTTGTGAGGAAAATGAACTCTACTTTAACCAAAACCAGCACAGGAGATGATGGCAGCAGGGTGCCAAGCCTGCAGTAACACACCTTGCCTCTCAACAGGGTTTACCAGTGCTGGCTGGTTCTGTACCGACATGGTCACACAGCTTTCTTGGATCCAAACACCAGCAGAGCAAGCTTGCATCTGCCTGGAGTGTGCCCTTGTCAACAAGACCTTTTAGTGCATATCAAGCTACAGATAAAATCTTGAAGGTGTTGGATATATTCCTAGGATATACTGAATATCTTCTGCTCCTGATCACCTTGGTGGGAAATGAGCAGTGTCTCTGCATCACTTGTTCCCTATGTTGCATCATGGAGGTTCAGAACGTTAGTATGCAATATTTCTGTACACAATGAATAACACATTATTCACTTACGCAATGAGGTGTGGATGGGTTTCATTTCCTGGGCAGAATCATCTCTGTTTGTGAGATGACTCCTGCAGCCTCTGTCAATGTGACAGAGAGATGTGCTGGTGTGGATGCATGTTGGCTCCCTGGCTCAAGGACGAGACTGCAGGATTGTGGCCTCTTCACACCCACAAAACTTGGAGAGAAAGGTAGTTGCTATCTGCAGGAACAGACCACCTTGTCTCCCTCTTAGAATGCTGAGCACAAATAGATGTTTATTTTAATACAAACTGAGAGTTAAGCGTTACAGTAGCCTAGTATCTCTCCAAATATGGCAAAAGTTTCTGTCTGTTTATTAGTAAGGTGACATGAGGACTCCTACTTTCCTGTCAATATTAATAAAGTGTGAGAGGTTTTGTTATTTACCTTATGATAAAGAAACCATTCCTCCCTGTTAGTTATGTAGACTACATAGGCCAGCTTAACAAGCTTTCATTGTCTTTTACTACAAAGACGAGGAATTGAAAACTAACAACATATGGGCACATACACAGAAACACGCAGCCAGATCCCCACAAACACAAATATATACATGGGAACAACTCACAGCCAACTGAACAGACAAAAATTATTCTGACTGCTATTCCATAGCTGTTATATCTAAGCATTCTATTTGAACAGGGTGAAAAATGTGTAACTTACTATTTTTCAAAGTTTAAAAAGCCTCAAGCAATGATGGCCCTTGTTACAAGTCATGTCAAACAGCTGTTATCCCTGAGCACATGGCTCTAGGTATTTTTTGAATAAATACACAGGAAAAGGCTCTAGTAGCTATAGTAGCCTTACATAGCACAGCAGGAACTGGGACATGGAAGGGAAACCAGTATGGGCTGGGAAATTGATACCCAGGGACCTGCCTCTCCCCTCTGTGATACCTGATCTCATGCTTAATCTCAGGTGAGCCACTTCACCGTTCTTTCTTTCCCTTTTTCAGCCAACTCATTTGTTTATATTCAACAGTGCAAGAATGAATACAGTAAATCTTTGCTGCTGACTTTTACCGACATTTGAATTAGACTGTGGGTCCCTGTTCTTAAGGGTGGCATTTATCCAGACACCATCAGTTCTCCAGACCTGGATGATGTTGTGGAATAGGTCCAGTTTTTACAACACAGCACAGCTGCAGCCTCCCGGAGGGAGAGGCTTTAGGCAAGTTAGGAACCTTTGCCTCCTCCTTCAGCCTCAAAAGAGATTCAGCCTACTCAAGATTTTACATTCTCACTGGAAGGCTTTTTGCAGATGATACAGCTATCTAAAGGAATATGATAAGGTGCTGCCTGTGAACATCACATACAACTAGCCTGTCCCACATGGCTGAATAGCTGAGGAATAGAAAATGTTTGCTTTTATGCCACCTCACTGTAAGATGTCATTTATGTGATGTACAATATTTTGCAATGAAGAAAGAGAAGTGACATAAATCAGCTACTGATTTTACTGTGGATGAAGCAATTATTTTAAATAATTTGTGGTCAAGGTTGCTTGCCACTGCACTTTTATTCAAACTCATTTGAAATAATGCTTTCTTAAGCTCACTAAATAAAACTAGCAAAAACCAGAAAGCAATAGATCTTCATTAGGATCCTATGTATATGCGTCAGCCAAATCATTATCATTAGCAAATCCATCAAGCATATCTAACCTTGGTCCAGCATTATATCTAATATGATCATTAACTGTTTCATTTACATCATTATTGACGTTCCCCAAATCACCTTTTCTGGGCCATCCTTTTGTCAATGACTCTTATATATTACTGAGTTAAGACTGAAAGCAAAACTGTACTCCTGTCACTTGGATTCCTGAAAAGTCATGTACCAATGCTTGTTCAAGGATTACCCAAATCTCTACATTTTTCTTTTAGACAATAGCATCTTTTAGGGGAGCGTTCATAACCTGTGTGAACGAGTCAGAGAAAAAATGCAAGCAAGTCTGAACGCATTGAAAAAATTGATAGATATGAACAAAGAGGATTGAGAGAAAAATGGTTCTGAAAGGAAAAAAAAAAAAAGTGATATTTGTTAAAGAAAGTAAGCCTGTCTTCCCCATTTACTCAGTGGAAGGAAAAAATACAGCATCTAGTAACAGATCAGTCTGGCTATGTCATTAAGTCTGTAGCAACTTTAAAACTGAAAAAGATACACACAAAAAGTGAGATCCAGGTCAAGAAACTAAGAATGAGTATAAAAGAATAGCACAAGTATGTAGACAAAATGAGAAAAGCCAACACACAAAATAAGAAGAGATATAAAGGGTAACATGAAAACACTGTATAACTTCCTTGGCAGTAAGAGTAGGACCAGAGAAAGCAATAACCAGCTAATAAATGGACAGGAAAGCTAATAACAAAACATGCCAAGAAGGCCGAAGTGTTTAATGTCTTTTATTGCTTCAGTCTTCATTAAAAAGCCTGACTGTAATCAGACGGTTGACACAGTTAACACCAGTCACAAAAGGGTAAGAACCCAGGAAAGAATAGGGAAAGAAATGTTTAGAAACTGCTTAGATAAATTAGATTTTCTCAGATCAGTCAGGCCTGTAATTTACCCTAGGTTACTTAGGGAACTGGCTGAACAATCCTGAAGGCCATGGTAATTATCTTTGAGAATTTGGATGATGCTGGGCTAGAAAAAGGCTGACAGAGTGCCTATTAAAAAAAGACAAAAAGAGGACACAGAGTCCCAGTTGACTTGACCTTCCTTTCCCAGAAAGATCCTTGGACAAGGGATCAAATGATGTGTGAGAGAGCAAAGTGATATGTAGTTACCAATATGATTTGTCAAGATCAGATCATATCAAGCCAGCCTGTTTGTTTATTTTTCCTATGATGGGACAGCAAGTCATGGGGATAAGCAAGAATTTAGTAAGGTTTTTGATACCACCTTAAATGGCATTTTCATAAGCACTCAGGGAATTGTGGTCTGAATCATGGATCTCTAACTTCGTCAGGCTCAATGAACAATACTGAAAAACATGCTGCATTGCTTTCCACGTCAGCTTTTGTACGAAGGGCTCATGAGCACTTTGCTGCCCAAAAGTCATGGCTTCAGGACCGCTGATTTTTGACAAAACTGCTGCCAAATTTCCACAGTACTTCTTGGCTAATGATAACCAAGAACCCACTGTCAGCTGTTCAGTATTGAAATGAACGGATTTATCAGGTAAGACTGTTCTTGGGTTCAGATCCACTGTTACCACTGTAGTGACTTAACTGATTGACTAGAGAGCACATAAATGCACATGACTCTAAGCACTGACAAATTGCAAGTGTTTTGGAGGACAGGCTTGTGAAATTGTAGAAATGGTCTAAACGAAGCAGGATAATGTTGACTAGAAATTGGCATGTAGATAGGGCTAAATGCCTCCCTGACTACTTGATGGGAAACGAGAGGAGAGGTAACAAAGATCTGGGAATTGTAGTGGATCATGAGCTCAGTATGAGTCAGTAATGACATCCTGTTGTGAAAGAAGCAAATATTATTCTGGGATATATAAACAGCAGAGTTGTACAAAAGACATATGAGGTAATCCTTCCATTGGTAAAGTCTCCAGTAGGGAGTCAATTCCAGTTTTGGGTACCACACTTCAAAAAGATTGCAGACAGTCCAGGCGAGATAAATGAGCTTGATCAGAGGTCTAGAAAACATGCTCTGAAGGAGTAGGTGTCAAAAAATGCATCTGCTTCATCTATGCAGAGAAGGCTGGTGAGAATTGTGCATGCCAGGCTTCAAATAAATAAAATGCGTCTTCAATGAGATGGTAAAATCCTTTCTGTTTCTATTCATTGTGGATAATACAATAAGCTATAAGATTAACAAAAATTTAAGTTGGCTTTTAGGAAATTCTTTTGTCTGGAATAGATTCTTTCAGAAGACATGGCATCCCTCTGATGGAGACCTTTAAAACCAGACTGATGAAAAACTTGCCAGAAATGCTGCAGGTAGAGCTGGTTTTGCCTTGAACTCAATGGATTATCCAAATTTTCATTGTTTCTATGGTAATGGGTTGCTTTTTGAAATTAAAAAAAAACCAACAACCCAACTCCCTGAGTTCAGATTGGTATACTTTTACCACAAACAATATCTGTACTTGTCATGAATACAAACTACGTAGATGTAGTGTGTGATGTTAAGCTTGTTGATGCGTACATCAACGTGTAAGTCAAGCATATGGTTAGTCTAAGTGCATTCACTTCATTTGGTAAACTCCCACTTTGTTTCATTCAAATACCCATTTCTGGCAAAGGATGACCATGGACACAGGGTGACCCTGCACCTCTCTATACTGAGACTCAGAGTCCTGTGTCCTCCTCATCCAGAGGGAAGGGAGAGGAAACTGGTGTCAACATTAGCAAATGATGTCCTGACGCCATAGGCTGGCCTAGGGGAAGGTCGAAGATGCTGCACCTTACCCTTGCTGCATTCTAGAGATAGCAGGCAACCTTTGAAGAACCCGTGTGATCCTGTGTGATGGTAGCTAATACTAGCTAGCTAACTATGAGTGCCCAGGTCAGGCAGCATATCTCCCTACACCCCACAGTCAGTCCTGCTCTGCCCCTCCTCAGTCCCACTCTCCTCTCAGATCATCGTCCCTAGTCTTACCAGCCATAGTTCGTGTTGGATTTTGATGTTGAGAGAGGCAGAATCAGCACACTTCAGTGATTTAGACAAATAGTAACCCACAGAAACAAAATTAACCTGGTCCAAGAAGACAGGTAAACCTCATGCAGTACCTACAAGAGCATTACATCCAGTGCGAAGAAGAGGGCAGAAACTTGAAACCATACAGACCTAAATGCACTGCTTTGCTTCTTCCAGTGGCAGTCCACTGTCAGATAAGGCTGAAGTGATGTGTAACAGTGAGTATCTTCATTTTGGACTGAAAAGACAGACTTTGGTCTTGTACATGGCTAAAAAAATGTGAGCCAGGAACCATAACACTCAGCTCAGTAGGCAGAATCATCTTATTTTGCACTTTATTCCAGTGGATGATGCCAATGCTTTGTTGTTTATTTGGATTGGTTTTATCTTATCCAATGTATTTTGCTCTGGGCAAAGATACAGACATTAAGTCAACAAAAGGACCTAGGTGTTGCAACACCGAGTACTGGAGCCCTTAACTGTTAGGCGCTGTGCCACGTAGTGGAATCCCGAGCCCCATCTAAAACACCCAGACTCCCTAAACAAAGCATGGGGTTTAGCACAATGATTTATCTCCAAGCGTCACATGGGAATGTGTCTCTGCCATTTAGCCATTTATTATTTCCCAGCCAGGAAAGTTGGAGAGGAGGAAGCAATGTCTCATGTGACTTGGGAGAACCTTACACCCACTGAATAACAAGGAGCAATGGGGGAAGGGGCAGAGGGAAGCCAAGCAGTTTGGAAACAGCCTAAAGGCAGAAATTTGACACAGAAACTCTTTGGCATAAATTCCTCAAGAATGATTAGGCTGATGGAGGAGAAAGGGGTTCCTAAATGATATGTGAGCAGAAGGCAGGGTGCTAGGCTATTTACATAATTTATTCATAACAGTTTGTTCAGCTGATTCTACCGAGGATGTGGATCCTGGGTGCTTTAAATGTTCCCCATGGGAGGACTGAATCTGACTGATTGAGCTGAGCCAAAGGCTTCAGATGTCTCCAGGGGCCTTTCTGTTTCCCTTCATGGGTTCAAGACTTGGTGCTGGGGCTGATGCTGCTGCGTCCCATGAACCGATTTTGTGTCTGTGCAGAGGGGAAGGTGAGCACATCTCACCCACCGCTGGACTTCTGTTGTTTTCTTTATTTTTGTGTTCATCCTCTGCATTGTAAGTTAGCACTCCAAGCTCTCAGGCAGCACTTGCTCTGGGAATATACTGTCAGCAACTATCAGTTATGAAATACTCTCAGATGCCTTTGACTGCCTGAGCCTGTTCAGAGCAGTACTGAGAGTACTCAGGCTCAGAGCCTGTTCTGCAGGCACAAGGGAAAGATAAGGCTGCTCCAAACAGCAAGTGAATCCCACATTGTGCTGCAAACAGGAGGGTCCCTCTCTGCCGTGCTTTCTGCCCTGTCCCTCCCACTTTCTCTTTTTTTGCTGTGCAAAGTTGCATGGAAATGAATTAGATGCTTGTGCTGAGCATTTCAATGGGACTTTACATAATAAAACAGAAACTCAGTAATGTTACCTGTCAGTGGGTCTCTGGGAAGCAAAAAGGTCCCTGCCAAGTCCCACTGGATCTTGAGCAATCTGTGTGAGACGTTGGCATGGCAACCCACAGATACAAATTCCATGCATCATTTGTCTGGGGACTAGCCTCTCTCCAACCTTCAGCCTGGAGCTCAACACTGGCCAAGTGTCTAGTTAATCTGAGTCATTGAATTGCTGGAAGGGACGATAGGGTTAAACTGGGATAACCTAAATAGACCGATAAAAGACTATTCAGTAAGAAATGCAAGTGCCCAGCATCTCCCAGGTTTTAGCCCACATGCTCTCGAGTCCTGAGTTGAACTTAATTGAAAAGAATAAAGGACAGGCATTGGAAATTCCCCAAACACTTGGAAAGACACCCAGTGTGATCTTAGTCTCTGTAAGAGCTGGAAAGATTTATTTTAGAATGAGATTCGGATGGTTAAATATTATTTGGAAGTGTGGTTTCATTTTGTATGTACAGTGGTTTTTTCTTAGTTCCTTTTCTGTTCTATAATCTCCTCTGTTTCTTCAGTGTAATTAGCCTGTTGTTTTCAAAAGGATGCTGATTGTGTCTGTTATACGTGTGTGAATTGAACTCATTATACACTGACTTAGCTCCCTGGGCTTTGTGTGCATGTTATGTATGCTGCCTGTGTGGCACAATCCCTGACCTACACCAGAAGCTTTGCAGGCTGAGATATTTGCATATGGCAGTGGGCAGAGGAAGAGGATACCTCAGCAGGCTCTTGGGTCAGCAGCTTCAAGCCTGAGAGCCCCATTTGAGGCTTTGGAGTCACAGCCCCTCTCTCCTCACCATCCTAGCAGTATCAGAGTCTTCTACCTCCGGCCAGTCCCACAACAGGAACTGATTTAATCACAGGGGTCTTTCAGGGATGTGTTTTGGGTAATGTGTGAGGTCCAAGTACTCCAGTGTTTCTTGCAAGATCGTCTAACAGATAGATCCTTTCAGAAATCTGATGTTTCTAGGTTCTGCTTCACACCAAACCCTTACCATGTAAGCACTGGAAAAAAAATGTAGTTTCTGATGCCAGCAAGGCATAATTATCCTGGAATAATGGCACCCGAGAACCTGAATCGTGGCTTTTAGGTTCTAAGTCCTGCTTTTCTGAATGTTTTATGGGAACAAACTAGAACTAAGTTTTTGAGTTTTTACAACTCCATGAGTCTTTGGAAAGCCTGGAAGGACCATCTCTCTCAGACCATAGATCTTAACAGTTGTGAGTTCCCAGAGTTGACATTGCTTGACTGATGGAGCTCTACCTTTTGCACATGCTAGCTCCTAGATGACCTCAAGTCTGTTTTTGTTCTGAAACTTTGAGATCATTTGGGTACAATAAATCAATATTTTTGGTAAAACTTTGTGTTGTCCCGAACTTCTGACTGATATGCATTTACTGGGAGAAAGCTTCCCATTTGGTTTTTGAGTATGCTTTGAGCTAACTTCTGTGTGACTTGGCTTGTCAAACTGCAACCTCCTTGTCCTTCCCAGTCCATTCTGTGTGTGGCCTTCTACACCCTCACAGCTCCCATTTAATTATGATCAATCTTGTCAAGTCATGCATCTCTTAGAATTAAGCTTTTAATTCACAGAAGTGTAGAGGAGATGCCATTTCTTTGTGTCTCGTTTATATTACTAAGTTCTCAAAGTGTGAAAAACTAGACAGTGTGGATATGTGTTGTAAAATACTCTCAAAAAGTTCCCAAATTTTCCTTCTGTGAAATGATCACTGGTGCAGTAATGCATAGAAAATATACAAATTTAAATCCAGATTATGGTCAGAAGCAGGGAAGAAAGCAAAGAAAATCATATGCTTTTTATCTTCTAGTCGCTCATGGGAAATCTGTTTACTTGTCTCTACTTAGGGTGATGTGAATTTTGTCCTTAAAGAATGACTATTCATTCATTTGGTGGAGAAAGTCAAAGTCAATGTTAATGAGATGGGTCCCCCCATGCAGGGAGGCACTGTAGCTGAAATGAATGTTATCAAACATAAGCACCATCTATGGATGCCAGGTTCGTATTCCATGTTGGCATGACAACTTTCAAAATGATACTTGTTTTAGCAGCTAAGTCATGAGCCAAAGTGACAGTTTCTTCTTGAAGACAGCTTGACAATTCAGCAACATCTATTGCTGTGTTACAACTAAAATGCACAGTATGAATTAACATCATCACTTTCTATTTCCATAAATGATAGAGATAAAGTATATCACCATGTTGTTGTGGTTTTGCCCTGCCACAAATTACCACGACAGCCTCTTGCTCGGTGTCTCCCATCCACCCCCATCCTCCGTAGGGTGGCAGAGGCCCCAGTGAGATGGGAAGAAAAAAGATAACCAAGGATGTTGTGGATTGAGACAAGGACAGGGAGGGCTCTCTGCCAATTATGGTTCCAGAGAAATACAGACTCCACTGCTCGACTTAGAGAGAAAAGTAGGAAAGTTTGGTCTACTACCTATAAGAAACAGAACAAAAGCAAAATCAGGGCAGGATGATGAGAAAAATACAATCGCACTTTAAGATCTCCCTCCTCCATCCCTCCTTTCTTCCCAGGCTCAGATCACTGCTCTCGATACCTCTACCTCCTCCCCCTCAATGGCTCAGGGGAGCAGGGAAAGGGAGATGTGGTCAGTCTCTCATAGATGGGCTCTGCTGCTTCTCTCTTCTCTGATGAGTATGACTCCTGTCATTCTTCCCCTGCTCTGATATGGGGTCCCTCCCCCAGGACACAGTCCTTAATGAATTTCTCTGGTATGGGTTGTTCCCAGCAGCTGCAGCTTCTGCTGATACAAGACACCTCACATGGGACACCGTCTCCTCTGGGCATAGTCACTGCCCCTGCTGTGGGGGTCTTTATTAAAGTGCAAACAAATCTGTGTTTCACCAGTCCTTTCTACAGATTGCAGGGGGGTCTGTGCTTCAGCATACCTCTTCCTCTCCTCCCTCACTAACCATGGTCGCTTCTCTCTCTCTTTCAACTCCTTGCATGATCACCAACTGGAAAAGAAGGAAATAAAAACAGCAAGAAGGAACAGGAAGAACCCTCTTCTTCCAGTTTCTTATCTTAAAAAGTGATTATGAAGGCGCTTAATTGACTCAGTCCCAGAAGTGGGTCTGACTGAGAGCTGGGGAGTTTTGAGCAACTTCTTACAGGAACCATCTTTACAGCTCCTTCCCCAGTATCAGAAATGGCTCCACACAAACCCATGACATATGTAAATGCAGGGTACAAATTTTTTGTAGCCCTGCAGTACTGAGAAGGGGATGGTGATGGACAGTGACAAAGCAAAAATATTGGTGCCTGTTTTTCATTTATGGAGCTTATTCACAATGCCTACAGAAATTAACAACATGGCATGGGAAAGAGGGATGTGGACAGCAACTGGTATTCATGTTACTGTGTTGCCATATCAACCTTCAGTTTAATAATTAAATTATTGGTTTCTATAAATCTAAATAATTCCTTTTATGAGGGAAGCATTCTCAGGTTCTCGCTGGACAAGAACGCAGTGATATCTCTGAGCTCAGGATTGAACTATGCTTAGTTTGCAACTAAAAGCCATTTTTGGAGACAAATGCTTTTTCTATGACTAGGAAAAACTAATCACAAGGTTAAGGCTTACAATGACATTTCTGCTCGTAAATTGCACCTTTCATATCAGATTTTCAGTGTTTAAGAATTTGCCCAGAAGTTGAGCCTATGAGAACTAGTGAGGTAAGTGAGATCAGACCTATCTAAAACAGTGGAGACTGACTCCTGCTCTGCCTGACGTCTCTCATACACTCACCACAATGCCATGGTCTTACTCCTGGGTTGTCACTAGTGCAGCTGCAGAAGGTTGGCCTGATCTGCTGACCAGCTTCTTGGGTGAGATGTGCCAGGGAAGAGGAATAGAAACATGATGTTGCAATCACAACCAGGGTAAAGCTCCCAGGGTCTTTGCAGAGAAGGCATCATCTTCCAGCACAGCCAAACGCGCTGCTGCTCCCCCGACTCATGAGAGTATGCATGTGAGGGCATGCCCTGACTGCATATACAAAAGTGTTTCCATCACATGATGTGTTGTTCGTTCCCAGTCTCATATTCTAATGTGAATCATCCAGAAAGTAAAGAGGCTTGGGAGGTGGCATGCTCAAACCTTTGAAGAGATCTGATCTGTCAAAAGACCATCAGTCAGGGACTTAGAATGATTACACACGTTTTCCTTTCTTGGCCATGGTCATCTGGAGGGTGAATCAGCTGTCTAAATGAAATGTCCTTTTAAAGACTCTAGGGTATCCAAGCTATGCATGTGAAGCTGTCATGTCTGAGTCCCACACTAGACTCATAGCCTTCTTTGTGGATCAGCAGCTGGAGGTCCAGTGTATACTTCAGAGTACTTCAAATGCTGGGATTTGACACCTATACATGTTAACTGAATTGCATCCTTAACTTAATCAATTCCTGTTTGTTTCAGGATTGTAGGCATTACTCCCTACAGTAACAAGAAGACTGGAAGTCTCAGTGGTTTAAGAACTACGAAGTCCTTTGAATATCTTCATAGCATTAGACATTGATGAATGGAGGGATGCAGGGTATACCATACCAGTAATAGCTTGTTGTTCCATTTCTGATAGTATAGCTACGTTTTTTTATTTCTGCAGAGCCCTGCTTCATCCTGCCAGTGCTCAGGAACACTGAGTATGTAGGAGCACTGGCACTGTCTGTTCTTGTTGAGGAAAACACGGAGCACAGGTCATTGAGTTGTTTCAGGCCAACTTTTCTTGTGGTCCAGGTGCTGATGTTAGCTGCAACTAGATAGAAGGCTTTGACTATGTCTGGACTGATTGATTAGGCAACCTGGTGTTACGTAAACTTACCATTTGGATTGTCTGCTTGCTCCAGCTTATCTTGCCTGGGCTTCCCAAAGTTCACACATCTGTAGACTTTTAAGGACCAAGTGCCTATTTCCACCTGGCTTGACAATGAGACTTAGACATAGAGGTCAATAGATCATGGAAAAAGAATATGGTAAGCAATGTTGCACATATTTTGAAAGTGCTGTGGTCTATACAGTTACAGGGAAATGTCATAACCACAGCTCTTCTTCCGCACTGTGCTGCTTTAGTGACAGTAAGAAAAATATTACAGCATAAACTAATGTCCAATGGTTTTGGAGATCTTGTTCTCTGGATATTAAACCTGTAGAGAAACTTGCCTTGTTACCTATCTTAGGTAGTTTCATACCATCAGAAATCACAAAACCTTTTTCACTTTGCTATGAGGAACTTCTCTGTCTGTGCTTTTTTTTTGTGCTGATGCAAATGAAGTATGAAAGCAATTCTGTTCTTCAGAGGTATGAAACACAGTTATGAAAGGCCATGAGGCACTGAGAAACTAGAGTAACGAAGGCTGAAATTGAAACATTTGCTGAATGCATGTCTCATGTTCAAAAGCTCATATCAGAACCTGAGGTCATTTTCAGAAATGGTTATGTCATATTCTTCCCAAGGGGGGTTACACTATGCAGAACAGTGCCATCACACTTGTCTTTCAAACAGGAAAGAAAAGGATATAGTTTACAAATGGGGGCTTCTGAAGGCAATCCTCCAATATGAGGAAGACCATGGAAATCTGTCCAGAAGCAGAGGTCTCTCAGAACTGAGCACACCACAGTTCCTGTCATTAAATAGTGTTGATGATGTTCTGCAGAAACTCAGAAACCCTCATGAGATGCACGTCATCTCCCATTTGGACTGGAGGAGTTGAAATCTGGAGAATTTCCTAAGGAAGAAAATATTCAGAGTCAAATGAATGTAAATCGCAGGCTTGAAATTATTCAGATTATAACCTGTGGAAGCTCAAAGACTGGGACTATTACCAAAGGAAAGAACAAGGGATGAGAGATGAGATCTCTGTCAAGATGCAGCAAGCAAGTACTTGCTCTATCTTGTTAGCAATGACGTTCAGAAACTTAGCTAATAATAGCTGAGCCTTGATATTGGAGAAATCAATCCTCAAGCTATCACCAGATCTGATTTGTGTACAAGATGTTTAGAACTGCAAGCACAAATGATATGAGCCAAATGAAATGTAGAATATGATAAATAGTCAGATACCTCTTTTCTTGTCATCACATCTCAGTAAAAGAATGGCACCAGTAAGGTGTTATTGCAGTCACCTAAGGACTGTCTCATGTATGCTTACTTTTGACCAGTGCAAAATAACTTTAGTCAGAGAGTGAATGGTTGTCATAATATGACAACTATGTTGTTTAACACGGATGACGACAAGCATTTTTGCTGAACTATCTGGCTTATACCTACATATGAGTAATCAGTTGTGGAAATGTCAGTGAGGATAGAGGAATGTGGTAAGGAAGGAAAAATTAAGTATCCATTACATCCACAAGTCTGAGCCAAAACAAGTGAACAAACTAATCAAAACCCCACAAGTGAGCTATGTTCCCTTTGAATATGCGCTGAGACAAGAATATTCTGATAATGCTATTCAAGTTGTATCTTCTGTAGAGACAATCAAACTGCTCTTCAGAGAATGATCAGGAGAGTTGGGGGAAATATGAGATCAGCTCCTTCTCAAACCCTCAAGGGGACACAGGCAAAATTTTAGAGGTGTAATTACAGAATGGTGAGTCTGAAAACCCTGTTTCCTGGCACTGAAGCACCAGGATTTTCTAGATTTTGGCTTTATAGCTCCACAGATGGTAAGAACTGCTTCAATCTTGACAGAGATAAGTGGCTCAACACTGTGCTCACATTAATTGTGCTCATTGCCATCATCAAACAGTCACTGGTTAAAACAGAGAGAGACTGCAGAGTGGCAACCAGCTCTCTGTTCCCCTGTACTCCATCAACACTGCAGAGTGGTGCCCAGCTTGCTGTTTCCTCACTCACCCTTAAACTTCTACCTTTCAGTCTTGACTCCTTATGGTCTCTATGTTAGTACATACCACAAGGCGATAAGAACTTAAATCCCTCTAGCAGGCAAGATGCTGAAATTGTGTGTCTGAGATCTGAGGAACTTGCCTTGCTATTGCATAAAGCTTTGTCTCTACTTACATGATTCAAAGCGGCAGAGTGGGTTGTCTGCCTGTATCTAGCAATGATGACCTGCTGTCTGCTGGTGGGCCAGGATCTGAGGCCAAAGAGTCTTTGCTGTTTATAGGGGTTTATCTCGGTTGCAGATGCACATCTGAATTAGAGGGAAAAGTGACATTTCAGACAGTGACTTGTATTGGTTTTGCATGGCAAGGTTTTGGTAGTGGGGGAACTTCTGTGCGAAGCTGCCAGAAGCTTCCCCCTGTGTCTGACAGAGCCAAAGTCAGTTGCTCCAAGATGGACTCACTGCTGGCCAAGACTGAGCCCATCAACAATGGTGACAGCACCTCTGGGATAATGTATTTAAGAAGGGGAAAATAACCAGTACAACAGAAACCGCAATTGTAAGAGAGGAGTGAGAATGTGAAAACAACAAATCTACAGATCCCAAGGTCCATGAAGAGGGAAGGGAGGAACCTCAAGCAATGGAGCAGAGGTTCCCCTGCAGCCCATGGTGCAGCCCATGGTGAGGCCTTGCCCCTGCAGCCATGGAGACCATGGGGGAGCAGAGATCCACTCACAGCCCCAGGAGGACCCCATGCTGGAGCAGGTGGATGCTTGAAGAAGGCTGTGACCCTGTGGAAGGCCCACGCTGGAGCAGGTTCCTGACAGGACTTGTGAAACTGAGTAGCGAGAGGAGCCCAGGCTGGATCAGGTTTGTTGTGAGGACTTGTGACCCTGTGAAGGATCCAAACTGGAGCAGTTCATGAAGAACTCTGGCTTGTGGGAAGGACCCACATTGGAGAACTTTGTGGAGGACTGTCTCACATGGAAGTGATCTCATGCTGGAGCAGAGGAAGAGTGTGAGGAGTTCCGCCCCTGAGGATTAAGAAGTAGCATAAACAATGTGATCAACTGACAAAATCCCCATTCCCGTTCCTTCTGTGCTACTGTGGGAGAGAAGATAGAGAAAATTGGGAGTGAGATTCCACCTGGGAAGAAGAGAGGGATGAGGGTAAGTTGGTTTTAGATATGGATTTATTTCTAATTATCCTATGCTAATTTTATTGTTAATAAACTAAACTAATTTCTCCAAGCAGAGTCTGTTTTGCCCATGGTGGGAATTGCTGAGTGGTTTCTCCTAGTCCTTATGTCAGGCCATGAACCTTTCATTGTATTTTCTCTTCCCTGTCCAGCTGAGGTGGGGAGTAATAGAGCAACTTTGATGGGCACGTGGTATCTGGTCAGAGTCAACCCACCACTCACCTCCAGAACTCCTCTTGGCTAGATGGGCATCCAACAGCTGGACTGGATGCATGTTCATCCCTGTGCTCCTGGATTTAAAGGAATATTTCCCAAAATATATTCCCAAATATGGCTGGGGCTGACTGGGCACATGTAGCTGTGAGCTCACTCCAGACAGGGAGCTGGTGAGATAGGAAGTGGCTCAAAGTGAGGAGACGCTGGATGGGAGCTCTTGGGTTGAGCAGAGATCTCAGAGGCGGTCTGGAGAGAGAACCTGGCCTGATGGCAACTGTTACAGTGCTGATGAGTCACACCTGTAAGACAGTGGTGGGGCTGGGTCTGGGGTAGACTTTTTCAGAGTGCGATGGGAAAAATAAAGGGAGTGCTTGTGAGAGCTCCTTTCATGAGCTGTGCTTTGGATACAGCGCTTTGGTTTTTTTTTCCAGTGTTTATCTATCTATATCTCTACTTATATCTATATCTATAACTGGACTGCAGTTCTGTAGTAAAGTGCACCTGGAAAGAGAACAATATAAATTTCCTGCTCACTGTCTTATTCAGCTCTTCCACAGAGTCAAGAATTCTTACCACTTTAGTTAACAACAGATCAACACACACAATTTAAGAAACATTTATAAATTAGACCGTAAACATAGCCTCCTTGATACTGAATCCCTTCAAAGATACTACCATGTTGCCTGGTATGTTGTGATATCCTTTTAACTTATTAATATTCCCTTTTTTTTTTTTTCTGTTTCTTTGTGGGATAACCAACAATTCCAGGCTTTCCCTCCACTGAACCTCAGTGAGGCTTTTCTGCACTCCAGGATCATCCTCTCTGCTTCCTTTGGTATCCTGCTCTGCTGTGAGACAGAGTCAGTTCTTTGTATGGTGGTTCCAGCTCATGTCTGGTTGCCTGTCTCCAGAAACTCTGCGCCTGCTTGTATTAGGATAGTCCAGGTCTCAGTTGCTTTTCCCTCTCACACAGCTTTATATTGGTCCTATCCTTTCTAGCCAGGCAACTGGAGGGGTGGCCCTTTACATCATCCTAAATATGCTGCATTCAAAAGGGTACTGAAGTTATCAAGAATGAAACTCCCAGGAGCTCAGACAGCAACCACAGGCTGTGAGCTTCCCGGTACCTTTTCCCATTTATTTCTTTGTTTGTTTATTTCTTAAATTAAAAAAAAAACCCAACCAAACCAACTAAACCAATGCACACTCTTTTTTTTTTTTTTTTTTTTTTTTTTTNTTTTTTTTTTTTTTTTTTTTTTTTTTTTTTAATGTCAGGAAGCAGGGAAAGTCTTCTGAGCTTATTCAAACTTGAAAACAATCTGACCTTAGTCTCCTACTACAGAGATGTCTAGACTAGAATTTGCTCTCCTGTTGTAACTTGCATTTATTGTTTGTTTGCCAATTAGCTACTAGAGTTGGTGAAGACATTTGTAATTGTAAAAGCTAATCTAAACATTCCAAGAAGATGTGTTGCAGCAGTCAGGCATTTGTGGTTTACCTTCAACTGTGCACTGAGATAAATGTTTGCCTCATGGAAGGAGCACTCATGGACTGTTTAGACTTTCATTTATAGCTATGTTAACCCACTTGACCTAATTGGCAATCAATTAAATTGGGTCACACATAAAAACCCAGGTAATACCTATATATTCTAATTTCAAATTGAATTTAAAAAAAAAAAATTAGTTAGTATAGGCTCAGCCAAGGGGTCACAGTGCAGAAGAATGGGAGATATATGGAATACTTCATCTATAAAAATGTGTTTGAGGAGTCTGTGGGCAGAAAAAGGAGAGCCTGCTAGATGGCCTTGCAGAGAGAAAGTGGGAAGCTGGCTGCTTGCTGGAAAACCAAGAAGAGAAATAGGATGCAAGCCTTTCCACAGTGGATAACAAATGCCTACTATAACACAGTGGTTTGAAGAAGTAGATTAAAAAAAAATGGTATAGCCCTTTCATGGAAAGAAAGTCAGTTTGATTTGATGGAAAGAATTAGCATAGGAACCAATGGCTTAAGACAAAGGAACCGAAAAAATCAGCCCCTATTTTTTTGCACAGAGAGGGTGGTGAACCCTGGGGTTGGCCCTTGGATTGAACCCTTGGAGTAGCTGAGATGGTACTCCATGATCAACAAGTTTTGGAATGGTATGGCTTGATTACAAAGTGCAATCTACTTTACTTCATTGACATCAAGCAAATATTTCAAAGTCAGGCTAACAACCAAACATAGCTGATACTGACAGTATTAAAATAAAATGGATCATAATGTGCATACTGCTTCAATAAATGTTTATATTACAACAAATTGAGCATCCTTGGCCATTTGTTTTCATTCTGTAGAGAACAATTAGAGGATAAGATGTTAAGAAGGATATACGAGGCAGTAAATGGTTTTCATGGATGCTTAAACAGCAAAGGGAAGTGAAAATATTTGATAACTACAGCCACCATTTATGGAATCAAGCAGTCTCTTCCTCTATTCTAGGCACTGTAATTGTAACAAATCACAGGATGAGTTATAGGATTAAAAAAGGAAGAAGAAAAGTGAGTTTTTTTCACTTGAGATTTTTTAAGTCTCATGCCAAAGTCATCTCAAAGGCAAAACTGAATTTTGTTCTTCAAGGATATAAATTCTGGGAGACCAAATGGGTGGTGTGGGAGGTGAGGCATTCAGTGGGGAGCTGAGGAGCTGTGAAAGGCCAGTGGAATTAGAGGTCATGCTCAATTATGAAAGTAAAATTTGGAAAATCTCTACCCTCCCACCCTACTGCTCTGATCTCCCTGTACCCAAGGTGATGTGGTTCTGTTTGCAGAGGGAAAGACTGCAAACTATCCCCTGATGTCTAGTGTCCCACAGCAGTGGGACCATGGCTTCAACCCAGTGGCAGACTGTGATCAAAGACAAAACTCAGGATGCAGGTGCCTTTTTTTCTGTTTGCACTCTTTAACCTCATCTTGACCACTGCCTCATGATCTACAACTTTTCCCTTTTCTGTCTGACAGCAACTGGAGGAAAGAAAGCTTTTGCACTCTTGGGAAAGTGAGGAACATCACCAGATGGGAGGAGAGGAAGAGAGAAGCTGCCAGTCTCTCTGCTCCCTCCCTCTGGGGCAGGGAAATCATGCAGGTAGCACCAAGAAGTGGTTTGGCAGATGAGTACAGCCACTGGGCAAGCAGTGGCCATAGGCAGCCACCTCCCCTGCCATGCCTGCATACCGATCCTGCCCTCTATCCCTGCTTTCTCAGAAATAACTATCCAAAGACAGAGCTAAAATCAATTAGCTGATCAGGGAGTGACCTGTGTGGAAATTCAGTGATGCATCTGAACTTAGACTATGTCAATAAAATCTTCAGTCATAGCACAAGTTGAGCCAAGAGTGAGGTACGTTTTCCCATAACTTCATGCGTAGCCAGCTCCTTAAAATTGAACAGCCATGTTCAACCCACTTCAGGGCGTCGTCTTTTCCACCCTGACTACATATTTCTATGGAAACCACTCTTACCAGACATATCTGTGTATATATGTGTGTATGTAAATAAATAATAGATAAGGTATTAGTAAATGGTGCTAAAACTGCGTCAGTTCCTCCATTGCACTGCTGACATCTCCTGTTGCATGCTGCCCACCCTGTTCCCCACGCAGGTCTGTAGAACCTCCATTTTAGAGTCTCAGAACAAAGGGATTTTGATTGGTTTGGGTTGTTTTTTTTTTTTTGGATACTTGAAACCTTTGTTGTGGTTTCCCAGCAGCAAAGCGTTGTTGCACTTTGCAGGCAGGGAGCAATCCACCCTCTATTGCGATGCCGACAGGGAAAACTGGAGCTTCTCTGATGCCTAATGCACAAACCAGGAGCCAGGACATGTTTGACAGTATGGAATTCTTTTTAAATTTCTTGGATATTTTTTTGAACTTTCTTTGCTTTTCTTGCTTCACATTTTCCAAAGCATAATGGTCTGAGAAGTAACAGGCTCTGTCATGCCTTTAAGATGCTAGAAACTTTCCGCTTGCCTCAGAAGTCTGTATCTTAAGGAACAGGCCTTAGACAACAAGATCCAAAAAACAACAACTTTTATAATGCCGAGGCCAGGCAGAATTTGGCACTTATGAAGGGTCTTACATCTCACTGTGAGTGCAGTCCCACCCACAAAAGCCCACCTAACCTATTCAGCTTTCTCAGAAACTAGAGACACTTTATGTTGTGGCAGAAATATTCTTTAGCTTCCTTAATTCCTGTTGCAGCTTTTGCCCTGAGATCCCTTCCTCTTGGCTGAGCTAAACATGCATGTAGCTGCTTTTCTGCCTGGACCTGGAGCCATTTATAATTCTCAAAGTAGGCACTCCTCTGCCTCACTGCCCCAAGGGGCATCCTGTGAGATGTGGTCCCAGACTGCATGGCTCTGCTGAATTCATGAAAAAGGCATTGCAGTTTTGTCTCCTTTGATAAAAAACACCCCAGACGCACAGATAAAGAGCAGAAGTATCTCTGTTCTGTGTGTGGTAACAGCTAGAAAACAGAGGATATGGAAGATCTGAGTTTAATTTTTGCTTTGTTTTCATGCAGTGCTTCTCCAGAACTAAGAGCACAGGCAGCATTAGGGACAAGAGATGTGACAGTCTGTCCTTTTCAGCTGATGAACCTTGTAAATATGCAGCAGGATGAGACTTCCTTCTTGTCGCCTTCTCATGGCCTCATGTCTGAAAACAAAAAGTTTCTGGATGGACATCAGAAACACAAAGTTTCAAGGTGGACCCCAGCTGCATCAGCAGCCCCTTCTCCAGGTCTTCCCTAATGTGTCTGCTCCTGGGGCTGGGATATTGGGGTGTGAGCCAGGCTCCCCATCGATTGGGCAGCAAACCCAGCACCACGGTCCCACTTTCAGGGACTGTCACACAGCAGGTGGATGCCTGCATCAGGAGGTCTGGGAGTGAGGTCGCAGCAGGGGCTGAAGCTTTGGGGGAGGTGGCTGTAGGATGGTACCTACCACCAAGGGACACCCAGACTGTAACTCCCCATTGCTTGCAGGCAGCACAGCTCAGCCAAGTTAATGCTGTCTCTTGGCCTACACAGTAGCAGAGCTTAGACATTTAAGGCAAATCTTCAATGCCTGCAGCCTCTCAGGTGCCTAAACAAGTTAGGTGAAGTTTGTTTTGGCTCGCCATCCTCTATGTAGACATCTAAATTCTGCATAAGTTGCACTTTAGGTGTCTTGCTGTTTTCTTTGGATTTTGCCTTCAGCTGAGCAGGAGCGCAGGTTTGCTCTGGCACGTGCTATAGTAGGACAATGTCACCCATTGACTGCATCCCAGAAATCCACTCCCTGTTGCCTCCTCTTCCCTCCCAACTCTTAAACCTCATGACAGAGATTACGAAACTCTACCTACCATTCTGTTACTGCTTCCTTGAAGCCAAGCCTGTGAACTCAACTTCTCATGTGTTTGATACGATTTAAATCCACGTCTGCCAAAATTATTTTCTCACTGGTAAAAACTTCACTTTCTGCTCAGCTTCTCCATTCTTCCCACATATATACATAGGAGATTCATTCTTCAGTTTGTATTATTTCTTTATTTTAATAATAAACCTAATAAAATTGTCACTCTTCTCTTTGAGGTGCCACCATCCACCCCAGACTGCTCTAGAACCAAGGATCAGACAGGATGGAGAACCAGAAGTTCTCCAAATTCACAAGAAGAATCCTTGCTTCAGGATTTGGGTCTGGCATGACGCAGGCTACAAAATCTGGGCTTGTATGATAGTAGTTTGCACTTCTTTAATGATGGCTTCCCCCTACAGTTGAGGCTCTCTGTGAGCTTTATTTTACCCTAATTAATTTTCACTCCTCTCTGCTTTCATGGTTGACCTTTTTCTCAACTGAGGTTGTTCAGCCATTATCTCCTATAGCTTTGCTCCTTTCCTGTTCCCCAGGGAAGCAAGCCCATTGAAGCAACTGTTTAAGATATTTGCAAGGGAAACTGTGAAGCTTTTGGCCTTGTTTTTCAGTTTCAATATTCTGGCACACAGCACAGGCCAATTAAAGCCCCATTTTCATGGATATTTTATATGCAGTCCTTGTATAGCTGCACATACAGTGTAAGTCACTGCTTGTTTTAGATATAAGTGCTACACCGTAATAATCACTTATCATCGCTAGTCAAAAATATTTCTAAACAGACTCAGATTTTGTTTGCTGGGACAAACATTACATACCGAAAGAAGAGTGCATGCAGGGCTCTGCTGCTTGGGAAATGTCAAATTGAGGCATTTAATTCAAGCAGAATTTGTTTTTTATTGTTGTTCCTGCTTATGCACAATTCCCACAATTTATAAGATCAAGAGGATTTTTACAGGATTTATAAGGAAGACAATTATTCTGGTATCAGTTGCCTTTGACATGCAATTGCAGTAAAACGATACAGCAGCGGCTCACCCCTGGAAACTGCATTTGGTGTGGGAACCTTTGGCAGGGGTGTGAAAGGGTCAGAGGAATTGTGAAAGCAATGGCTATAGAAAATGGCAGAACCATCACGGAGGGGTGCAGAAAGAGCTGCAGACTCTGATCCTAACTGTCCTTATCCCCAAGTAGGCTGTTTTCTTACAAATGTTTTTTATCCCTAAGTGTACTTCTCTGGGGACTAGCTTGTAAAATTTGGTAAAGCCAAGCCATGGTGGCCTTTGAGTGGCTGTTTTGCAGTTTATATTGCCCTTTTGCCTTGCTGGTAAATACAGTAATTGCTTGTTATGATTTCTGTTTGTTCTTTGTGAATATAATGACATGTTTTTACAGATAGCTACAGATTTATATATAGTCTAAATGACTTAATTAAGAAAAGTAACTTCCTCTGCCCCAAATATCTCAGCACTGAAAGATTTATTCATGGAAGCAGGTAAAATAAAATCACATTAGTAGACGGCTCACCATACCTGAGAGATTCAAAATTAGGTATACATATTTTTTTCACCCTTTGAAGAATGACTGGAGATGTGAAATTATATACAGGAATGACTCCATCATCATTAGGAGGAAACCAGCCTCATTTAACGGTGGACAGGAGGGGATGAACATTTTATTCAGCCAAAAGAAGATGGTAGATAAATTACATCTCGCTGAATTTGATCAGGACAAGGAGCATGTTTCATCCTGTGAAAAGCTGTGTAATATCTTTAATAACCACAGGAATTAAGACTTTACTCATATATTTCATATAGAGCTTCACCTCCATCAGGGAAGGAGCACTCAAAACCAGCCCACAGGGAAGAGGAATATCCTTGTTAATGTCGCCGCTGCATTTCCCTCCGAGGCTGTGGCTGTGTGAGCAGTCCTGCGTCACAAAGCCAACAAAGAACTCAGTGTCTCCCAGCAGACCCTGTATCATTATAGTAAAATTACTCTTTGCAAGAGAACTAAAGTATTCCAATAAAAGTGCTGTTTTGTTGGGGCTGTTGCTGGCACAGCGATGCCAGACAGGCAGCCCAGCTCTTCACACCCATAACCAGCACCGTCCCAGCACTGGCAGAGGGCCGCAGTGCGGCTCTGGCCTTGGATGCTGAAGGAGACCAAGAATAGCACTGGGTGGTTCGTTGTGTGCAATACTGGAAAGAAAATTGTATTTAAATCTAGTGTTTTCCAAAAGTAGCAAAAACCAGGAGGTTATAAATTATTAACCTGCTGAAGGTTTAGGAGACTGCCACTTATGTGTCCTGGAATAGTTTCTGCTACCTTATTGGGATGGAGCAGAACCTTTCATTTAGTTATTGCTTTCCAGCCGAAACTGTGGCAGCTGCAGTTTATCTAATCCTTGCAGTACATTTTCCCTCTAGAAGAAAAAAAAAACAAACCAAAACCCCCAACAATCTGGTTTTTTTTTTCATTATTTAGCTTTTTATCTTGCTGCCAAAGTTTTCATTACTTTTAGGTAGAATATATTAACTGTCTACCGGACACATCCTGTCACTCTTTTGCAAGACCCTTACCCATTTGAGAAAAGAAAAGGAGGAGAAAGATATAATCCGTGGTTAGAAACAGCCAAGCCTAAGAAAGAGAGACTAATACAATTATTACTGCTTCTTTTTTCAATTACGTCCATTACATTTAAAAAAAAAAGTGATGGGGAAATGTATCTATCTGCTATAATTTACCTATTAATGCCTAACATAAATTTCTTTTGCTTTAAAACTGTAGAGTTTTAGTTCCATAGTTGATTTGTGTGATCTTGGTTTACGAAGACAGAATACATAAGTAGAAAAAAGACAAATACTAATGACAGGGAAAACTAGGACGAAATTATGAAAACAAACCAACTTGTATAAGTTTAACCTAAACTTCTCTTTCCAATGTGGGCAACTTGAGGATTAGGAGCTGACAGGGTGGGGTTTTTACAGGTCTGTACCTGCCGTGCTGTCCCTAGAAATGTGTGCGTGTTTGTATATATGTATTCATTAATAGGTATGAAGGAAGGGAAAAGTGTGTGTAAGCTTTATGACAAGCAGCATATTATTTACTTTTATTTGTGTAAATTGTGTATAAAATACTATAAATAATACAAATGACTTTTGAGACTGCACAGCTGAAATTCTGACAGCTTCAGAGATACAAAAAAAAAAATTTATTGCATTGAATATGGAATGAGGTAATTCAGTCAGTCAAATATTCTTTCTGTTTTGCAATTTAATATTACTTTTTATTTACCTATATTTGCCTTTGCTCTCTAAGTTTTTAACTGCTAATTTTTAAATTCAAAATGAACCAACTGTTGATGTTCCAAGCTATTTTCTGAAGTATGAGGAGAGAAAGTATTGTATGTAAGAAATATGACTGTACAGCATATTTGAGGAAATGTAGATCGAGGTCCAATTATTGGTACACATAGATCCATCTGTCTTGATCAGCACATCGTGTTCAAGATATCTTCCTACAAACAGCTTAGGTGTTAGTCTCACAGAAGCAGTACATCATCCCCTTCCTCTGTTTATTTTTGGCAACTGCAAATACCATAGAGGATATTTGTTTTCGTAACACTGTAAACATGGAATAGATTTACTGGCTGCAGTCACAAGGATGCAAAGCAGATATCATTTATTTAATCTCTGCAGCTTTGTTGTAAAAAAAAAATAAAATAACTGTTTTGGACAAATTATTCAGAAAAAATTTGGACATTTTGGTTCATGGTTATGGAATATTTTTATAGCACCCACAAAGTTGTGGGAGATAGTGTGGGTGCTCCTATCTTCAAAAAACCTGGTAGAAAAAAAAGGTTACTAATGCCATGGGCTTCATGACACAAACAAAGTGCCCACAGTAGTGTATCCTCAGGGCTAGCGGGACAGACTGGCTTCACACTCTGGGAGGTATTTCCCATGTCGGTCTTCTTCAATGAAAGCTGCACATATTCTTGCTTGGCAAGGCAGCTATACACTAGAAGAAAGAAATCACTGAGCAGTTTTTATGTTTCAGCACAGAAGATGGAATCAGAACCCTAGATCTGGGGTTTAGATATATTAGATATTCTTTCTGTCAAGATGGCTTTTTTGGCATTACTTTCCTTAATGGAAAGATACAACTTTGATGTGGCAAAGACAAAGAAAAGCCACAGACCCAGATCACCACTGATAACTATTATTTCTTTAACTATGAGCCCAGACTCACTCTAACTTCAGGCACTTAATGAAAGTGCTTGCAGGTCTGTACAGAAAGTAAACCTTCTGCAGAGAAATTTACAACAACAGGATTTCTTACTTGAGCTCCTTGAATAAAACTCTTGAAGCAGAGAGGGTTGAAAGCAGGTCAATGTTGCAAGGCAGCCCTGAGCAGCAGGTCAGACCTGCAGCACCTCAGAGATCTGCTTTTTTTCCTGTCTCCCTGAGCTGAGCAGGCTCATCCTGCAAGCAAATCAACCCCAAGCTGAAGATACAAGGAAATACAAGAAAAGAGCAGCATGCTGCTCCATCTGTTCTGCTTGCAGTGCTACCACACTTTGTTTTTTCTTGTGTTTTTGTTTTTTCCCTCGCTTCCTGCTTGAAGTGTAACAAGCCCAAGACCTACTAGGTACTGCTCAGACTCACATGAGCTGTTTTATCTGTCATTTTTTGCTTGTATGCAGCTCAAATGCTAAGTTTCCCGTCCTGATTTGCCTGTAGTAATTAGGTCAATCAGCTCCAGCTTCCATGAACTAATTATTAGCATTCTCCACCTTGTTCTCCTCCAAAGAAACGAGACTAAGACCACTCTAGAGTAACATAAGAAATAGGACTTATCTGCCTTTTTTGCTTCTGCTCTACTGTTTTTATCTCAGTCTCAATATTGCATGCGATAGTTCTTCTAGTATAATATAGAGGACCCTGTGGGTACATGGATTTATGCCACATTGAATATGCAATTGTTTTTCTTGTTTATTTCTGCACCTTCAGTGAGCATTTCCGTTGCTGGTTTTTTGTTTTCTTTAACCTTGCCACTAGATGCAGTATTGATGAGGGAGAAGTAGGCAAACATCTCCAGCTGCTATAGCCATGAAGTAAACTTCATTTTCCAGATTATTAACTCTGACCTGAAGGGCACTTGTTGCAGTTATGTGTTTGAAGGTGATATGTTATCTGTAGAAAGCACTTAAACTTTATAGTTACTTTCTGCTTCTTCCCTTGAATACTCTTAGAATTAATTAGGACTCTGCTAAAAAAAATAGGTTTTTTCTTACCATTACATATTAAAAAAATCACCTTAACAACCCACTAACATTTTACAGAAATGCAGGATTTCTGACAAAAATGTCTTTGCTTCAGATTGGTGACTTGGAACCACCCTGCTATTGCCTGTCCCCAGATGGCCGTCTCATTCTTTTTTGGGTGAATTTTGTCAAAGAACCTTGGCTTCATCTCACCGAGAAGGTGGAAAATATTCTTCAGCCTTAGCTTGAAGAGGAAATTCTTCTCTTCGTCCAAATTTATGAAATAAGTGACACTGGGAGCTACGGAGTACGTACTTCAGATCAACACAGCAGAGATTTTCAAGAACTTTTCCGAATTACACCTGCAAATCCACAGGACCATTGTTATTTAATTAGGTAGTAATGGTATAGAGTTTAACTGAAAAAAAATGACTCCACTGCTTTAAGTAGGCTTGAAAAGTGGAAAAGATGATAATTTCTAATATCAAATTTGCTATATAGTATAATGCAGGCCTTTTCCCTTCAGGTCATTTGCACACATACCTTTTGTTGATGCCGGTTAGCATTTGGCATAGGCAAACCTTTGCTTATTTTCGGCAAAGCGAAGTTAGTTTTTTTTTAATTGTGGTATTAGTGGTTTTATTTTTTTTTTTCTTTTAAATTAACCTTGTGAATTCACATTTGAATAATTTATGGTTTAATTATTATTTGTTTTATTGTTTATATTGTTAACATCAGTCAGCAGATTTATATATGCTATTGCCTGTAATCTCTGAGTGACATGGTTGAAAGATCAGGTTGATATTAGCAGATGATCCTATTCTGCAATCATATAAACACAGGTTTAGCTTTACATCCTTCAGTGCATGAGTCCCATGGATAAATTTCTGCTGTGTCAGTGATTCAAGATTATTTTCTTCAGACAATGAATGGCGGTTGCCCAGCAAATCTTTACATTGCTCCAGTTTTGTAATCTATTACCATTTTACACTGTTTACTTTCAATACAGTTTGCTGGTGATGAAATAATTGAGAAATTTAAAACAAGATTTTAAATACAAGTATAGATTGTATCTACTCTAACAACTTTATCTCTGCAATAAATATATACAAATTTCAGAATTCATCACTCTGTAATTTTCAGCCAGTGCTTAAAGTAATTACACATTCTGTGGTGATAACACATTCAAGGTTTGTTGTTTTTTTATGATACCACAAGCTGGCGAGACACCTAGATCAGGCGTGTTAATGTTAATTGGCAGATAAAGCATAAATCTGAGGGAGTCTGGATTCCTGCCTTTTTGCTAGTATTTTGTTGATTGGAAATGGAATTCTTTTAATCCTAGCTTTTGCTATTGAAAAATGCCAGGCAATTCACTGCTGTCTTTCCTCTGTGTGTTTTAATCCATCAGTTCTGTTATTCCTTTAATGCCTTGTTTGTTTTTAATCCAGTAGACTAGATGGGTTTTCTTTTTAACTGCCTTTTAAAGTCAATCATACAGGACTTCCTAATGAGAAAAACAATTGGTTCCAATGACATAGCTATAACACTGATGAGGTTTTTGTTTCTTGTTTATTTATAGCAGTGCATGAACTAGTGATAATAGCAGTGATAAACTTCTTTTGAAATATAACAGTACACCTGCTTGTCAGGTGAATATACTTGGTTATTGCCTCCATGGTTCTCATATGAAATATTTCAGGCTTTCTGGAGATTCATTTCCCTTCAAGGATGTGAATCTTGCTCCAAAATCTGAACTCTAAATCTCCCGTGGTCTGAGTATTTCACCCTGTAGTCTTTATTGTCCTTACCTTTTTTATTTTCTTTTTAAATACAGGTAAATATAATTTTAAACCAGACAAAGGACTCCAGAGCCTGCTGTGAGACAGGAATGGCATGGATCTTCTCAAAAGTAACTCTGCAACTTATCACAAAAAGAAAAGGTTGGAAGTTATTTTTTTGAAGTTAGGCTTTTTGTGAACTTAGCCCCTATCCTCAAAAAAATATCCCTATCTGCGACTGAAGAACCATGTGATTCCATTAGGTGCATGTGAATGTGTAAAGGTAAGGTCGTGATGTAACAGAGGATGATCATAGAAGACAAAAGGACACAAGTTATAGACAACTGTAAGCAACAATAGACAGTAGTTATAAACAATTGTAAGTGCTTTCAAAAGTTAATGCCTGCAGATGGAAGAAGGGATCCGTTGGTGGCTACTGAACATAATGATAGAGAACCAGGA
The DNA here is from genome assembly GCA_013401255.1 of Urocolius indicus. Taxonomy (NCBI): domain Eukaryota; kingdom Metazoa; phylum Chordata; class Aves; order Coliiformes; family Coliidae; genus Urocolius; species Urocolius indicus. Next base: position 26,510 of record WBNH01002949.1, on the reverse strand, counting down.
GGTCCCTGTTGAAGCTGTTAATTCTTAAGAAACAAGCAAATAACTTGGGGGAAAAGCAATCTATATTTACTTTTTTTCTTGTATTTTCCCATGAAACATCCACTGATGGCTACAGTTGGACAGAGGGAATTGAGCAAGATGGACTTCTCAGCTGACCACTGTGGCTACTCCTATACTTATGGGCACCCATCAGTGGAAGGGCAGTGACTGACTTTGTACACCTTGCCATAAAATGAAAAAAACAACCCCAAATACAGAAAAAAGACACTGCTGAGAATAATTAACCTTCAAAAGATGGAGCAAATTCCAGCTGCCATATCTGTTGTCAGCTCAACTTGAGCAGCTTATGATTGAACAAGCTGTTTCTCACCATAGCACACAAAAATGATTATGCTCCTTTTAAAGCAGCAGCAGACTTTAGTATCTTTGTTCTGAGACAGTATCTTGTAATTGTAGAGTTGGCATAAAGTAGTTGCCCTTGGCTAATGAAAGTTTGCTTCAGATTATACACAATGGGATAAAAAAAAACCGGTTTATAGTTACTAGTAGATCTAATGGGTGCCATTTGTATCGTATGCAGGCTTAGGTTGTCAAAAGCTGTTTTATCTTAACCCATACATTGTTATTGTTATGTATTATTTTCAGGGGATTTTAGACTGTGATCCATAGGTGGTAACATCAGACAGATCTACCAAATTATTTAAGTCTTAACTTGCAAAGCTGTGTCTGCCAGCAGACAAATGTCTTATCTATTGTTCAGGGCAAACCAAACCCTCAGGAGATGTGAAAATATCTGTTAGAATTTCAGGCTTTGGTTGGTACCAAAGGAGACTTCTCACACAGTGCAGACCAAGCTCTGCAGCTAGCTTTGGCTGTCTCTAACACTGAAGTCTCCTATGTGATTTTACTGTAGAGCTTTTGCTGTTCAGTGGACTGAACACTACTCATATTTATAGATAAATGTATCTACCCACTATGTCTATCCAATCCAAACCAAATTCCTTGTTTTCTTAGAGCATCTCATGGTCTTGATTATGCTTTCTGTGGTCTCTCAGAGACTCCTCTGAGCAGTGGACTGTGGCTTTGAGCATTTTGCCATCTGTAGTATAACTCAAATGTCCTGTCTTTTGGTCCATGACCTTATATACAAGACAAAGACCGTGACTTTATGCTACCTAATTGTGTTGGTTGCAGATAAGCCTGGATTTCATGCAAGGAAGGACTTAGCTATGTGAGCCTTAGCTCAGTGTAGACAAAACTATGTCGTAATGAATGTAAATTGAATTTTGAAAAAATCTCATTTGGTCAGGGTTTTTGATGTACTAATGATATTTGATTGCCAGCATTTGCAAGAAATGAACTTACTTCCCAGTTGAATTATGTTCTTTATTCCTCCAGAAGGTGGAAAAGCATTTAGTTACAACTCAGCAGACATCTTAATCTAGTTTGCTTTTTGGCATCTATCTGTTTAATATGAGATCTTAACAGAAATCTCTCCCTCGCTCCCCCCCGCCCCAATCTTTTTACACAATTAATGGATACAGGTTCAATTAAATACTTTTAATGATGCAGTATTTCATTAATTATATTTTCTTTACCAACCAACACCATGTTTCCAGTTTTAGTTTTACTGCATTGGATGAACATATTATTTTCTCCAACCTATTGACTGTTTGCTTTATACATATTTCTAAATAAAGCCTAGTGGTCTGTTCTCTAGGCAATTCTAACAATTAAGCCTCATGTAGAGCAAGGTTAATGTACTGGAAGGAAGTAGGAACTGGTTAATATACCATTACTACAATGCATGGAAACCACTAAGTTTAAATGATCATAATAAAACCCAAGGATCATGCTTTTCTTATGGAGCTGAGACATATCTTGAACCAGAGTAAATAGTGAGATCTGTTCATGCAGTGACACAAGATCATTGAACTGCAGATCTGAAAAAGCCCACAGGAGTCTAATCCATCCCTTCTAACACAGGCATACACAGTAAGATTCACTAGAAGGATGTTTTGAACAAGAGTGTACAACTCTATGCTTTTTACATTTCTTTTTGCAAGCTGTGCTCCTACAAGGCAGTTCAACTATTTTATTGCCAAACTGGTATATTAGGTTTTTGGGACCCATTTTCCTTCAGACAATGAAGGAAACTGAAACATCCTTGCTCCTGAAGACAAGTGCCATGTTCCTCCTTGCATTTCAGCCTGTGTATTACTCTGGGGAAACATCCCTGAAAACTGAGAATAGGTCCTGCCTCTTGGAGTGAAATTAAAAAACAATTGTGGCTAACTGCACTGACAGAGAAGAGGCAAAGTATATCAACCAAAGGTGGACACATAGCAGTGGTAAGTCCCACACTGAGAACAGTGGAGCCTTCAATAGCCTGTGTCTGCAACTCTCTAGGCATGGGAATTCCTCTCTTTAGGTAAACCACAGAAATCAGTTAGGTTCTGCAGGAGCTGGATATTTTCTGAACACATTCAGAAATGCTTAAAAGTATTAACAGACATCAATCTTTTATGTAAAATTCTTCCGCAGAAGACTTCAACTCACTTTAGAGAGGTGTATTACACTTTAATTGGATTCTGCATTAGGAATCCTTTGCATGTGAAGAGTTTCAAGCAGTATGGATATACATTACATCAGTGATTTGACTTTCAGCTAGGTCCAGAAAGCACAACTACTAGGTGACCACAAATGTCAACATTTAGAGCAGAAATATTTGGGAAATGAAATAAGTGAACTTATTTTCTGAAGTGATGACTACCTTGTGTACCTGTTTCAAGTCAGGGTTTGAAGATATTTGTCACTGATGCAAGATCTTCTTTTAATGAGGGGAAGTTTCACTGATATACCAGTGCTGTTTATCAGTAAGAGAAAATGTATATTGACTTTTGCACATTAACAACAGGCATTTGTACCTTTTTATTTTCAGAAGCAGGAAGAAGTTTATCAGGAATATCAGGTTAGGTGTAAGAATTAATTAGAGCCGAATAAGATGTGACAAACTTGATGAGAGACCTTATGAGAGACAAAGATAATATTTATTTTAAATCAAACTGACTTCAACCTTAAAACATGTACTCTCAAATTTTGATCGTAGAGACTCCCAAGCATCAAGATGTATCTGTCTAACTGGGCTGGTCAGGATCACTCATGAGGGACTTGGAGGGTAAAAGACACTGAGTCTTCTTTACTTTTTGATTGGTAACAACAAACTGTTTCTTGAATAGGTCTTTTATACCCCTCAGGAGTCAGCAGCTGTTATAGGGTAATCTTTTACTTAGAATCATGCTTACTTTATTTTTCATATATCAGAATCATCACAGAATCGCATAACGGTAGGGATTGAAAGAGACCTCTAGATATCATCGAGTCCAACCTCCCTGCTAAAACAGGTCCACCTAGATAAGTTCACTCAGGAACATGTCCATGTGGGTTTTGAAAACCTCCAGAGAATGAGACTCCACAACCTCCCTGGAAAGCCTGTTCCAGTGTTCTCTCACCCTTACGGTACAGTAGTTCTTCCTTACGTTTAAGAGGAACTTTCTGTGTTCCAGCTTTTGTCCCCTTATCCTATCACTGGATGCTACAGAAAAAAATGTCACCCTGCTCTTGGCATGCACCTTTTAAATACTTGTAAGTATTAATGAGGTCCTCACATAGCTGCTATTGTTTTGATTCTCTAGTTTTGGGTACCTTTATAGCTGCCTGGCTACTTTTTGGGACAACAGGAGGAGAAGTGGCACAGATGAAGGACTGTAATGTTATGTCCTCCATCTTGCTGTCACTGCGCAGGCATCCTGTTGGTAACTCATCTGTGATGAGGCTTTTTACTATTCTTCAATGTAGGATGGATGCTTTACAAAAAGACTGGGACTAGAATTCAACGTGGCTTCTGAAAACATGCTAATTTTTTAATAGTTTACTGTATTTGATATTTCAGTGCATGCCTAACTTGCATCTGGAGTGATAGATTTTGTTATTGTTTTTTGCTAAGCACTTCTGTTTGCTTTCACCTTCTTAAATTTTATACTTGACCTCTTTCTTATTGTCAATTAAATCTTTACTTATTGTCAGTATCCCCGATTACATCTGTAACAAGACTATATATTGTTAAATAATAATATTGAAACCAGCTGCCCAGGGAGGGTATGGAGACTCCTTCCTTGGAGGTCTTCAAAACCCACCTGGACACGTTCCTGTGTGACCTGATCTAGGTGGACCTGCTTCTGCAGAGGGGTTGGGCTAGATGACCTCTAAAAGTCTCTTCCACCCCTACCATTCTCTGATTCTATGATTTTATGATATATAGAATATAAGATACTTGTGTATCAGATCATAATTGTACAGACTCTCTCACCCATCTAGGAAAGACTGTCACCTCATTGCCTAAGAAACCTGAGGCAGTGGCAGTAGAGCTGTCACCTAGACAAGCTGCTGCTGTAATCACATGGTAGTCCCATCCAAGGCCAAAGAATCACAGTTTATATTGATTATTCAACTAATGAATTAAATTTCACCCGATTTTTTAAAATTAAAACAATGTCTAGTATGTTTGTCTCTTACAGGAGGATGAAAGGGTGGAATTCATGGCCTTACTGGCTCCAGTACTGTTTCAAACTGAAGGCACAGCCTTGGGGTTTGTATACACAGATAACATGTACAATATAGCACTTAAGGTGCTGCAGTTTCATTTGATGTTAAACTGAATGTAGTGTGAAAATGGTCACAGTGATAAAGGCTGTGTACAGTATACGTGACTACTAGTGCAGGTGAAACACCAGTGAAATAAATTCCCCCATTTTGTTTTGTTCCCAGTGAGTGGTTCCTGGTGGTGCCGTTGGTGGAAATGGTGATGGTAACTGTTGCTCCTAAAACCCATCTGAACAGGTAAAAAAGTGTAGAGTCTGTGTCTGTCTTCTGTCTTAACGTGTTCAGAGAATTTGCAGCTTCCTCTGTACCTTTATTTGGCATACTAGGTACAGAGGAAAGAGTACACAGCAGTGATTCTGACACTGTGATTTGGAGAGTCTCTCACAGTCTAGCAAGCCATAACGACTAAGAGTTAATCAGTTCCATGAAGTTTCAGTGAAAACTCCTTGCCTTGCAATGGAATCTAGCAAATGGGGATGGAGGGCAGGCATGCAGAACATGTGGATGAAAGTGAGACAACAAGCAACGAGCAAGAAGTCCTCAGGACTAATCTTCCTGAAGGCTTCCCAAAGTCAGGTTACATCTCAAACAAGTTCTGTCAGATCATCACGTTAGTTTACCTCATACCTTATTTTCCTTTTACTTGGCTTTGATGTGCAGCCCTTGGCTATGTTGCTAATTCTACGTGCAAAGAAAGAAAAGGAAATAGTCCACCTGACACCAAATGAGGTATATTTCCAAATGTAAGGTCAAGCAAATCAATGCCAAGACTCAGAAGCGGTTTGTGCCTTGAACAGCTAAATATTTTGTTTTATGTTGTGTACTGAGTTCTGCTACACGACTACATTCATTGTATTCCTCTGCCATTAGCTGAAAAGGAAAAGCAGTGTTTTGTAACCATGACATACCCTGTTATCTTCCCCAAGTGATGAGCTCATCCAGATTACTCCAAGGGGATACTTACATTTTATCAGTGGCGCCTTGTTGCACAATTTCCAGTTTCTTTCTTGAAGATACAATAAAAGATTTATGTCTGAAGGACTATGATGTGGTTTCCATCTAACAGCAAAACAATTCCTTCTAAAAAAATACCATATTCCCAAATGATTTCATAATTGCAAACAGTGTTGATGAGCTCTGTGGCTTAAATGAGTTTGTAACATATTTGCTGTGTTTTCTAGTGAATATTTTTTGATGTGCTTAGTAAGGAAAATAATTAAAATCCCCCTGCCATTTCAAATTGACACAAAATAAATGTGATCCATTAGTTGGTGTCTACTATAATAAGTCATCTTTCTCATTTAATTCCAATTTTTTTTCAAAGATTTCTCTCTCTGGTATGTATGTGTGTTAAATAGTTTCAGGTTTGAAAGGCAGCCATGTTTCTCATTATCAGACATCAGAAAGGCTTTCTTCTCTTTGTGTTTTCATGCCACTTAAGGATAGGCAAGTCTCAGAATACTGCACATTTTTGATGAATGGATAAAATTCACATCTTCTATTCTCAATGCAGAAACTTATCTGCACTGCAGATCTCAATTGCATATTCTGCTCTCATCCTCTGTGCAGGGCTCCAGTTGTTATCACCATGATTTCCACATGCAGAATATTCACGGTTCCTGCAGTATGGACTAGAGAATTTGCCTGTATCAGAAATGTCCAAATGCAGAGAGATATTTTATAATACATCCAGGATGAAGAGAATTTCTCAATCCAAGCTGCTATCAGAAAAGGAACAAGAGATATTAATTTAAAACACCAAATAGACAATCTTAAGCAGTGCTGTCTGGTTGTTTACAAATGTGTTCTCAGTGTGAGTATTGGGAGTGGTCTTACTACTTTGGTTATTCTATTTCTTTTTACATTACTACAATTAGATGTTAGAAATGTGTTACATCTTACTGGGTCAATGATAGTGTCTGTTGATTTTGCTTGAAAGTCTTTCTGAGTGCTGCTTCGAGAGAATGGACTGTGTATCAGCTCTGAGACCAATGATGCTGTTCTCATATCCTTACCTTAGAATGGAATGTCTTTTTTTTTATTATTATTTAGAAATATCTCAGCCATCTTGGATCAAATCTGTGTTCTTCTTTATTCAGGATACCTGTCATCTAAGAGTGAGTGTTCTGAGGACTAAATTAAGGCAAAGTCCATGCTTTCAGTATTTCCTTGAAGCAGGGAAATCTACAGCCTCGTAAGAAAAGGTACGTCAGCTGCAAGGCTTACATAGTGATGTTAATATTCTCAAGATAAGTTTCAACCTTTGTATCACCATATCACAGACAAGTGACATTAATCATTCTGGACCTGGATCAGTTTGCAAAAGTTTCTGAACCTTCAGGTTTTATATTTTTCATTAAGGACTTGGCCAGAAGGTTGAGGGAGGTGATTCTGCCCTTGTGCTCCACTCTGGTGAGACCCAACCTGCAGCGCTGCAACCAGCTCTGTGGCCCCCAGCATAATAAGGACATGGAGCTGTTGGAGCAAGTCCAGAGAAGTGTCATCAAAAAATGATCAGAGCGCTGGAGCACCTCTCTTGTGAAGGCAGGCTGAAAGAGTTGGGGTTGTTCAGCCTAGAGAAGAGAAAGCTCTGGGCAAATCCTACAGCAGCTTAAAGGGCCCTAAAAGAAAGCTGAAGAGGGACTTTTTACAAGATTGTGTAGTGATAGGACAAGGGCTAAAGACTTCAAGCTGAAAGAGGGGAGATTTAGAAGATATATAAGGAAGAAGCTCCTGTGAGGGTGATGAAGCACAGCAACAGGTTTCCCAGAGAGGTTTTGTCTGCCCTATCCCTGGAAGTGTGCAAGGCCAGACTGGATGAGGTTTGGAGCAACCTGGTCTAGTGGAAAGTTCCTCTGCCCATGGCAGGGAGGTGGAACTACATGACCATGATGATCTTCCAACCCAAAGCATTCTATGATTCTATGATTTCGCTTTTGTTTAATTTGTGCATACATTAAGCCCTAACTATTAAGCTAAAATATCACCATAAACTGCTGACATCATAGGTAAAAATGGCAAGGAGGGGCATTAATTTAAAAGTGTAGGATTTAACAGATAAAGCATGGACCCACTGTCCCTTTTAGTGATTCAATATTAGAAGTTAGTACTGCACCTTGTGAAACCCAGGTTTGACATGGTCCTGTCATTTGAGGTAATGACTTATCTCTCTGGTACTTCAGATCTGGAGGGTACTCTATAACTTGCACAAGGACCAAGCAAAGCTATGGTCCAAGATAGGGCAGAGAAAGAACAGTGAATTAAACTACAGGCTTCAGAAAAACAGAAAAATCAAAGCTTTTTCAGCTTCTAACTCCCAGAATATTGCATGCCTTTGCATTCAGATTCCTCATTCATGTAACCAGGATTGCAATGGGAATGGAAACAACAGAACATGAACCCATGAAAACAAAGGCGTTTATATTATTGTGTGTGGCCCTCAGAAGCTGCAGTTTGGATATAATTATGACTCAAATGAAAGGACATTAACAAAGCAAATGAAATATTTTGTCTCCGATCTGTTCCAAAGAAAGCTTTTATGATTGCAAAGTTCATAGATAGCTTTGGCCATTGGCTTTCAGGACACTTTATTTAAAACACAGGTTATTTACCCTTATGACTTGATCTATCTTTACTGGCATCTGAAAAATTAAAGAATTCTATTATATAGACAGTCTGTCAAACTTCAGTCAAAAAAAAAAAAAGGAATTAACATCAGTGTCATTAAGGATAAAGCTGTGTTACAGAGAGAATTAGGACAATATTGTGCAACGAGGAGCTGCATTATGGATTTACTTTGCTATTTCAAGGATTTTTGAGTAATTTATGACAGAGGCACTTTCAGCCAAGCTTTCTAAAGTAACCTCTGCTTTTAGGTGTTTACATAAGGGTCTTTGATTCATCCTACTGTGCTTCGGTACTTAAATGAATTAATTAATTTAGGAATGTAATAGACTTCATATCACATGATGATCCATAGAGAGACACAGCTACCTGAAGAAAGAGATTCAGAGCTGAGAGGTGACCATGGGGCCAAGAAACTCATTCTAGGTTAAATGACCTTAAGAAGAGAATATATTTTACTGACATATTTTTTACATCTCATGTAGCTTAATTGGCACAAAGGTAATTGCAGAACAGCACCTTTAGTTTTAAGACTCCTGCTTCTGCTACTGAATACCTACAGATTGAGAACTGGGTGCTGCACATAAACTTGACAAAGGACTATTTTATATCCAGAATCGCAGAATCATGAAATCTTAAGGATTGGAAGGGACCTCAAAAGATCATACAGTCCAAGCCCCTGCCAGAGCAGGACCACCTAGAGTAGGTCACACAGGAACTTGTCCAGGTGGATTTTGAATGTCTCCAGAGAAGGAGATTCCACAACCCGTCTGGGCAGCCTGTTCCAGTGCTCTGTCACCCTCACAGTGAAGACGTTTTTCCTTATGTTTCTCTGGAACCTACTATGTTCCAGCTTGTACCCATTGCCCCTTGTCCTATCACTGGACATCATTGACAAGAGCCTGGCTCCATCTTCCTGAGACCTGGCCTTAATGTATTTGTAAACACTAATGAGATCAGAAGAATCTGTAATTCAGCAGATGTAAATTGGGTGTTGAACTGGACATCCAGAAGGAAAAAAATAACTTAGATTTAAAAAAAAATAACTTTCAAGTATTTCAAGTTCCTTGACTATAGGTGGATAAATAGTTGGGCAATACAAGAGAAATCTTCCAAGATCACAGTGCTCAGGTCCTTGCTTTAGCACACACATGCTTTTTGTACGCTCTCTGGGCATGGCTACTAACTGGTTGTAGTTGAATCACTCAGGTAAATGTTGTATTCAAATAACAATTTCAGGTTTGGATTCGGTGCCCAGAATATTGATTTCTGAAGTGTCTGCACTGAGATTCACAGACGTGCAACACTAAATAAAGAGATATGGTTGCTCGGTCCTTTGTGGACACATCTGTGCCAGTTCCCCCTTCACATAGCCAGCTGAACATCAGCCATCTCCTGCCTCAAAGGGGAATAGTTACAGCAAGTTCTATAGAGAAACGGCCCCAAGCTAAGGAAGCTTTGCAGCTTTTGGACCAGCACTTGCTTGCATCCTGCTAGTTTGAGGCAGGCATAGAACTGACTGCAGAAAGTTGCACAGACCTACCATACCCTGCAGTCAGGCAGATTTCAAAACTTTCTTCAGTTATGGCCTCAGCACTAGTTTGAAGGCCAACCTTCTGGAAACCATTTCTTGTTATTCAAGTAATACAGCAATTTGCCTCATACAGCTATACGTTGTGTAATGAGACACCTAGGATCTTTCCTCAGCTTAGCCCCGATTTCCTGAGAGAATGTAAATAAGGTGCTTTACTTCCCTGTTCTACAGTTATAAGTTATCACTTCTAACCACGATAGCAGATACCTACCTTTCATACAACATCCTGAGAGCAGCCAGTGGGATGAGTTGCATAGGAAGACAATGGGAAGTTTAATTGGGTTTTAGCTAGAAAGTGTTCTGACGTTCTTAAAATGACTATTGAGTGCAAGCTATTAGTAACATATTATTAATTTACATACAATGCAGTAAATATTAATCAATTAATATATCAAAATAAATTAAGAATTTTGAAACATTTAACATCCAGTGTTATTTTGCTTTCCGATAGTGTTACCAGCCCAGCTCTGAAGTGTGAGAGTTTTCCTCTCCAGAATCTGCCCCAGTGTTACTGGGTGGAGAAGTGGAGGTCTTGTCCCATGCCAGATTACATAAAGCAGTGTCAGAGTTGGACTGCTGTCATCCTTGCTGATTTCAAACACAGAGCTGCCACTGGCACATTCACAGTCTCTGCCAGGAGACCAATCTGAATTAGTAATCACTATTTGTCTTGTGCTTCAGACTGCATGTCCAAGTGATTCAGTCCATACATCTGCTGAGTGACACAGTGTTTGAGGTGACTGGCCAGAGGAACTTACTGATTTGTAGAACCACAGTTCTGAGATTAAGACTCCCAGATCTTTATATCACAGTTTGGTGTGTATAACTCCTCTAGGAGCCTTTGTCCAGTGGGACTCCAGACGATGACATTCAGCAGTGCAGTGTGTTGTCTGCTGGATAATAGCCACCTCTGGATGAGTCTTCAGAAGGAAAAGCGGCAGGAATGCCATTTCTCATCAGCTGGTGTCACTGCTTGGAGCCAGATGTTAGCAGCTGGGTGTGGTTGTACAAAGTCTAGGAAAGAAAGAAGAAAATGTTTCATAGGAAACATTAACTTTCTGGCTAAGCTATGGGCAAATACAGCAATCCATGTTTACAACAATAACTACTGGAAGCTGCAGAAATAGACCTCTGACATTTTAAAGTAGTACATTTACTCTGTTCGATCAGACAGAAGATAATGTCATGTGCTTATTTTACCATAAACACTCCTAATAAAGACTCAGCATTTCAGCTGTTGGCAAGATACAGAAGAACATGATGTGTCTTTTGAATATTCAAACACCAGGGTGTTTAGAAATATGCAATTCCCTGTAATTGTACTTTGTATTTCTTAAACTTTCTTCACACTAAAGGTTTTGATTTATGAATATTTGATAAACTGATTGCTGGAAATCTCTGAAGTAAAACAATTTGACTTTTCTGTTTCTTTCTAAAATAACCCAGCCTCTGGGAGTGAGGAATGTTTATAGTGAACAACAAGGACTATTTTAAAATATAAAAATATAAATAAATAAGGGCTAAATGGCTTTTGGAAACACAGCACACAATACACATACAGTTCTCTCATGGTTTAGGAGGATAGATATTCCGTTTTTCTGTGAATATCTGAGCATCTCACAGTGGCTAGTGAGTCACCCAACGTGAAACAGTATCATTCTAGTAGGACCAGTTTGGAGAATGAGAAAGGAATCACTGAGAGTTAAACACCTAAATATATATCAGACCCCAGCCCATAGATTAAATCAACCACAAAAGCTTGTAAGCACTGCTGCATTCGCTGCTGCAGCACCAAGATTCTATGCACCTGCTTATTAAGTGAATGTAAAGCCCCCAATTAGAGACCCAAACTTGTATATAAAAGAACGTTGGGGGTTTTGAGTGAGATCTCAAACAGCCACAGATCCATTTTGCTAACTGTGAAGAAAAGCTGAGGCTAGCTGGATATCGTGAGTCCTTGGTTTGGGCTAGAATCATGTTGTCTTCTGTTCAAACTCCTACACAGCCTTTAGCTTTTTAGAGTGAGAAGCCTAAGAATAGATACACTTTGAAAAAGCAGAGCAGAGATCTTTCTCTCTTTGAGAAGAGAGTTGCTCTGGGACAGTGCTTCTTTTCATTATTATTTATTATTCAGCTCAGTGGTTAGTACACTCATCCAGGATGTGGGTGACCCAAGTTCAGTTCCTTCCTCTGCCTGAGGGACTGTAAACTCACATCCCATACTTCCTTGGAGAGTGCCGTAACCACCAGCTTATGGACTATTCTTAGGGTCGGGCACACTCAGTCCATCCTCTTGAAGTGGTTCCTGTTTGCATGCTATGCTTTGTCTGAAGGAATGGTTAAGTCCACCATGTGAAATGGAGCAGATTCAGCAGGAAGGCTTCACAGACCCCTTCTCATCAGTTCTACAAACTTAGCCCACAGCGTAAAATCAAGATCAGTTTTCTGAAAAGTAGGAGGTTTGAATTTGATTCCCCTGAGACTGAGAAGTAAAATATATCTTCCATGTTGTGTGCAAACACTCTTATCACTGAACCATAAAGGATAAGACTAAGGCTGTATAAAGGACAACTTCTTTGGGGAATTGAGCTCTAAATGACTTTCCAGTGCAAAGAAAATTGTGGTCAGAACCCCAGTGACAAGACTGCCCAAGTGTGTAGGTACAGATATATTTCAAGAATCAATGAATCATATGTTAAAGATACACATCTTGCTCTTGCCATCTAAGAACCTAATACTATAAGACCAACATTTTCTACATTAAAAATTACTCTACTGGTTTAAACTAGAAACACACAGTATATTTTGCTTGTTACTCTGCTATATAGATTTGTAGATTGAAGGTGCTGCATAACTTTGACAGTCTTCCCCTGTGTGGCACTGAACTGACTCTGCTTAGAAAAGGGCATTTCTAAACATCAAGTATGAGACAGAAGAAGGGCAGACTCTGATTCCAAGTAACATTAAGGTAGTCTAAATTAGAGAATTTCAGTGTGGCTATCCGGGGTTAGTTGAGGTACATCTGACAGCAGAATGAACATCTACGCCAAGAAACAAAAATCAAAAGGATTTTAAGAAAAAATACTTGCTGGCTGGGACAAGTCCATGGTCCACACTACAGTTGATTCATCTTCAGCACTGAGGAAGAGAAAACTCATCCCTTCCCAGTGCTGTGGTCATACTCCTGCTCCTTAGGGACCAGAGCACAGCCCAGCACAGGCAAGTGAGGATGGCAGCCAAAAACCCCAGTCTGCTTGCTGCAGCATAGAGGCCAGAAGAACTTTGTGCATGGGAGTCCTCATGGCAACCTGCTGGAGCTTGGCCTGTAGCAGAGGAAATCAAGGACTCTAATCTTCACTTTATCTCCTGACTGCATTCAGAGTGAATGAATCCTCATTTCAAAGGAACATTGACCTGCCAACTGCACAAAAAGCTTCACTATGTCTGGGAAGCCATGTATGGTCAGATAACTTTTCTTATGACCCTGAGCAATTACACTGAATTGCTCTATCTCAAGCATACCTCCTGCTCTTAAACTACCCAGTTACAAGGCTTAGAGGAGATGGATTTTTTTAATCATGTAAACAAATGGAGTAGACAGCACAATATGCCATGGATACTGAGCTGCTTCATAGATTTTAAATACCTTTTTTTCTCCAATGGCTTTCACTGTTATCAGCAGACTGTCCCTAAAATAAGAGGCAAATCTAATTGATAGCTGATGGCCAATGCAGTTAATATTGGTTGAACTGCTGTTCTAATGAACCAGGGTGCAGCTGACAAGCTATTGGGCAGCTTACCCAGCTTGTTAAAACAGTGATAAATAGTGTATTGCTTGTTGAAAACAAATGAGTCTGACTTCTTCAGGTAGCTGAAGCAAAGCCAAGTGCAATCTAATCCAAGCCGTGATCTATATCTTATCTGAAAGTTTGAAGATCTCTGATTACCATAGTTTAAAATTATCTCTCATAAAGGTCCACATGCTATGAATTTATAAGGCTGTTGTTCCCACCACATTTATAACCTCATCAAGGTAGGGTTAATTTTTTTTTCTTTTTCTCGCTTCATGAAGAAGTCTCTAGGGGATCATTCCCAAGCAATCAAATTTAGTTACTTCATACAATGGTAGGTGAAAATAGTGCAAAGTAACAGGAGTTAGATTAATGTGATTTCAGGAAATAATCCATTAAAATCTTATGAGGCCTTTAGCAGGTTGTAAATTGGATTTTAGACACAGGGAGCGAGAAAGAAAGCGAAAAATCCTGAGCAAAATAATCAGTCAGTAATGAGAACTACTAACATTTTAACACTCAGGCTGAAATAGAATACCAGAGTGAAAACCATAAAATTGACTAACTGTGCCTTTTTTAATGGCATGAATGATTAAAATCATGATTATAAATGTAAATAAATGCCTTCTACTTTTCTCACCAAACAGTTAAATAATGTATTGTCAAAGAGCTGCAAATCAATAAAAAAAGGGATGGAAAGAAAAGAAAAATGTCTCTCACACACTTGCCCATCTCATCTCTACAGTGGAGAACTATTTTTTATAATCTAAGAATGAATTATCTCCATATATTGGTGAAGATTTGTAAGTGAGTACGAATGGATTTGGTGCCTTCAATTTGAGGGACGGCCAGCTTGTGCTAACTGAAAAGGACTTATTTTATAGTGTTTCTTACATTTTCTGGAGCTCCTTCATTCCTTTTTTCACTGGAAATGAGAAATAATTTTTAAAACAATGTATAAAATCCTATGTTATAGATGTTTTATGGCTAGATCAGGATTAAGTAAGAATTAGTTTGGGATTTGATTGAAGCACATCCTTCCTCATGTACTCCAGACAGAATTGTTGTCTAGAAAAAGTCCTTCATATCTTAGTGAAACTATATAACCAGTGAACTAAGAGAATGGTTGACTGAATTTCATCCTCTCAGCACCAGCATTTAAGAAAAGAAAGGTCTTGCTTTAAAATGCGGGTTTCCTGTCTGAGCAGGATCAGGGCAGATCCCTGACCCACAGAAACAACCTGTAAGGGGAAACACAAAGAGAGAAGGAGCTCTTTAGCTAGGCCATCAATAGCAATTAAACTGACCACAGGCTGCTGGACAACTTTTGTGACATACATGTATTCATATGGCTGATTTATCTTTCTACTTTTCCCTAAAAAGCCCGGCCTTATCCCTACTATTTGTGAGGGGTGATCCATGATCTATACTACCTGCAAACAGTGTGCTGGCATTGGATGGTGTAGTGATAGTTGGTACAGGTCAAAACTGTGGTAGGGTACACCAAAACACGAACAGTGATGATGACCTTCAACCAGAGCTCTAGGATCTCTGATTTTACTGCTGTACATGACTACTGTATGAACTACTTTGAATGGGTTGTAGATTTCCAAAAGTTGTCTAAGACTTTCCACCTCATTGTAGAGTCCATTTGTACAGAAGAACTTATTTGCATGTGGTGATAAAATTGATTTTGGTTTTGACATGGGAATAACTTCATGGATATAAAGATATTAGATCTTCACCCCAGAGGAGGGAATGAAAGATTATGCAGCTAATATACCCTAAACATAATTTCTCTTCATCCTCAGGTGTTTATGAATTTGCAGTTTACAAAGAGTTGTATTAATATTTGAATGCTTGTTGCAGGTGAAGGAGGATCAGTAGAACAGGTGCAGAAGAAACAGTTCAGCCCTTGTGAGATCTGCACGTTGCAAAGGTATGCAGAGTAAGAGATACCAGTCTGCTAACAAGGGAAAGGTGCTGAACAGATAATTGAAAGATTTTAGTACTTTGATTAATCACAATACAATAAGCTAAATAAACTAGCTGAGAATTATAGTAACAGACCCCAGCGCTGTCTGACTGTTTAAAAGAGTTTAATGACACTATTAATTAAATAATTTCCTTACTTTCCTCTATGTTGGAGGAGTTTTGGTTCTAGCTAGAATCTGGGAAACCAATTTCCTAATTTCTTTTGCTGTCTCCCAATCTTCTGAATGAGGAATGGTTTTCTTGGGTAAGAGACGCATCAAAAACACTGCTTGGCCAGAGTTGAGCCATGAAACCAGCATGTTCTTGATGAAATCTGTGTCACTGCCAACCAAGTGGACATTGCACTGGGGACGATCTGTGAGAAAGTCCCTGCTGATGGCAAGAGCCCTCTTGAAGACCAGGAAGGGGATTTGGACTCATACAAGAAAGGAAGGAGAGAGGAATGGAAAGTAACCTGATTAATCTGATCCTGGGAAGGATATATGACTGCAGGATGCCCAATAAGATGACCCCTGTAACACAATATTTTCGTGGCAGAAAAGAAGGAACAGTACAGAAGGAAAGCTTGTCACTGACAAGATGGGCAGTTGTGTTTTTCTGAGTCAGAAGGATTTGGGACACAAAAATGCAAACATTAAGGACTGCATCGTATCATCAGCCTGCTCTCCCATTTATCATATTATTTCAGAACTGCTAGTCTTTCAAGTGACTTATTTTCTTGTGGGGTAGGAGTTTAGCCTTCAGAAAAAGCTGTTTAATTGCAAAATATAAGAAGATAGATAAATTTTTCAATTTAGGTTTGATTTAATTGTGTGAGTGTATTATAGTGTGAAAACGCAGAAATTTCCAGACAATAAAAAGAAGATTTCATGTTTATTAAAAATTAAAAAAAGAAAATTCGGAAGAATTTTGGATACATTGTTATTTTGAGGAAAGCATAAAGAAGAATCTGCAGGGAATGTTTTCAGAATAAACCAGGTAGAGAATGTAATTTGCAAATAAAAGAAGCTATGTAAGAAAACTGGAGCCATAGGCCTGTGAGTTATTATATCTGGCATATTTTCTGATGCCTTTATTTTCCAAGGGGAGAAAGAGTAACACAGCACTTCTTCTCATTTGTAGCGCTCCGATGAGCAACCTTAAGCTGTGGACTTTTTCATAATAACACACATTTTCTACTGGGTAGGCATACTGTATGAGCAAAACACTTCTGTCCATGTAGTTTATATGAGACTGGAATTTATTAGCACAGTGTTTTTAAAGTGCAATAAAATGCAACACTCTGATGTCTCTGAGGATCTGTATTATGTAGAGTGCTGTGACTTAAAAAGAAGTGCTGTCATACTGTACTGTGCCACCCAACTTGCAAAAGCAACCGTGTTGCAGTTAAAGGAAATACTTTATCTGGAGGAGAGTCTCTGTTCCCCAGAAGACCAAATCTGCAGCACAGATGAAAGAGGGCTCTTCCTAGCCAGGCGAATAATCCACCTGCCTGAAAAGCTTGACATACCCCAGGCAAGTGTCAAATGTCCCCTTCTCATAAAGGAGGAGGAAATAATGCAGGCAATCCCTTTCTACTGGCAGTGCTTCAGCCAACCAAAGGCAGACATATATGTTGCCTGTTAGAATGAGATCTGTCCAGAATTTTCCTTCCAATCTCAAAGATTTATCATCTGTGTGGCTTGTCTCAGTGAGTGAAGTGTGCTCCCGGAAGCCAGGTTGCACTGCTGTCCTCCCATTCATTCACTAAAGCTCTGTGACAAACTGGTGGCACATTCCTCTTTTACCCTGCATCAGAAGAAAAGTCTCCTTAGACAAACTGCCTGTGTGCATCTACAGCCACTCTAGATTGCAGTGGTATTGAGTCTGCCTGGGTGACATCCAAGAGGTGGAGAATTGTTCCAGACATGCACAATTTATCTGCCCTGGACGAATCAGTACTTTACTCAGGGCAGCTCTTTCCAAAGTCCTGTGGTACCTTCAGTTATACCTTTCTGGATTTAGCCTTACCTGAATAGAAGAAAACTATTACTAAAAAGGAAGAAGTTGTATTTGTAGAATTGTAGTTTAAAGAATGCCAATGAATGTAAAAAAATAGAGATGTTATTTGGAGAAAATCTATTTGTGAGCTAGTTCCTGCTCTGTAATTACCTTGAAGTAAGTAGAACTCACAAGTGTTGCAGGTTCACTTTGAAGATCAACATTCATTTTTGGTCAAAAGCAGAAAAAATCTTTTTTTTTTCCCCTTTACAGGTATCATGGTTAGTTGAAGTGCTTCTCTTCATGAAGGTGAACTAGTTTAATTTTTTTACAGTTCTACTAACTGCGATATTCTAAGATAAATATACATAGATAATATATAAAAATGTCTGACACTGATAATTTGAAGCTGCAGTAGAGGTTACTTAGATTAGCTTTGCTTCAGCAGTGTCTGCCTTGGTAGGTTTGGTTTCACTTTTAATGAAAATGCCGCAGAAACAAGCTAATAGGGCTTATTTCCTTATTAAAGTCATAGTGGAAGAAATGAACTTTCTTCTCATTTACCTCCTCCCTGAGAAACTGAATATTCTTATATAAACTCCTCAGCAGGAAAACATTTAGAAAATATCTGTCCTGGATCTTAAATTTTATTTGTTAAGGAGCCCCAGAGATTTCACTTAACTTTATCCCTGCATTGCTTTCTACCCTTCCTATCTCTCACCTATTTTTCCAAGTTGTCCAAGTAGAGACTATCTGCTAGTGTGCATCACATATCCAGAATTTATGATACTCCTAATTAGTGTATTCTTCCATTTTTCTTTGGCAAATATCTGTCGGAAAGTAGACAGAAGTTTGCTTTCATTGGTGACGGTGTGAGTGTTTTTGTGTCACTATGGGTTGTGATTCATGATCTCTGTCAAATTTAGCTGTGGCAGTTGAAAAGGAAGTGTGCATATGTGCCTGCTTACGTTTGTCCTCTCCGCCTTTTGAGCCATAATAATTCAAGTCTCTGAAAATCAAGGAACCTGATCCTTTTGGTGGTGGCTTAAGTTAGTATGGGTCTACCTTAGGAGAGTTTCAGAAATCCCTCTTTTGAAACAGTCTGTATTAGGATTCTAGTTTTATTGCAAGCAATAGGTGAAGGAGCTGATATTTTTTTTGTGCTTGCATCCCTGTGTGTCTCAGCAAGCACAAAACATCAGAGTAAACAAAGTTAAGTGTCTTATGTTAACTTCTTCTCCTGATTCTGTCAGGTCCAGAAGATAAGGAGCATAGGAGGTATGAAGACATTTTTCCCACTATACCACAAGCCAAAACATCCAGTTATGCTGCTGTCAGTTTTTGTCTTTCTCTGGAGTATTGGATACTGGTGACTTTAAGATATTGGATATGACAGGGCACTGGCTATAGCTTTTAAGAAGAAGTTTAAACTTTTTAAATTCCTCTTAGTTATCCCTATGGGGATACAGTGGCCAAGTAAAATGAATAACATTGTACAGTAACAGCATACACGTCTTATTGGGCTCAATTGAGCCGTTAGATCTTTTAATTGTCATCAGTGTGTGAACACCATACATAATAACACCTGTTCAAGGAACTATGAGTAGGTGTCAGCAATTTCAGTATTCTATTAATATATTTGATAATTAATTATGTATTCAGAACACACACAAAAACCCCCCATAAAGATTGTACAATTAAGAAGTAAGCATCTCAGGAAGCAAAAATAAAGATAAGAATTCAGCTGTAGCACAAAGTTGTCCATAAGGAAGCAAAATATTAATATGTGATGCATCAGGCAACCTTAATAGTATGTTTCTTTGCCAGCTGTTCCTGTAATTACAATATGGAATTTTGCACACATTAATGGTAAGGTTTTAATCATCTAACCAGAGAAATAGAAAACACTATGGACATGACTATATTTATACAGAATCAAAAATTAAATTGTCTCAAACTTATTTAACCTTCCCTTCTCTGCCAACAGCAACAATAACAGAAAATCATCTGTGTCCTGAGGTTAAATACTCAGTCTTTCAGCCTGAAATGTGAATGTTTTGGCAATGCTGTAAGTCTATTAAAGGACAAGTTTTGTTTGAGATTGTTTTGGAACCCAAGCTATTTAGAGCTCTATTAGGTCCCATTATAATGGAGGAGTGTGTGGGCAGATGTTCAAAAGCAACAAGGTTGCCACATCTTACTAGGGTATTGCTCATCAGCTGAGCGATGGTAACTGACTGGTTGCACAAACTTACCCTCCTTGATAGGAAAGTAAAACCTTCTAGCTTAAATAATGAGTCATTAAAGCAAAGTAACTCATCACTTTTGTTTATATGCCCATAATCATGGACTACACTGGGGCATATGCTTTAACTGCTAGGCACTGTGGGTAAGGTTTGAAAGCATTTCAGAGTGATTTTGCATCCAAAGTCACATTTT
Organism: Urocolius indicus; assembly: GCA_013401255.1. Taxonomy (NCBI): domain Eukaryota; kingdom Metazoa; phylum Chordata; class Aves; order Coliiformes; family Coliidae; genus Urocolius; species Urocolius indicus. The sequence continues at coordinate 6,425 of WBNH01002949.1, read as the reverse complement.
CAAAGGTGACATGGGGGTTTTGCTGATTTAGAGGTTTAGCTCTCACATGTCTAAGTGACCATATCACATTTAAAGAGGGGATCTCATCTTTCACAAGAGGGAGCTCAAGTCACTCAGGCCGGGGAAAAAAGTGATGAGAAAAAGCCCTGGGGTTGTTTTTGGGGAAGGGAAGAAGTGGAGGAAATGACGCAGAGGATCCTGACCAACTTGTGTGGCTGGTGAGCTTTGTGGAAAGATCTAGGGAGTCTCTAGTTTCTTATTCAAGGGAGAAATTCATCCAACATTTCCCTTCTTTGTTATACCATAACTTTGCTTTTTAAGTAATTCAGGCACTTTGGAAAATGCTGTCCTAAATGTCCACTCCTACTCATCAAAATCAGTGGGTATCAAAGATATTTGGTAGGAATGATAGAAAGGGCAATTACGAAGTAGCACTCCCCTTGCTTGTGACATGAACAGAGCCTGTTGTGTGAATGTGGTGTTGTGTTCATTCCAGGCCCATCTATTATTCTCTGGGTAACAGAAAATACCATTTATTTCCATTTATGCAGACCATAAATCAACATGATATTAGCAGCATGTGATCTAATGCTGCACAGTGTGCATCAACATGAGAAGAACAAATCTGTTCAAAGTTTTGGAACACTTAAATGTCCCTTTCTCACTCCCTTTTTCTCCTTCCCATTGTTTTAAAACCATTTAAACAAGACCTTCTACAATCATTACAGGGTGGGCTTTTTCTCTCTGGGGAAGAAGCAGCATTGCTGTAAACTGCTCTCCTCTAGTTCACAGGGGAGGAAGCTCTCTAACATCTCTCTGTTTTTTTATTATCAAGATGACAAGTATGTTGCAAATCAACCTCCCAGATGTGGCAAAATATGATGACATTTAATAACAAGCCACTATAATCAAACTGGGAGGTTTTCAGTAATATACTGGTTTTAATACTGTGAATGTATCTACTACAAAAGAGGAGAGAATAACATCTGGTCATTGGTGTCATTCATTGATCACTAGCTTAAAGAGGAACATTTTTGGATGCCTGTGAGATTAAGGAGCCAAAGTTTATACTCTGGTACTTGTGAGACAACATGGTGCATTCTCCAGGTTATATATACCTGATGTCTCCAGGGACTTCTAGTGAGGTTGCTGCTCCCAAAATGAACAGACTCACTGGAGCTGCAGAGTGACTTGAAAGGTCACTAACACCAAACCAACATTGGCTCAAACTTAGCATGTGCTAAGGGTTAAAACAAGGTCTATGTTCAGGACAAAGCTTCTCCTTCCCATACTGTCCCATGAACCATACTTGGCTTGAATGTTCTATAACCGAATATAGAGAGATAGAGTCCCTCTCCCCTATTGCCCAGTCTCTCGATAACTCTGAAAGGAGGCAAAGGGTGATCTTGACTCAGTGCTAGAAATAATGCAAAATGTTGTGAGATAAATCTACTTCAAAAGTTGGCTGAAAACTAAGAAGATGCTTCGTGCATGCCCAGGAGATGAAGAGTTATGTAGCAGGGGGGCAATGGAGATGAAAGGACAAAGGCATCTTATAGGTATCTGCATCGACAAGAGTGTCATAGTGTATTTAATGCTCTTTCCATGGCATGGAAAGATAGAACAGTTCTACCAACAATTTAAAAATTGTCCTACACAGAGGAGGTAATGAGATACACTTAAGGGCTCATAAAGACTCAGTCAGAAGGACTGAACCAGAAGCTCCTCATTTCTCCCAGGATAGATTAATCAATTAATAGATTGGTTGTTCGTAATTTCTGGAGGATGTGGGTAATGCTATACAATTTTCTTGGACCTTTAGAAACCATAATGTCAAGTGAGCTCAAAATTTTTTTGACTGCTTTCAGGTGGATAATGATACAAAAGTTAAGTATTTCATAGCACATAAGAGGAGGTTTTATTATTGATTTTTATGTGAGCTTGAGAGTGCCAGTGAATAGAAAGTCCTGATATGCCAGAAGCTGTACACATAATGAGGTGACTTAACAAATATACCAGTGCATACATTTATAGCGTTCTCTAAATAGGCTTCCTTAATCTCACTGAAATGCAGTTAATCAAGACAACCCAAAAAGACTTCTATCGTCCTTTAATTCTAACTAATAAAATCCACTTTATTTCTCTGCTAGTGCCCTTTATTTCATTCCACAGCATTCTTTAATATTCACAGCAGGGTAAAGGGTTCATATCGTTGTTTCAGCTAATTGGTACTGCAATAAAAGAATATGAGACAGAAAAAGATCCTAGAGAAGAAGGTTGTAAAAAGAGCATCAGGGCAAAGTCTCTAAATGGGCATGGCTGGTACAAAACACCTGTAGCCTTTAATTTAGAGCCTCTTCAGAGCCTCCGGGGTGTTCCAAGGAGAGATTTAAAACTGCCTCAGCACACTTGGCTGTAGGAAAGTTCTTCTATTTTCAGTGTACACCAAATGCAGCTAAATAGACATTCTGAGATTTTACAGGACATGTGGGGAAGGAAGGGTCCTGAATTTGCTCCATTTCTTTACTATTATATTTTTGGAACTGATCCCACAGCAAAGATCTTGGTGCTATCTTAATTTTGAGTTTGATTGCTGCATGTTTCCGGCAAGTGCAAAGCAGGCTCCAATAACAAGTTGACAAAACCAAATCAATTCTGCATGATTCTTCTATCCTTACTGATAGGCTTGTTGGGCTTCCAAACAACCGTAAGCTTTTTTTCTGATATTTCCAAGCACAAAAATCTTGTCTTACAAAAGTATGAAAATTCTGAACATTTAACTGTCATTTTCTTGTGTACTTTTTGCCCATGCAAGTCATGAGTCTGACATGCACTGATCTCATGGCAAGTGGTCACATACTCCTGTCTAGAAATCTTGCACATAAATAGGCTGGCGAGATACAAGAGTAGCAAAGCATGGGTTTTCTATTTTTCCTCTAATACTCTCCTCACATCAGCCTAAAATACACTGGAGGCTAAGCCAGTCAGAAAGACCCAACCTTTTTGTGCACTGGGAGACAGACTTTTATCCTTGGGAAGATTTCCATCTTTCTTCTGAGGTAGTTGGCCTGTACAGTGGGACTTCATTGAGCCTCAGTGGCTGGATGGCATAGATGAAGTCCTGAAGTAAAACAGAGCCATTAACCCAGACAGTCATTAACTGTGTTGAAATACCTAATCTAGATGTCATTATTTCAATTATAAACTGTGAAAATATTAAAAATATAAAGACAAGAGGATATTCACTTTCACTGTGTTGAAACATTAAAATCTTGTCTCTCAACTCTGTGTTAACGTTTCCCCTCTCCTCTCCTCTCCTCTCCTTTTTTGATTTTCCAGTAGGAATAATCATAATTTTCTAATAATACATCCACTGGTAGCTTTTGAGAATTTAGCAATGTAAGTGTTACACAGACAATCTTGGCTACAGGTGGAACATCTGTCTTTGCCTACTCATTTGCATAACCTTTTTTTCATTTTTTCTAAAAACACTTATGTTTTATCTCCACTGACAGAAAGAATAGTAATAAGGAATTAGTAGAGTGGACTAAGGAATCTGGATTGCTGAAATTTGCTTGCAGCTAACATTTTGAGGAAAACTTAACTGAAACAGGCACCAGTTTGGTGATTGGTTCTACTATGGTTAAAGTATGACCATTTATGTCTCATTTTCTTATCAGAGAAAAAGAGAATTATAATATTTGAAGCATAAATTACATTGTCATCGCAAGATGTTTTGATCTGCATTTGCAACAAAGGAAATGTGAAGGACTAATGACAGATAAGTAATCACCTTAGACTCTTCACATTGCTGCCACTGTGCAGCTCTGTATGCTCTCTCCAAAGGACAGAAATGAATTAGCTCTGGAAGGACACTCACCATCTTTTCTGTGACAAGGCCTCATTGCCCATCATACTACCACATAACATCACCTCAAAAGCTGTCTCAAGATGTGTTCCTGCTCCTAACAGATGAAAGCGTGGTGATGTGGCCTTATTAGGAAATGTGGAGAGAAATAAGATGGTTTCTTGAATTAGTGGTGTACGGATTTTGGATAAGTAGCAATACATTTTACACATATAGAGCTTGATTGTGCAACTCACTTCATCGTGATATCTTTCAGGCCAAGGGTTTATCAAACACAGGAAAGACTGGATATTTATATGACTGAGAAGGTCACAGAGTCACAGAATTGCAAAATCTCAAGGGTTGGAAGAGACCTTGAAAGATCACCGAGTCCAACCTCCCTGCCAGAGCAGGACCACCTGGAGTAGGTCACACTGGAACTCATCCAGGTGGATTTTGAATGTCTCCAGAGAAGGAGACTCCACAACTCGTCTGGGCAGCCTGTGCTCGTGCCCCGTTACCCTTACAGGGAAGAAATTTTTCCTTGTGTTTCTTTGGAACCACTTGTTTTCCAGCTTATACCCATTGCCCCTTGTCCTATCACTGGACATCACTACGAACAGCCTGGCTCCATCCTCCTGATGCCTGCTTTTTACAACAGAATTACAGAATCACAGAACAGTAGGGGTTGGAAGGGACCTTTGGAAATCATCTAGTCCAAACTCCCTGCTAAATCAGTTCCACATAGATTGAGTCACACAGGAGTGCATCCAGGAGGGTTTTGAACACCTCCAGAGGAGATGCCTCAACCTCTCTGGGCAACCTGTGCCAGGGCTTTGTCACGCTGACAGGAGAGAAGTTTCTCCTCGTGTTCAAGTGGAACTTTCTGTATTCCAGCTTGTGCCCATTACCTCTTGTCCTGTTACCAGGCACTACAGAAAAAAAAGACTCTCCCCATCCTCTGAACATCCACTCTTTACGTTTTTATAAGTGCTGATAAGATCCCCCCTTAACAAGATTGATAAGATACCAGAGAATAGAGTCTTCTCTTCTCTGGGCTAAACAGCCTTCGATGTCTCAGCCATTCTTCGTAAGAGAGATGTTCCAGTTCCCTCGTCATCTTGGTGGCCCTTCCCTGGACTCTCTCCAAAAGTTCCCTGTCCCTCTTGAACTGAGGGCCCCAAAACTTGACACAGTACTCCAGATGAGGCTTCACCAGGACAGAGTAGAGGGGGAGAAGAACCTGTTGGATACACTTTTCTTGATACATCCCAGGATGCCATTGGCCTTATTGGCCACGAGGGTACATTGCTGGCTCATGTTTAGTTTGTTGTCCACCAGAACTCTGAGGTCTCTCTTCACAGAGCTGCTCTTCAGCAGGTCAATTCTCAGCCTGTACTGGTGCATGAGGTTGTTTCTCCCCAGATGCAGGTCTCTGCACTCATCCTTGTTGAACCTCATGAGCTTCCTCTCTGCCCAGCTCTCAAGCCAGTCAAGATCCTGCTGAATGGCAGCACAGCCTTCTGGAGAATCAGCCAGTCCTCCCAGATTTATGTCATCAGGGAACTTGCTGAGGGTACACTCTTGTCCCCTCATCCAGGTCATTGATGAAGATGTTGAACGAGACTGGCCCCAGAACCAATCCCTGTGGAACTCCACTGGCCACAGGCCTCCAACTCGAAGTTGCGCCATTGGTCATCACCCTCTGGGCTCTGTCATTCAGCCAGCTCTCGATCCACCTCACCGTCCACTCATCCAACTCACACTGCCTGAGCTTTCCTATGAGGCTGTTAAGGCAGATAGTGTCAAAAGCCTTGCTGAAGTCAAGGTAGGTGACATCCACTGGTCTCCCCTCACTTGAAGGCTGCAGACTCACTGATGACTGCAGTCACACTGGCCTTCCTCCCGTCCTCAGGCACCTCACCTGTGCTCCACAATCATTCAAAAAGGATGAGACTGGTTTAGCAATAACATTGGCCAGCTCTCTCAGCACTCATGGGTGCATCCCATCAGGACTGCCCTTATACTGTCCTTAATGCTGTGAACTTTGTGGGAATGAAGTTTTCTGTGTGTGCCAGTGATTTTCTTGCATATTGTTGTAAAACACAGAGTATTGATCACTGTTTTACATTATTTCATTCGATGATGTAAATCCTAGTCTGATAGTTGTTCTATGCTTTCATTCCTTTAAGCTATGAATATTGATGAAAAAGGTTTTACAGGTATTCAAAAGATACTAAAATGTAGACATGGCAAATGTGGCTTAAATTGTGTACTTGAAATTTGCAGATGACAGTGAACTGTTAGAATCTTGCACAATGTTGGTGGAAAAGTGAGCAGAAGGAAGTGTGGAGAAACAGTTGGGGAACAAAAATATTATACCTGAGAGCAGTTTTTCAACTTTTCTGCTAAAGAAAATCAGTGATGTTAAATTTAAATGGTAAACCTGATAAAATGGTAAAAATTTCACCTTTCTGTGCCATTGCACAAATTGGGCTATAAGTAGCTGGACCTCTGTGTCTTGCCTTGCTGCAAGGAGGACTCAGGACTCAGGGGAGTCTCTGTTCTGTTACACCTC